>JAUESF010000014.1:16568894-16592891 GCA_032274765.1 Malacoctenus tetranemus | reverse complement strand
TTTGTTTTATTCCCAAATATTGCAGGTAAATAATATTAATGATAATTTTTAAGGTGGAAAAGGAAAAAAAAGAAAGTCAGAATGACAAAATTACAGCTTTTTTAATTGCCGCTTGCAAAATTGTGATCTGGCATGAAGTGATGATTGAAACAGTCTGCCAAATGAGTCACTCGTGAATCGACTATGAAACGACTGTGTCAAAAATTGTTTCGATGACATTGATTCAAAAATGCATGTTGGTGAAAATTTGCCTCCATGCAATTGAAACTGTAGCATTTTCAAACACTAAGCATGAGGCTCTGATATCTGTCTCGTCTGTATGTAAAATGTAAACAAAAAGTCAGAAGAACAACCACAGAAATAGAAAATAAGGCTTTTCAGATGCTATATTTGATCACATAAAAGGTGAAGATTAGATATTAACGTGCATGAAGAACAATTGTGTAAATCCCCCCCCCCCCACATGCTTTATAATGGTTCGCTCCACTGCCTAAATTCCCCCAAACTGAGGCACACACGCCGTCAGCATGTGCGTGTGGAGCCATCTCTGGATGTGTGTCAGTGGTTTGTGAAGTCCAGCTGCTTTGCAAAGATTCTTATGAACACACAGGATGTTTCTGTCTTTAAGAAAAAAGAAAAAGCTGCCCACATTTCTGAACAGCCCAGATTTACTGAAGGAACCAGGCTGCTTCTCTTTGCTCCTCTCGCTTGCATTAGAATATCAAGCAGAGGACGGACCAGAAAGCTCAATTCATCCTCCGACAGCAGCCAGTCTTCTTGTTGTCCTGTTCCTCTTTGCTTCCACCTGAACTTGTTCAAGAGACTCTGTTCTACAAAGGGCACAACAACCCTTTCTTCAGTCCCACTTGGTTGGTCAGAAACTCAACTCTCTGTCATGTGCATGGGTCCTAAATCAAGACGAGATTAGTTAATAGACTGACGTGCACGTAAAGGTCGCGACTGCGCTTAAACATGTCGATCAATGTCATCGTATCTGTGTGTTCACAGTGAACTACACCTCCATGCATCGGCTGAGTGGGCAGGGGGAGGGGCTCGTCCCTCCATCTCTTCCCTTTGTTTTACTGGTGCCTTTTTCAAACAACAGGACTTCAGGCAGTAAGGTTGCTGCTCTTGTTGATAGCCCCCCCCCCCACTCCTCCACCCTCCACCCAACCCCCCCACCCCTGAACAAGAGCTGAAATATTTGCCCTTTCCTCAGATGAGAGGGGATCTGGCTTCAGCCTGATCCTCCGGTGGGCTCCCCGGCTTACATTAGAAACTTCTCTGGAACCGCTCCAGCGTGGGAGCCGACGTGTGAAGTGAGAATAATGATCGCGGCTACGTGTTGCCCTTCACTTAGTTCGGGGTGGGTGGAGGGGGAGTGGGGGGGGGTCCAGAGCGCAGCAGCTGCAGCCACAAGCGGGTTGGATCCCCGGTGCAAGCACCTGTTGCTTTCCCACTGCACAGCATTAGTAGTACACACCTGTAGCTCCGCCGCAGCTGCTTTTTGTTAGCTTGTTTTTATAACAAGCGTCGTCGTAGTGAGGCGACCGGAGTGACATCATTTAGAAGGGACGAGGACGCGGAGCGACAAATGTGGGAACGGGACCAACTCGGTGTCCCACCTCTCATGTGAAGCGATTCCACCTTGTTAACAGAGATTCTTACAACAGGAAAACAACTGTTCTCATTAATTAAGCTCAGAAACAATCAAGTTGAGCCTTGTCTGCTGAAATAAACCATCCAAATATTGATTTTTGGATGGTTTGAGCTGTTTGAACTGTAAATAACACCAATTTACTTTTAAAAAATTGGGATTTTTTTTGCAGTGTAACAATGCAGAGAGACTGTTGAAGGGTTAGAACGTGGCAGGTTATTTCCCTATAACTGGGCTGCTGTAATGACTCATCTGTTGACGTCGCTCCACGACCAATCAGAGGCCTCAGGTCTGCTGATGTTTTCGGGACCTAATAGGAAAAAAACAAGCGAGCACCTGGTAAAAGGTACTCTGACCAATTGGAAAACCTCCGAACCAGAGAGCAGTCGAGTGGTTGCGCTTTGGAAAAAAATGCGCTGTTGAATTTAATTATCGAAAAAACTACGACTGAATCCAACGAGAGGTTTGCGGAGACGCGCGGCTGCCACATGGGGACCGCTCTGCAGACGGAGCAGGAGTAATGGTGCTCGTAGCGAGCGGGCAGTAATAAAGGAGCATTATATGTGCATCCATTGATCGACCGGCTGTTTGCTCCTCTGCGCTGTCAGGCTGAGACGCGGGGAGCTCTGAATGGACAAAACCACATCATTTTACATCCATATAAACAATTTTCCTTTGACTCATGTGATTTTTTGTTTCCTGATGTGTTCTTTGCAAATAATTAAAAAAAAACCTGCCACGTCTTAAAAGCCCCCCCCCCCCAACCCCCCCACCTCCACCCCTCCCATGAATCATGCCTCTCTTAATTCAAATGAGTCTCCATCCCTCTTGGCAACCAGGCCTCCATGTCTCGTGCTGCTCTATTTGAAGTGATTTTGGCTCCCGTTCAGACTGTTTATCACATCCCCCCCCCCTCCCAGATTAGTGTTGACCCTAATGTCTGAGTCTTGAAGAGCACCACTTGTTTCCTCATGCGTTACCAAGGCGATACCCTGCAAGAGCAAAGGACAAGAGGGAGGGAGCCGAGGTGCTGCCGAGAGAGAGGGAGAGAGAGGGAGAGAGAGAGGGAGAGAGAGGGAGAGAGAGGGAGAGAGAGAGAGAGAGTCTTCTCCTGCATCGATTTCTCTCCTCCCTGAGCATTCTTCAAAAGCAGATGCGTCCAGGAAAGAAAAAAAAAGAAGAAAGAAGAAGAAAGACTCGGCTGAGAATTACAACAAACACATCTATGTGTTCACTTACACGCCCAAGGAAAGCCGAGCGGCGCCTCAAACCAAATATTGACAGCTCCAGAAAACATACAGACACTAAACATGTTTTCTCTATCTCCCGGCATCGACTCGCTGCACTTTGCATGGATCAATATTGTTTAATTAAACCGGACGAGCGAGCGTTTGGGTCGTCAACTTTTACGGGCGACGGCGGCCATTTAATCGCGGCGTGTGTGTGTGTTTTTTTTTCCCTGGCGCTTTAAGATAATGAGTAAAAAAATGATGAGTACCTGCCTCCATTCACAGCTGTTCTTTGATATTCATGAACAACTGTCTGCCGTGGATGTTAGTGATACCTCTTACTTTCATCTCCGTCCCCTGGCTCTGCTCTACTCCCCCCCCCTCCCCCCTCCCGCCTCCCCCGAGTGTCTCCTCGCATACAGGGGCTGAATAGCACATCTGAGGCCGGGTGCTCCGCCATGAGCATTGATTCTGCATGCCTGAAAAGGCCAAGATAATGCCTGTGCATAATTGATGAACTTATCAAACAGTGAAATACTTTGCTGTGATTTATATCAATAGTGCGGCGAAATTGAGGGGAAGCAGCGAGAGTCTCGGGAGCAGACGCACAGGATGACTTGTTGGCTGTTGGGGGCTTTTTTTTTCTCTCCCCCCTCTCCCCCTCCCCTCCCCCCCTCCCTCCCTCCCTCCCTCGCCCGTCTCTGAGTCCCAGTATTTCGCCTCATTTATTCCATTTGGGCTCCTTTTTTCGTGCCTCTCAGACTTTTCCCCTCGAACTCCGCAGCACCGCGCTCTCCTTTTATGGCGGCATTACACATCTGGACGAGAGGCAGGATCTCGTCCCCCCCCCGTCCCCGTCCCCTGTCCCCCACCCCCCCCCTCCGCCATTAATGAGCCGCGCTTTGATGTGACACGGCGGATGCTGCGGAGACCCTGGGAGGTCCAAACATCTGGCCCGACGCCTCCGACGACATCTGCAGACAAGACAAACAACAGCGCCAGGAGGAGGAACTCTCACCGGCGACCTTCTTCCTCCTCCTCATCATGCTGGGGGGGGGGGCACACCCCGGCGCCGTCTCCTATCGAGCACCGCGTGATCAACGGCTGAATCAATGGTCTTCATCATCGGAATCACAAGCGTCTGCAATACCTGGCCGGCGCGGGGGTCATGAATCAAATCACCGAGTTGGAATCCGATGTGTAATGTGTGATATCGATGAGAGGGGAGGGCTGATCGGCCGCGGCGTCGTCGGGAGCGATCCCCCGTTTACCTCTGTTTACATCCAATTAACACGTCCCACGCTTATTTAATAAGTTCTCCGCCACGCTGGCAATTTTTCCCCCTCACACGCCGTGTTCCATCGCGTTTACTTGTGCAAGCCTCGTGCGAAACGACCCGCAAAATGCAAATGCAATCACGGGGGCCAATTACGTGTTTAGAGGAGCACGCTGTTCCGATGGCGCCCCGACCGAGGCCTCCATCTTTCCCCCCTGCGGCGGCAGGTGACGGTGGGCCGCGGGGGGTCTCGCCAACAAAAAAAAAAAAAGGAGTCGCGTGATTGCGCGGTGTTTACACCCCCCCCCCGTGTTTACGCCCCGTGTTTACGCCTTGTGGTGTTTACACGGCGACAGAGCCCGCCGGCCTGAGTTCGCCCAGTCGCAGCCAGAATTGCCCCCCCCCTCCTCCTCCTCCTCCTCCACGACACACATACACACACCATCCAACAGGAAGAGCTTGTTAAACACGCAGCGATGCGCAGCGTCTCGCGCCTGCTTCATTAACAGTTGGAGCGCTGATCTTCACAGCGATCCTGGAAACAGCAGCAGGAGGCCCAGAGTGAGAGAGAGAGAGAGAGAGAGAGAGAGAGAGAGAGAGAGAGCGAGAGAGAGAGAGAGAGAGAGAGCCCAAATGGCTGGCAGCCGTCCTCAAAGTACGTTTAAAAAAAAGAAAAAGGAAGCGCTCACCTGCTGCAGGTTTATGGGAATCAAAACTGTGTAACCTGCCTGCCGCACAAATGAGGCGTAAATGCAGCCAGAGGCTATTTCCACATCTCCATAAATACCACTGTGCTTTCCACATCACACCGACGCCGCGTGAGCGCGAGCTGACAGACGCCGTGGAAACAGCCTTCTAATTTTATCTGCCGGCTTTTACATACAGGTGTGCGACCCGGTTCAATAGATCACTCTTGTAATTTTGCACTTTACTTGAAAAATTTAGAAGGGGGGGGGGGCAGAAAATCACCGAACGGCACAGTAATGCATCAGCCACTCCAAATTCCCATAATGCCACTCAGCAGAGTTTTTGCTGGGGTTTTTTTGTCGGGCGGTTGCAAAGTGAAAGGGAGCTATTTTCGGTGCTCCTGTTGTAACAAAATGGAGAGAGCCACTTCATCTTTGAGCAGTGTTAAGTGACTGTCGGTTGGCATGGGTGGTCATGACACACCGACGGCTGAATCATCAGTGCGAAACAAAAAAAAAAACAAAAAGGTGCTGCCGAGTTCGACAATATCGAGTTCAACTGGATCAAAACCCATTAAATCCTGTCACAACACTTTACTGGGGAATTAATGAGCGCGCTCAACAGGGAGATTGTTTTTTTTTTCTCACCGTCGACACGGAAGATTCGGAGGTCAGCGAGTGAAATCGTAACAAGCGAGGTTTGAATTGTTTCAACGTGGTCAAATTTGATTTGAGACATCCGTTCGCCTGCAGAGAAATAACAACTAAATAGTGAAGAACACTGGTGAATTAACGAGGAGACGTCAACAGACAGTCGAGGGATTCAATAATACAGTAAACACCAGCAGCGACGTTTGCAGAGCCTTCTGTTCAGCAGTGGGAGCACATTCAGAACGCTTCTCACACGTTACGTTATTGTTTAATGCCATTTATTAAACCAAGGACTTCTTCATGATTACGGTGGAAGTCAGTGGAGTCGTATGAGGCTGTCACAAGGTGGTGGTTCTGTATGGAAACACGCGACTTCAAAGCTTTGTTCACAAACAGTCGATTACAAAATAAGTGAGAAAAGTTGATTTATTTTTAGCCCCTCTATGAAAATCCTTCCTATTGAAGACTGTTGCTTCGAGTTGCTACGTGAATGAATTCTGCTATTGAAGTTATTCAGTCACAAGTCTGGGTGTGTCTTGATGGAGTCTCACCGCTGGACCTCGGATGATAGCATCGTTTTCACGTCTGCCATGAATCTCCTCCCAACGTCTTTATATCCCACATAAACTCTCCTAATTTTAGAGGAACTGCCGTCCTAATTTTCATTATCTTGGCTTAGAACAGCGACGCTCTTTAATCTGCATCGCTGCTCTTTAATTGCTTTTTTTTTTTTCTTCATCATTTTGACAAAATGTCACAAGTCGACCTCACAGAGGGGGTGACGGCGCAGCCAAACAACGCGTTGAGGTTCGGTGACAAAGCGGTCATCAGACACCGGCGAAACCAAAGCCGATCCGAGCACGCCCCCCCCCCCCCGCCCCCCAACACCTGCCCCCCCACCGTGGCGGGGGGGGGGGGGGGGGGGGGGGGGGGGGGGGGGGGGGGGGGGGCTGTGGCGCAACTGGAACACGTCGGCAAGCAGCCGACACGGCAGAAATGGCGCCCCGTCACGCGGTTCAGCCAAGGTGGCGAGCGGCGTTAGTCACCGCGCTGATGTTTCCCGGGGAAAACGCACAATGTAGGTTTCTGCTGAGGTCAGTGAAGGAGCACGGAGGCTCCGCACCCACCCTCCCCCCTACCCCCACACCCTTCCTCCACTCGTTGGATCGGGGCGCTGCCTTCCTCTTCATCTCACTTGTTTGTTGCGGGCTGCGAATTTGCTTGGTAGCAGCATCAAGTGGATGCTGGGTGTCAGAGTGGAGACTGTCTGCTGGCTCCCGCCTCGGCTTTATCTCCTCAGTTAGTGCGGTTGTAAATCTCCCAGAAAGAGTATCTTTGTTTTTCTCTCCACGTTACCGACACTTCCAACCCATCTGTTATGGAGCGAATGCCCTCATGTTGTTTGTGCTCTATTTTCTCTGTGTATTTCAATAACGTAATTTATTGAGTGATAAAATGAAACAGCGAGATGAGAGGAGAGAGAGAAAGAAAAAAACGACGTCTGATGTTTCAGCTCCAGATAAGATAAGACTCATGAAACAAGTTAGAAATTGCTTCTATAGTGAAAGAAATGGAGACAAAACTCTTATCTTCTTCTCTTACAGTCTGAACTTCAGACTCTGGAAGTTTGTTTGTGATACGACTTCTTCTTCTCTTTAAAATATGAAGCAGCAGATGAAATTTGCTTGAAGATTTAATGGAGGCGCTGTCGCCTCACGAAGGTCCAGGGTTCGAACCCAGGTAAACAGGGACGCTTTCCCCTGATTGGTGGAAAACTAGAAGCTGCAGGACGTCATGAGACAACAGAGCAGTGAGAGACAGAAGCTGCCAGAAGGGAAGCGACTGGGTTATAGATGCACAACGGAGGCCTAATGAAACACAGGTGGACCTAATCAGGGTTAACGAACCAGTGTGGAACAAGAAGGCTGGAGCAAAGACACTAAAGGAGTGCACATCTACAGGGGACAGGGGAAAGCAAACGTAAACAACCACACACGAAACCCCAAAAAATCCACAAAGGATCAACAAGAAAAAAAAACACAAGCAGCAAAAACACTGAAATACACCCAACACCAAAGTGAAGCAGAAACAAGAACTCCAATAGCAGGAAAAAAAACCTCCTGTGTTCACATTATATCAACATCGTTCCCAGTACAAAGCAGCCCCAAAGCTCCACAGCAGTCAGCAGCCACATGGGGTTCCTCCTCACCCTCAGCGGCCCGTCGGCTGCTCTCAAAATTCAGTCTCTTGTTGGGTTCACCAGCTACATGATGAGTAAAGTTACTTGAAGGAAAAGACAACAAAACACAAAGGCTCCACCTGGGTCCAAGCTCGGGACCGTCCCGCTGTTACCACGTTACCACCCTGCGCACCGACTCTCTGTGTGCCGGTGCTGGTCAGGTAAAGCTGAAGCTGTTATCGCTCTGTTTACCGAGCAGTGATGTGTGGTAATGTTATGGTAACGAGGCCTGATGCCATCTTAAAACAGGAAATCTTCATCGGGTGAGAGAGAGAGAGAGAGAGAGAGAGAGAGAGAGAGAGAGAGAGAGAGAGACAATTTGAATACTGCTCGCTCGCCCCGGCCGCGTCCCCCTTGCGCACGCGGCGCGACGGCCCCCATCCGTCTCCCAGACGGATGGGGCTCCCAGCACAGGCCGGGCCAAATCCACTGGGCATTTCACGGGTGGGGCGGGTGGAAGAGAGAGAGGCTGTATGGAGCACTGGCCAAAGTCTGCAGCAAGCAATTTCAGCATGATCAATATGTGCATATGTAAAAAATGGATATACAGCAAAAAAGGGGAACAAAAGCCCAACATGTACTCTGTGGGATTACAGCAGGCAAATATTAATGGAGTGAGAAACACCACAGGACTACCAATGGATCCCACTCTTTTATTTCTGGAAGTCCTAAGATGAGCCTTCAAATATGGCGACCCCTTGATTGATAACCGGTCATGAGCATCCATTACATGTCAAAGCTAATGTGCGTCGTGTTTTATGAGTCTAAAAGATCGCACGAACTGCCCAGTTGTATTCTGGGAATAATTTATGGTGACTGGAGCAAAGTCACACGCTGAAAAAAGGCCCTTTGTGAATATTTTGTCCCTCCGGCTTCATAATTCTCTTCAGTTTATTATTTATCGGTAAAACTTTCCAGAAACATCACAGAAACTAAACTCGCGCAGTGATGGTCGGACATTCATCCGGTGCAGCGCTCCGACAGGCGAAGCTCTCTCACGTGTTTGTTTTTGTTTACACTCTGAATGTGCAGATTCTTTGCTTTTGTTTACAGCGCGCAGCATGTGTTGCTTCAAGATCCCGAGTCGGTGGGTGGGGGGTGGGGGGCGGGGGGGGATACATATCGCAAGTCATCACTCTTTCTGCTGAAGGAGGCAATGTCGCTGACGTTGCCACGTTGCATTACAGTCACGCCAGGAAAACAAGGGGACATAATCTAGGACATGCTGTCTGGAATCATCTGAAACAACTTCGGATAATCGACTCTGAGCCGCAGAATTCCCTCCTACTCAGACAGGCCGCGGCTCTCGAAACCAACCGGATCATAGACCCCGAAACCCTCTCTGAGCGGGGGGGGGAGGGGGGAGAGGAAAACACAAACGCACCCTAAACCCTCCACAGCAAAGGTTAAAAAAAAGAAAAACATGGGAAATGACAAACAGCCCGGTGATTTACACTGAGCAGGTCGCAGCTCCTTGATCACTGAGCGCACCTTTTAGCCTGATTTCATTCGTGCAGATGGGATGTGATGTGACGCGGCTGCACGCGCTGCAAAGTTCCGTATCAGCAGGAAAAAGAAACAACAAGGAGAAGCAGCAGCCGTTGCCGCCTTCTCCTCCTGACTCCTGTTGAGGAGCCCCCAAGCCACAAAACCGCAGAGCAGCAGCAGCAGCAGCAGCAGCAGCAGCAGCAGCAGCAGCGACTCAGCAGCTGCTGCTGGGAGACCGGTTGTTTCTTGAGCTGGAGCTGGGTTTTTCACATGGTCACTCGGATGTCGAGCTGCCTGACTAGTTGACGGGATAGACTGAAGCGTTTCCATCAACGGTGAACCAAGCGATCAGCCTGATGTGTTTGCTTGTTGAGTTTTGAAGATGATCCGTTTGATTAACTGAGCGCGCCGCGCTTCTTATCAAGCCGCAATACGAAACGAGCATGATCCGTCTCCAGAATGCGATCAGAGGAGCAGCGCTGTCTCCTGCATCTGCTGTCGCTTCTCCTGCCAACGCCATCCCCCCCCCCACCCCCCCCGCCCCCCCGAATCAGATGGTTCCGATCTAGGCGCCGCGTGGCGTCGTCACGTAGCCGGGCGCTAACGGCCTTCTCCGTGGACTCAGATGAGATCAGAAATAGGGTGACCCCTCCTCCTGCAATCCCATTTCAATCACTAGGGGGGGGGGGGGGGGGATCAGATGGGAGTGTGTGTGTGTGTGCCGCTGTTGCGATCAGAAGGGTGTTCAATCAGATCACGTTCGGCGCGATCGACCACACCACAAAGGAACGAGCTCCACCCACCGGTCTTGCAGATGGGACAGCACTGGTCCGGCTCGTACTCGGGGTCCACGCACTCCGTCTGCGGGCAGGCAGACACGGAGCACAGCACCTCCCCGCTGGGCTCGCACCGGCACTTCTCACACGGGGACACCTGAAGAGAAAAAAACCCCAGAAGAAGGAGCGATTAACACACATACAAACCACCCACACACACACGCACAGCCAGACAACACACAGCCTGCTCCTCCCCCTTAATTCATCTCTCTGCTGTCTCCGTCTGGGAGCTCATTTCTCCCTAACAGTGTGTGTTTTTGCCTGTATTCCTGCTGCACACACAGGTGTGCACGTGCACAGCGGTCCCGTCCGTCCGACTCTGTTAGCAGTGCGAGCTGTCGGTGTCGCGGCTGTCTCCGAGGAAGTCCCATCTCTCCCCTCGACTTCATTGCCGATGAACGGCTCATTTTCGCGCGCGCCGGGTCGAGAATTGAACTTCACTATCCAATCAGCGCTTATGGAGAAATCAATGGCAGACGGGAAACAAAAGGAAGATGGCTCCAATTTTCCGGGTGCGTGAACAGAGTTGGAAAACGGCCATCCGAGCGTTGCCGCCGCCGCCGCCACAACGCGTCCCGATACGGATCAGAAAAAAAGCGTCGCGGCTGACGTGACGCGGGGGGAGGGGGCGGGGGGGGGGATTCTGCCGCCTCGCCGCCACCGTGAAAAGGCTTCGCCTGCACGGAGCTGCATAGCTCCAGACCTAACGAGGGAGCAAAGGTTAATTCAGCCGGCGTTCCTGCAGATTGCAGAGGCCTTCGCCTCCGCACGGCACTTCACCGTGGAACAAAAAAAAAAAATGCGGTGAGGTAGCACTTAGCACAAAGCGCCCCCCCCCCTCCCCCCTGAATGTAGCAATCAAGCATAAAAACCTGCCTGTTGCTTGGTTTCAAAGAGCCCCCGCCACTTCCCCACCTCCTCCCCCCTCTGTGCACAGAACAACGGGCTGACGTATGCCTGCGTTCTGTAGATTTTTTTTTTCCCTGAGTGGTCGGCTTTGACAAAGAGCTGTCAGCCACGCCGCCGGCCAGAGGGAAGAAATCCCCGTCTAAGCCGCGGTCACCTGGTGAGAACTCCAGCAGCACGAGGAGCGTGAAAAGGAGAGCCGGGGGAAAACGTCTCGTCTCCCGAAAAAGACCCCCGACCGCAGCGCGGTCCCGAGCTAAGGACTGGCAGAAGTTCAGACATTAAAGATGCCACTGACACCGCATCCACGTGGCCCCCCCTCTTCCTTCCTTCCTTCCCCAAACACCCATCGTGCACAGTCGTGGCGTTACGACGACTGTGACTCCATCAACAAGCTGAAGATGGAAACGCTCTGCTGAGGCCACGCTGCTAAAACTCAGCCTCCGGTGAAATTCCAGCGTTGTGTGAGAGAGAGAGAGGGAAAAAAAAAGGAAAAAAGACAAGTGCTGACCTTTGCCATTATAAATCCGCCTGCCTGCTCGCTCGCATGCTGCAAGGCGAGGTAACTACTTTCCGCGCGGCGCCTGCGATAAACTCCATTGATGGCGCCCGAGCGTTCCGTCAGCACTTCTTTCAAGTTGGAGAATGTCAGAAATGAGCGCGCGCGTTTTAATGGACTCACCTTAAACTCTTCCAGCGAGGCGTAGATCTTGCCCCTGAACTCGCAGTAGTTCTTCCTCTCCTTGCACTGCGGGCAGCACTGGCTAGTGTCCACTTTGATGCAGCGCGGGTGAACCTTGGGACACTCCGGCTTGGAGCACAGCGGGCCCTCGTCCGTGCACAGGCACGGGCACGTGGAGGGGCCCGGGGTGAACTGCTCGCCGATGGCGAACACGAAGCCGCTCTCGTCCATGCAGCCCTTCCCCCGGTAGTCCGGGTAGGCGTACTCGTCGATGGCGTCCAGCGAGAGCGTCACGTCGCTGGTGGGGCCCTCGTCGATCCGGTTCGCGCTGTCCTGCTCGCTCCACGGCTCCTGGGACCTCCCGCCTTTGGGGCCCTGCGGCTGCGTCCTGTTGGCGCCCGGCGCGCCCGGCTCCCCCGAGCGCTGCGGCGCGGCGTACCCCGGCGGCGGCTCCTCGGGGGCCCGCTCGTCCTGCCGCTTGTCCTCCCTGGCCTGGGTCAGCACCCTCTCCAGGCGCTCGCGGCTGGCCGGCAAGGTGGCGATGGGGTTGCAGTGCGCGCCGCTCATCAGGAACCCGAGAACAAAGAGAACTTCCGCTGTCATGGCAACGGAGTGCAGCATCTCTCCCCACCACCAGCGAGGTGGGAAAACACCTTGGCTCACATAACACACTTCACATCTCAGGTGTGAGCCAGTCCATCTGGAAAGAGAAAATTAAACTGGGGGTTATGTGCTCCTGTTTTTCGTCACTGCTTTATTTCCCCCCCCCCCCATCCCAGGTGTGGCGTTTGTCTCATTTAGCCTCTGGAACACGGAACGCGATAAAATCGGGGCGCCCCGCGAGCAGCGATTCATCATGTCGAGCAAAAGGGGGGCCCTGCTGCGCGTCGCGCCAGCCCGTAGGACCGGCGAATTGGATCGTTCGGGGAGGGAGGAGCGTTCACCGGGGCGGCGGGGAGGAAATCGATGGCGCCTCATACTGTAACACTTCCCCCGCATCAATCGGTCCTGAGCCGTGATGGAGGGAGGAAAAAAAAGAAGGAAAATGGGCCGGAGAAGAAACCTGAATCTCTCACTCCGAAACACCCACCCCCCCTACTCCCCCCCACTCACTCCTGTTACGGAGCGAAGCATCGGGATCAATGTCTGCGCTTTATAAATGAATCACAGTCAAGCGTACAAAAGGGGAGGAATTGATCTGAAAATAGAAGATAATGCCAGTCTGGAAAGATGAATTTACTGTGGATGACAGAAGCGGTCGGATCCATTTGGAGGAGAGGGGGAAAAAAAAGAAGCCAAATCTGCGTCAGCTTTTGTAAAAGAGGCGCATCTGCATTCCAACTTTTTACAGTTTTTTTGTCCTGCGAGAAGCGCTCCGAACGTGTCATTATTTAATCAGAAGTACGTCACTTTCCGTGGCGTTTTTCAGCCTCTTTGAGCAGTTGATGTGTGACAGCCCGAGTCGAGCGGAGGAAGATGCGAAGGCTGCACATTTTTAAAAAGCTGTAGCTTTAGTTTTTTTTTCCCGTCTCCCCTATAAAACTTGATTTACCGCGGCGCTGCTGAAATTCAGATGCCTGCTATGATGCTTTGCTGCATCCGCTGGCCTACTTCCATTCGTTTCCCTTCCCTCCAAATTGTCGGCGCGTTCA
Source organism: Malacoctenus tetranemus (assembly GCA_032274765.1). NCBI lineage: Eukaryota > Metazoa > Chordata > Actinopteri > Blenniiformes > Labrisomidae > Malacoctenus > Malacoctenus tetranemus. Next base: position 16,579,589 of record JAUESF010000014.1, on the reverse strand, counting down.
TGGCTGAGCTGCGGGGGTTTTTTTTGGGGCGGGCGGCAGTCGAACCGGCGTCCGAGACACCTCGGTACGGAGCGGCGCCCCGGTAAGACGACGAGGCCCTGGGTTTTGTTTCGGAAACATTTCGCCATGTTGACCGAGGCGCCGACCTCGATGAACAAAGTTCATTTTCGAGAGAGTGAATCGAGCTTTAAGTAAAGCAGATGCGATTAGCTGGGTGGTAATCCACGCAGCAGAGGTAATGGCAGGATAACAAGTCACATTAATTCCATTCGGCTGTAAGGGGGGAAACCAAAGTCTCTCCGTATGTTTTAAAGTCATGCGTTTTGATATTCATGAATTCTGCTTCGTTCTGATGGAGGGAGAGAAAAAAAAAGGGGGGGGGGGGTCTGAAATTGACTGCTGGCACGCCGGTGGTATTTGAGTAGTGTTTTAGCTGAATTGCTATGTTTGAGGCAGAATCCTTGGGAGCTGCTGTGGAACTGAGAGGAAGCGGAACGAGGTGCATACCGATAACGCCGCTGCAGCTGAGAGAGAGAGAGGGAAAGAGAGAGAGACAGAGAGAGAGACAGATGCAACGAGAGCAAAAGGGACAGAAAGACGGGCAGACGGACGGAGACAGACAGACGGGGAGACGAGCACCAGCCTCATTAGCAAAAAGGACCTCATTTGGCTCCTCTCGGTCTCACCTCTCCACCTGAACAGCTGTTACGAGCTGTCACACTAATACCACTGCCGATGCTGCCGCTGCGCTCTCCATCAGCACCCAGGCTCCGGGTGGGGTGCCCCCCTCCCTCCCCAGTTCTTTTGGCAACCGGGAGCCAACTTGCCACAGCGCGGCGCGGTATGTTAATGAGAGGAGGCTGCCGATTGATCAACACGTTTCTTGGAAAAAGCCGGCGACAAATTAGGTTTTTTTTGCCGCGGCGTCCAAATTGAAGAGGACAGCGTGGGACTCGGCGCTGGTAAAGCCGCGTCCCAGGGACCCGGTCCAGGATTAACGGTCGATCGTGATCAACGACCTAATTGTCTTTTTTTTCCCCCACCGTTTTTATGCCACTATCACATTAGTGTACGCCACAAATCTGACTGACTGTCTCCCCAAAGTCACCGGGCTCTCTTCCTGGTGGTTTTTCTTTTTCCGTTGGCTTTCAAACCGCAGCACTTTGGTGCGCGGCCCCGCAGTCAAATCCAATGGCAGGAACGTCGATGCTCTTGGAAATGTCAAGCGTTACATGCAAAGTACCCTCGGATAAACCGATGCTAACGATGCTTCTCCACCCTGACACCTTGTGAGTTGTGAAGGGGGGGACTCAGTGAAACGCGGAGGTTAAAATAACAAGTCGAACCTCGAAATGTGACAAACACAAACATGACTTTACTGACTCGAAGGTTATTTAGAGCGAGGTTTATGTTTGATACCTAAAAACGTTCTCGTAGCTCATCTTACAACACGGGGCCGCATCAGTAAGTACCCCCACTTATGTGATGGCTTCTTTTTATGCCCTATAAAAGGCAGTCACTAGCAGCTAGGCTGAACAAGCCCGCGGAGGTGGGGGGGGGCACTTTGACTGGAATTAAAACTCAAACTCTGCCGCTCGTAAACGCGTCGGCGAGAACGCCGCTTAAAGGTCAGACGGAGAGGACGGACTTTCGCAGAGGTGAGCGGCGCGAAGCGAGACGCCCCGGCAGCGCGCTGAGACTCTGAGACTCGCCGATACGAGCCTCCACCGAACCTGCAGCATCCAGCTGCTGCGCTGCTCTAAAGTGGAACCAGCTGCACGCTGGACCTGAAGTCAGCTCCAGATGTGAATGCTTCCTGATGCAGGTGAAAAACACCTTTCTGCACTCCTTTTTTTTTAATTTCACTCTTTTTCCTCCTTTGCTTTCCATCATTATAACTGTATTTTATTCTATTTTTTGGATTTTTTCCTCAATTATGGTTTTAAGTTTGTTTTTTCAGGTTTTTTTTATGAATTTAGAATTTTATTCCTCATTTTATTCTTGGCCCTAATTTTTTTTCTTTTTTTTAATTAAGGTTAATCCATCTCGATTCAAACTTTTATTTTATTTTTTCTTTACTATTAATATTTTTGTGTGAAGCACATTGATTTACTCCATGTATTATCTGAGCTATGCAAATGAAGCCTTTTTTCATTAGCTTGTAGTTAATTAGCTTTTGGACAATGGTATGAAAATATACCGACGATGTTGAGAGCAGCGTGTAAACGTAATGGCTGCCTCGCCGAACAAAATGTGCAGGTATCACTGTCGCCTCCAATTAACCAAAAGTCATTAAAAAATTTGCACGATGCTTTTCACAGGAGGGCAATTTTACAGAGATCACTCCCGCTGCACTCCATTTCCATGGATAAAGTGGGGGACGAGCGAAGCACAAAATAATTGTGATTTGCTTCGATGACTGATAAGGTGTTTACGTAACGATGGTGATGAACGGTCGTGCGGCTGACACCGGCGCGCGTCGCTCCCCCTCACGACAGAGGAGCAGTGGGAGTCCGTGGCACTCTGCTAATGACATGGTAGGTGGTGCAGTTCATCACTTTGCACCGGAGCGTAAAAACTCACACGTTCCATTACTCAAATCTGGAGTCGCCGCTACAGAGGAAGTAATGCTGACCTGCGCGCATGAAAGCCCAAAGAGCCATTGTGCTCCCTCACAACTGTACTTTAGAAGTATTTTGGGGCACTATGTGTTTCTATGCATACCAGAAAAACACCATCATCTCCTTGGAGTCGCCCTAATTTGGCTGTGGAGCCCTTCCTCAAGCTCTGTTTTGTCAAATGCTACAGTGAAGCCAAACACAGGGCAGATGAAGTCCTGCTGTAAATTATACACTCAATTATCCAACATTTAAAATGCAACTTTTTCTCTGAGTTACTTTGTTTTATTAACTTTTCCTCACGACGACAGTCCCTGACAACACAGCATTCGGCTACAACACAATGCTTCGGCTGTTAATGGGTACAAATTCTCACTTTTCGATTGTTACCACCTCTGCTGAGCAGCCACTTGCAGCACTGTGATGTGTTGACGACTCGCCAGAGCACCAAATCTGAACACATGTAACTCTCCCTCCTCCCCCACCAAAAAAACAACTACTGCTGCACTGTTGAAAAAAACAGATAAACAGAGACATAGAGAGAAATCACAAAGTCCCGTCACACTTATTAGTCCTGTTAGTTCGTTTCTCTGTTTGACATTTGCGGACCTGATTCCGTTTAGCATTTACTGTTCGGACTTGAACAGCCGCCTGCAAATTACACAGTTTGCCACATTCATGACGTCCTTGCGTCATTCTGCCATTTTAATAGAGACGCCATCCTTCGCAAATGTCTAATTAATTCGCCGCCACGTAGCAGGACGAGCGCCAAATGTCATGAATTTTTACCGGCTCGATAAAAACACAGGTGTGTGCACCCCCCCACCCCACCCCCATGCACACACACACTGTAGCCCCCACTGTGTGACACTTTCGGCGTGACTTTGAGGATGTATTTTTCTCTCTCTTTGGGTTGAAAAGATGGCAAAGTTTCTAATACTGATAGCGTTGCGCAGAAAGGTGTCCGGTGAAAGGTCACGGATTTATCTTTGCCCCGCAGCTCTGCAAAGAATCTCGCAGCTTTCTCTCTCTTGCCTGCTTTGCTTCGCTGCTTCGTCAACAATGGCTGCAAAGACGTTCTGGCAGCGCGGAGCGAGGAGAGAGAGAGAGAGAAAAAACAACAACAACATTGAAGCGACAATGACACCGGAGACTGTGTGTCTCTGCAAAACTGCGTGTGAGCTCTGGGTTCGATCATCCACACACACACACACACACAAGTGTGATGAGTGCACGAGGTGATCCACGGCCATCCTGCTTCATTCGACAGCGCATCCTAATGCGGCAGCTCGGTTGTTAAATGCACAGTGAGACTGAAAACCCACGGCGCAGTCGGTCACCTGCTCCTCAAAGAGGAGCCGCAAACACCGACGGCTGGCTGCAGGCGTCAGTCAGCGGCAGCAGCAGACTTTATATAAGCTAACATCACTGAGTTCATTCACACTTGCAACACATTCGAACACCCACTTCAAAGCAACAAAAAAAAGGAAAAAAATCAGCTCAGTAAGTGGAAAAACAAACTCTCCAATTAACACTTGTCAGCACCAAATAATTATCCCTGGAAAACAAACTGTTATTAACGGGGTGAAACCAGCTCGATGTTGTTATGGTTTTTATTTTTTTCTTGAAGGACGCACAGCTTCCCCGTTTCCATATCGACCGTACAAGGTTCAAAGCGGCTCCGAGACGATATCAAGTGGTTGCAAAGTGAGAAAACGAGCCACTGAAGCCGGGTTTCAGGCTCTCAGCCTAAGCGGTCCGGGACCCCCCCCCCCTTAGGGTGGTGTCAGAGATTCCAGGTCATCGAAAAATTTAGGATTGCAATTGTCAAAGAAGAAAGCAAATTGAGACCGCAATCCATGAACCTGCTTTTATTTTGAAGGGTCGTGCTTTTACATGTTGGTACGAAGTAAAAAAGCTTTGGCAAATCACCAATCAGAGAGGATCAGAGAGAGGGGGTGGGGGGGGGCTCGAGGGAATGAGGGTCTAAGCTGCTGTGTTTGAAATGCAGCATCACTGTGTTAAACTGGAATGGGCCAAAGAGTTTTGGGGGAAACAAGCAGCACAATAACGGCAGTAAAAGCACAACCCTCCTCTTGTTGCCTTTAAAATTGATTTTTGATTAATAAATAATGAGACAAGCACAATTTGTGTAAACACGAGCACTAACTACACCACCCCCCCACCCCCGTGTCGTGGCAATACCGAAACATCTCGACTGCACAACTTGCTAAAGCCTCTCTGATCATCCCGTTAAACTTTAATGAGCGCGTCGCGCTCGTTTAAAAACAACAGCGTTTTATTTTGTAAATTCCTCTCCGCGGCTTACGGTCAGCGGAGGCTCGGGGCCAGCCATGCGAGAGCTCTCAGTGCTGACCTCAGACCTGGCATGGAACAGCAGGGGGGGGAGGCCTCTGTTGGAAACCCCACAGCAGGAGGGGAGGAGGTGGGGTCGGGGGTCAGTGCAATGAAAATAAAGAATAAAGTTTCAGCGTGTAAACCCGAGTACAGAGCAGCTCACTGCGTTTATACATGTACACGCCGACTTCTTTTGGTGGTGGTGGTGGGGGGGGGGTGTTTGAGTTCACGACAACCAGTCAAACACGCATTTCGCTCGTGTTCTACCTTTGATTGTATAAACCGGATTCGGAAAAAAAGCCGAATTTGAACCGGCGGCCTGCTCCCGACGCCCACAAACGGGCAACGCCGCCTTCCCACCGAGAGAGGTCTGAGACGCCACGCTTGCAAAGCAGCCGTTTACGCAAACAAAATCCATAAATGTTGGCTGCCGCGCAGCACAGTTCCTCGTGCTTGCAGTGAGCCTTTATCATCTCCTATTATTGTGTGTGGATTTTCTGGTGCTGGATATTACAAGTTCATAATAAGCTGCTCCCAGGAACGCGGCAGGCCTCGGATATTAATATTGTCACCGTGAAGTGAGATGCGGCCGGCGCGGTTTTGTCTTGTAAGAGACTGTCCCGCGATTACTTCAATTCATGTCGCCAATAATAACCGAAATGCCGAGTTAGGTTGCCTGATTTGGTGTCTAAATACCCTTTCAGGACTGGGTTCTTTTTTCCTCTCTGCCTGCTTTCACTTTCAGAGTGCGTGGCTCCTCTTTCAGCGCGGAGACAGGTTTTTCAACCCAAGAATGCTCAATGAAATAGTTTTTCATTTGGATATTTTGAAAGGACAGAAAAAAAGAGCAGTTTTTCTCGTTTTTATGAGGTTGGAATGGGGACAAAACAGCCAGTGTCAAGGAAAAACACACGCTTCACAGTGCTGCGTATTACAGCAAGTCAATGTGCTCCTTAAGTGTTCCATTCTACACCCCCCCCCTAAAAAAAGCTGCAATTAAATTTTACGCATGTCTTTCCCTCCCTCTCCCCCCCCTCCTCTCTGAAGCAACACGTTTCACGCTTTATGCAGATTTCGTTCTGGAATAAAACACAAAAAAAACAGGACTTTTCTGTGATTAAATGGAGCCAGATTCACAGGAACTGAGCTCAAAGTCTGCTTCTTTCTTTTTCCTGGAGAGGAAGGAGAGGGAGGGGACTCATATCGCACCAGCAAACACCCACAGTGGCCAAAGAGACTTCTGAGCAGCACCTCCATGTGCCACATATTGAAATCTGTTTCCTTCGCTGCACAAACATCACCTGTTCGGGGCTCTGCCTTCCAATCCCCCGCACGCCGTTAACATCAATTATACACACGAGCAGGGGGTGGCCGTGAAAAAGCCGCGACTGCTGCGGGATATTTTAATTAACTCCCCTCTAATAAAGTTGCATTTTGTTATTCTGCAGCATGATTAACATTGCAAATTGAAATGCTTGCAGTCGCTGCTGCTACAGCTGCTGCTGCTGCTGCAGTTTTGGAGGCTCGCACCAGCTTCTCACGCTGACATTTAAATGTTGCACTAAATTGAAGGAACGCGACATCGGCCTGGGCGTTTGGCAGCCGGAGCCGGCGCGGTCATTACCGACGCCACGGTTAGACAATCCCTCTGTCAGAGGCCAGAGTCGTGTTTACATCCCGGCCTGGCGAGCGTGGCCCGGATCGGCCACGGAGGTGCGGTGCCCATGATGACTCAGGGAGTCGGGGGGGCGGGGGGGGAGAACGCGGCGCGCCGGGTCGCGCCTCGACGACGCTCGCCGTGGCATCGATCCCTGACTGGAGAGTTATCGTGGTCGCGGTTGCACAGCGAGGGGCGATAAAGTCCTGACACAACAGCCCCCGGGATGCGATTTCAGGCTTGGACGCAACCCCCCCCCTCCTCCCTATTCATATGAATTGAGCTGGCCAGGCTTCAATAACACAAACAGCTGAGCAGAGGCTGACCCCAGTGCGTGCTGCCTCGGCCCTCCTTTTGATGTCACTCAGAAAGGTTTTCTTCCAGGGAGGTTGATCGCCGTTTCACTCGCACAATACAGCTATAAATAGGGCCAGATGTACTGAGGCGCAGCACTCATCTCCAGGAATTTTCCACACCCGAGCTGAGGCCTTTCTCGCCCCTGTTTGTTTATTTCCGCGGCAATTTCCCCCCTTTAGTCCTAATTAAAAAAGAAGTGGCGTTTGAGAAAGGATAAGTAGGCCAATTTGCACATGCGATGGTGCTGGGAGAAAAAAAAACTTGACGGCGACAGGAAACGAGAGCGGCACCAGAAGGTGACGCGGCGCCGGCGTGGCGTCTTGTTTGGACGGTTGTGTTTTTTTTGAGGCCGGGGCTGCTGTTTGTTCACACTGTCGCCCTGACAATGAGCCTGCAAAACAACAGCAACAACACAAAACAACAAACCGAGCAAACATCACAGTCCCGTCACCGTGCACAGAGCGAACGCTCCTGCCACTGGTCCCTCAGTACAGAATCAGAGCGGATGTCATTGAGAGGAAAACCAGCTCCTCGGGGCTCGAATTAACTCAGACAGACAATATGCCCCCTCGCCACTCTGTGCACTTCATTTATTGCACATCACAGATTCTCCTCCTCCTCCTCGCACTGTTCCAACAAGCCAACATGCCAGCGATGGCAACACAGGGAGGGGGTGGGGTAGGGGGGGGGGGAAACGCAACAATTTACTTTGAGGTCTACTTCAATTTATGACAAAGCCGATCAACGGGGACGAGATGTGAAATGTTTAGACAGCGGTGGCTAGTGGGCTCGGATGTGACAGGGCCGGGGAAGCATTGAATTAATGATGCCACTTTTTTTTTTTCAAAAATCCTCCTTTTTTTATGCAGATAAACAGTGTGAAATGATGAAATCCAATTAGAGCAATAAGGGGACGCGAAGGCAGCATCCGAGAGTATTAAGCCATCTGCCAGCGAGCGAAGACATGCTGCAGGGCTGTCTAATTGAATTTGAGCCTCTGACTGTATAGCGTCCGAGTGACCCAAATCAAAGGAAAGTTTGCCTCGACGCCGCCACGCATGAACCAAGCAGCCCTCGCAACAAAACTGTCATACAATCTTCAGATGACGCGCAGAAGGGGACAAGGTGAGCGTGCACAAAGCCTGCCAGGGGGGGAGGGGGGGGGAGGCGGATGGGAGGGGAGGGGGGGCAGAGGGGGAGTGCGTTTAGTGAAAGAGTGTAAATCAGCAGGATTTAGTCTAAAGAGGAGACGGAGCGGATGAGGATGCAGCCGATGTGACTTTCAGAGGAAATGTGAGTAACGCAAATAAAAAACGGTGTTTAAAAGCAGCAGTGATTCACCAGAAAAACCAACCGAACCCTGATGAAGACACATCTCTGCCTTCTTCACGCCCCTTCACTTAAGCGGACACTACTAGGACTGGATTAGGCGTCGGATGCGCCGTGTTGTGCGTTTTCGGAGCCCCCGCTGAACGCGGCGCCGCGGCTGGATGTTGCATCCCAGAAGTGTGTGAGCGGGCGGGAGCGTTTGTGCGGCGCTCGCTCCCGTTTCCATCTCAATGAACGCACACTTTAGTGTAGTACACTAACAGCCATCGCAGACCCTCCACAGGTGCAGGAGCCCCCCCTTCCCCCCCCCTCCGGGCAGCTTGCAACGACCCGCCGTAGTTTTTTTTTCCTTCTTTCCCATCGGGCTCATTTGCATGAGATCTGGTGATGGATGCAACTGAATGCTCCATGCAGGCTCGGTTGGAGCCCGCTGTGATACAGAGTGAGTACAAACGCACACAAGGAGCGAAAAACACAACATTCCCAGTAAAACTAAGTTGATGTAAAACAGACACAGACTGGAGAGTATTCACAACATGCATGAACTAGGAGATAAAAGCCGCAGAGGAACATTGGTATTAGTTCACCTGTGATCCTCGGAGCGTCCGTCTGCGTCCGTGCGCGGGGATGAGACGCAGCCTTCGGACTGTCGGACAGCGGAGGAGGGGTGGTGGTGGTGGTGGTGGTGGTGGGAAGCGGAGACAGCAACAAATGATCTGCAGCGAAGAGATGCGAACTGACGCCCGGTGAAGCCCGTCAAATGCACAGTTTCCCGGGGAGGACGCCCGCAGGTCAGCGGCGCGCGGCGCTCAACTTTGAGAACCGCCGCACCGAGCGGCACTGAGCGCTCCGTCTCCGGCGACGCGCCGACTGTTTGAGAGAGAGCTCCCGACGTCCCTGCTCCACACTGCCACTTTCTTTCTCACGGTGACAGAGGGAGGGAAAGAGAAATAATTTAATAAATGGAGAGAAGGGGGGGGGGCAGCGCGGCGCTCCGACGTCACGGTGAGGCGGGAAGGCCGCTAGATGGCGCAGGCAGGCGAGGGAGACGGGAGGGGGGGGGGACCACAGGCGGTCAATTAGGGAGCCCGATGGATGTCTCACAGGTCGGTTCACAAGGTTCACACACCGCTGTGATTAACGACTTAACCTAATTATCTCGAATTAGGGAGTGTGTTTCCGTGACACAGTGTGGTCACTGGCTAATGTGCCGGGAGTCTAAAGGAGGGAATTAAAAATGTAGATTAATGGAGGCGCAGGAGCGAGCAGGGGGAGGGCAATCACGCGTGGCCACGCCGGTTCCTCCGAAAAACAGCGCGCAGAGGCGCGTCCTCTCATTAAGTCCTCTCCTCTCCTTCATCCACATCCATCATTCACTTTTCTCGTTTTGAGGGAGGAGCGATCGATCTGGCCTGATGGACTTTGCAGCAGGTCTGCTGCTCTGAAAGTAACGAGGTAGTTGACTCAAAGGGGAACCACGTGATCACATCCTGGACAACTGAAAGTTTTGCAAAACAAGAAAGGTTTGTGGAGAAAATGCAGCTTCATGACTATTATGAAGTCAACGTGTTCTTGTATCTTCAACTAGAGAAGAAGGTGTATGGCTGAGGGTATGTGAGACTTCATTTGCATGCAGTGATCGGCACAGTGGTGGAGTGGTTGGTGCACAGCGAGGAGACCCTTTGGTCGGAACGCAGACTCTGTTGCACCTGTGTTTGGTTCCGTTTACTCTGAACTCTCCCACGGTCCAAAAACACAAATGGCTCAATTGGTCCAGTCTGTCCCTCGTTGTGAAAGTGTGCGTGTGTTATTGTGCGTCTGTCCCTGTTTGAACTGGGACGGTCCGACGACTTGTCCATGTGTCTCCTGCCTTCACCTCATGTCATGATCGCGGCGTTCGGAAAAGCAAAGCAACAGCGGAGATGGATGCAACAATTATACTTTCAACGCCTGAGAGCATCCTTCAGTGCAGTGCTTTACCTGCAATGATCTCCTGAAAACAGGCACTGGAGAGAAAAAAGTGAAAAACTACCTCCAAATCAGAGTGAAGCTTGTTTGTCTTTGCATGTTGACCCACGCCGTTCCTGCTCCTCCTGCAAGAAGCAACATCTTAACCACGAAATGTGTTGACTGAATAAACACTGACCTCGCCTTGATGTTCTGATTCACACAATGATTCAAATATATTGAATTTTAAAGTTAGCTTGAGCTGCGAAATGCAAAATAAGGTTACATTGCTGTTGATGAATGCAGCAAATTGACTCACTCACAACCCAAAGCTTGTTATTTTCGTTCGACTGACTTTGCTTCGCACTTCTGTGTAAGATATGAGAGTAATTCCTATCAAAATCATCATTTTTGTGGGCTTTTACATAA
>JAUESF010000014.1:16446771-16456947 GCA_032274765.1 Malacoctenus tetranemus | reverse complement strand
TGTTTGGTTTTTCTACTTTTTCTTACCTTTGTGTGAAGAACTAAAGTACAAAATTCCTCCACAATTTGTCAACACAATATCTGTTTTTCTGGATTCCTTCTTGTAAGCAGCTGAAACACGGGTGTGAAACAGGACCGGCTGCTTGACTTGGCTTGCGTCACCTTGATGCTGCTCGGACGGCTGCCGCTTAATATCTGGCAAAAAAACCCGAAAAAGCGGAGTCCCAACTGTAGAGAACCTTAATGACGAGTGTGACGCATGCCCAATCACTTCCCAGGAAGAAATTATAGAGGATTATTTCTGAAAGGCAGAAAAACACGCCGCTTATTAAATCATCCAACCTCCCCCCCCTCCTCTCCCACCACCTCCCCACCACCCTTCCTTCCTTCCTTCTTCATGCTTTTCATGGGTGGTCAACAGTAATCAGTTTACCGTCTGGCTCTTTCAGGGTGTTAAGACATCCACTTTTCATTTTGCACAAACAGTATGATAGTTTCAAGCACCCATTTAAATTAATCCCCCTTAAAGTTTTGTGCAGTCCCTCTGAAAGAAAAAAAAAGGAAAACAAACCACACGCTTTTAATCTGAAACCTGTTTTTTTTTCTCTCCCCCCTCCCGTTTTTTTTTTTTGTGTAAAAACGGATTTGCTCATAATTCTCATCGCTGCCGTCTCCCCCCCCCACCTCCACTCCCTCCCCTGCGCTCGCAGGAGTCACATCTGCACCCTCTCTGCAGCCCCCCGCGCGCACGCGGTACCCACACACACACGCGCGTGCATGCGCTGACACACACACAAATACACACTGTATAATTTATAAAGCCTAAGCTCTTTCAATACTCCAAAATGCCAGATAAACTTTTCTCATTTGCTCCTAATTTGGTCACGCAAGATAATGCCAACATCTGAAGGCTTTTTAAACTGCTTTTTAAAATGCATTCCTGAAAGGAGCTGGCACCGGCACCTCTGCACCTTGTCAGCTCCAATAATTATTTCCAATCCGGAGCTAGCCCTTAATGTGCTGATTAATCCGGCCCTCTCCTTGCTGTGAGATGCATTCAGCGCCATTAATTTTTCAAAAAGGCCTCACTCTCTCCTCGCTGGGAGCCCTGCAGATGTCAGGGCTGGTGGCAGAGAAAGCCATTAGAAGTTAACACCTCCCACTCCCCAGAGACTGGCACGGACCCCACCTCCTCCCCAAACCCCTCCCCCCCCTCATCCACCCCCCCACTCACGTTCTAATGCCAAGCAGCCGCATTAAGGACGTCAGCTGCCAAGCCTGGCATCCCCCTGAACTTGGACATCGCCATCTAATCACCACCCCGCCCTGAAAGAGGGGGAAAAAAAAAAACAGCTCGGAAAAAAAGGAGGGGTTTGTAAGGAGAAGAAGAAAAAAAAAAAGCCAACATAATGAGAGACGGCGCTCGTCGGGAGCCGTGTCAGCATCCGCGGCGGCGCTCCTCGCGCTCGCTTCCCGGGAGTCTTTTTTCGGGATTTGGGGAGATTCTCGTGTCGTGTGTCACTGTTCTTATCCCGACTCCTCAGCTCAGCGATTCCCAGCCAGGTTTCAAAATCAGCCGCTGTGAAAAATGCCCTTTTTAGAACAAACTCGGTGTGTTTCGAATTCAAAGCGATTTGAAATCTGTGCTCCAGCCTCCTCTCACTCCAGAGCTTTGTGCGTCCCCCCCCCCGCCACCCCCACCCCATCCCCCCCTTATGCAGACTGGTTACAAGCTGTCTCAATTGAGGAAATCCCCCCCTTCAACCAGCTTTTATCTGCCGATAGGTAGGTGAATGGTGGAAATTAGGATTCCTGGAGAGACTTGGGATGGAGAGAATAGAAACAAAGACTTCCCCATGTCGGGAACCGATGTCTCTTTTTCCACTGCTTTTCCCTTTCATCCCAAGGGCTCCTGTCAGACAGAGGGAAGGAGAACGAGAGCACATATAATACCTTTTAAGAGGCTGCCAGTTCTCTCCCATGCGATAAGCTCTGCTCGAATCACAATGGAGTTTCGGGACCCTGCAGTCACCCCACTGTAGGCCTGAGAACACACTCCAGCATACACATCAACACCGATGTGCAAGCGGCATTGAGATATAGCACTGTGGGCTAATTATACATACAATATTGTATCGTTTTAAACTAGAGACTCTCCTTATTATGCCTCCAATCATGTCCAGGGTCCCAGCGCCAGCCTCTTGGCTTGTGATACAGCACAAGCGACGTTTTAACTGCGACACTCGAGCAGCCCGATCGTTTGTGTACACCGCAGTGCTGCAGGCTGTCAATATAGAAGTGTATAACGCCACTCAACAGCGGAGCTACTATGTATACAGTATTTTGTATACAATCCGCACAGCAAAGTATTCATAAATCTGTATAAACAGAGGCAGTGTCAAAATCCCGGCCCTTTTGAATGTTAATGAAACGGAGGTGTTAGGATGTCAGAAATCTGTCCAATAACGATAACGGTACAACTCCTGTTTACACTGAGCACGCTTCAGCTCCCAAAACCCAAAGTGCAGCCTCATTTACGTGCTAATGTGGGGAGGCAGATAAAGGACGGAGGAGCGATCACATGCCCTGTCAGAGAGTCACCCTTTGAACCATCCCTCATGCCGGTGAAGAGGGGGGAAATTAAAGAGCCTCAGCAGGTTTACCACCTTTCAAACACAACTCACACTCCACTCCAGTCCTCATGTTTGTGACAGAGAGGAAAATAACCGCGCATCCTCGCAGCACAGAAGCCTGTGCGCGCGCACGCACACACATACACATTCAAACTCGCACTCACAGTCACATACACACAGAGTGTGCGGCCTCATGAGAGATTTTCTCGACAATTAATCCAAATGATTGTTTGGCTGGAGCAGAATTAGGCTGAAGTTGATGTAGCGTACATGGCAGAGCTGAGCACTGCTCACTTCTATACACTTCTATATTTAAACGTCACACAGGCTTTAAGAGTCACACTGCTAGAGAGTTGCTTTAAACTATTAAACAGGCTCCCGTTAGAAGTTCATGCAAGGGAACAAATAACACAGAGACAATTGCTTGTATTGACTCTTCCATCTAGTTTCAGTGAGTTTGAACGCTGTCGTGCTACTCGGTGGTGTTCCATGTGTTTCAGCTGCTCTGGCTTTCAAACATTAAAACAAATGAGAGGCGAACTACAGGCAGGTTAGTGTGTGGCCGAGCCGGTGGAAATGATTGAACAGCGCATCCTGCCGCTTTCGCAAACACTCCGCATCTGAAGCAAAGTTCACGTCAAATATTGACCGCGCTCGGGGACAGCTGTGTGCGTGGGAGCGCAGACGGCTAGCTAGCTTTGACGACCAAGAGACGTTGAATAAGAATGTCGGGCAGCCAACATGTAACCGTGTCGGTGTTTCCTTTGCTAACTGTCATCTGTCCCCTCTTGAGGTCACGGCTATAAAACATTAACACAGCGATGCAAAAAAAAAAAAAGGCCTGTAGTGAAAATGACAGGAAATCCAGTCAATACTGTGCAACACTATCTGGATTGTTCCAGTCGAGTAGAGCTGGCCCGGCGTGGTGCCCCACGACGGTTTAATGAGTGAACTACCGGGTCCAACAATTCACCGCTGTGATGTGTTCAGGGGTGAAAGGAGGTAAAGGGGGAAGCGGAACACACCGAATTTTCTCCCGTGACGTTTTCCACGGCCGCTGCACAAACAGGCTCGAATGTTCCTCCCGCGCGCCGAGCCGGCCGCCACTCCCTCTCCCTAATGAGAGCCGGCCCCGCTCGGCCACATTAGCCACAGCGGCCCGCGTTAACCGTTTCCACATGCTGCCCCGGACTTCAAGTAATGCACCTGTAATTTTTCCTCACTTTGTTAATATTTTACAAGCGGGTTTTAAAGCCTGTGTCGCCGGGTGTAAGGAAAGGCTGAGACCGGGGGACGGGGGGAGGGGGGTGGGGGCCTGCGGTCACAGTGTGGCTCCTTCTGTTCGGCATTCATTCACACCTGCTTACAGTTTTACCCGGCCTGTCCGCTCTAACTTGTAGGTGATTGTGTAATGTGTTCACATAATTCATAATAACACCCGCATAAAAGCACACAGTCCAACTCGGGGGGTCATTTCACGGTGTAATGATTTTCCATCTGTCTGATTTCGTCGGCGCGGAGAGAACAGGGAGCGCGTGTGGCAGCGCGAGAACGCCCTTTACATCCAAGACATGGTGTTTTGACTTCCCCGCGCGTGTTTGCTGTAACACGGTACAATGTGGCCAGTTTTTTTCTTTCTTTCGTGAGGTGGTTCCTTTTTTTTTCCCCCCCTGAGAGGAAAACTGCCCACATGGCAAGATGAAGGTCTGATCTGCAAGACGCTGGTTCCCGTTGCCTGTGATTCCTGGAAGCGGATCAGTCTGAGGAGAGGCAGAGACGTCGAATGAAGAACTCGGTGTAATTATTCAGAGGAGATTTGGAACAGTGGAACATTTAGGCCTTTATCCTGTGTATTATGCAGGGAATTAACAGCGACGGAGCTATCTGCGCTTGGCAAGAGGACCTAAGTAAATACCCCCAAATGGATGAACCTGGCAACCCGGGATCCCTCTGAACGCCGTCGTTAAACTTGTCGGCGTTTTCATTAACTTTTAGGGACCTGTTGTGTTTGTCTGGTCGTCCCTCTGGGAGACCGCGATTGACGGCGTGAAGTCATTGTGTTAAAGTAACGTTGTAATAAAACGGTGTTAGAAAGACACAGGCGAAGCAAATTTGCCATTCCTGATTTTTGGGGGGATTTTGAGCTGCACAGGCGGCCAGAACAACAACAACAACAACAAAAGAGCCCCCGATGGCCGGGGTTCAGCGAGGGGGCAGGCCAGATTGCTGGGGAATGGCTGTGAGTGGTGGATCGGCATTGCAGGAATTTTTTAATTTCCTGTTACTCAATA
This sequence comes from Malacoctenus tetranemus, assembly GCA_032274765.1. Taxonomy (NCBI): domain Eukaryota; kingdom Metazoa; phylum Chordata; class Actinopteri; order Blenniiformes; family Labrisomidae; genus Malacoctenus; species Malacoctenus tetranemus. Next base: position 16,452,024 of record JAUESF010000014.1, on the reverse strand, counting down.
ATTCAGCTCTCGTTAGGTCCTTGGACAACATCCTGCGCTGTACCTTGTCTGATCAGCTCAATCCACTGGACAGATGCGGGGGAAACACACCGTGATCCTTTATCATTGCCTCACGACACGGTGGCCCTTGCGCTGCTGGCACGGCCTGGCAGGGCCGGGCCGGGCCGGGTCAGCTGGAAGCTTTCCGGGTCAGAGGGGGTGTGGGTGTGGGTGGGGGGGCCGCGCGGTCTGACCCGGTGATGTCATACACAGGGGACGTAGGCCCGACCCCCCCCCGCACCCCCCCACTCCCTCCTCGGTCTCCCCTTCACCTGCTATACAAGTGATTATTTTATCCTCTGGGCTTTTTATGAGCTCATGGTGATAAACTGGAACGATTCGGCCGCCTTTTACGGGGGAAATAAAGAAAACAGTCAGATGAGAAGCAGAACGAAGCGAGTGGTAAGTGCTTTACAGTGGGGGCGTCGACTTCCAGGCCTCCGGGGCTGAGGCGCTGCTGTTTTTTTCCTTCCTTTCTTTCTTTTCGCAGAGGATCTTCCCCTCCTTAACCTCCGCCCCCGCCGCCCTCCCCGCTTGCGTGCTCGTCATGGCTCTTCGGGGTCAAATAAATCACCTGCCATTGCAGGTGCTGACCTGTTGTTTATTAGTAAATGTCTAAAGGACAAGCTTTGAGAGGAGGGGTGGGGGGGGTGGGGGGAGGAGCTGGGCGAGAGGTAGTCAAGGGGTTAAAGCACTAGTCTCAGGTCTTAAGGTTGATTTAGCAGCCCCTCTGGGAGGCTGCTGTACTACCCTGAAGAAATGAATGCCAATAAAGCCCGCAGTGACTGATGTTTGAAAGCGTCTTAATTGTCTTGTTAAAGAGAGAGAGAGAGGGAGAGAGAGAGAGAGAGCGAGTGGTATGTAGGAGGAAAGTATGCTGGTGGTGCAGCGAGTTTTAAAGCCAGAAGAGAGAACGCGTCCCGTCGACATGAGAGCAGAGAACTTAGATGTTAGTGTTTCAAGTCGTGAAATAATGAAAGAAAAGTTTCCTCCTGGAGGGTTTATAATTGCTAAGAATGCCAAGCAAATAAATCCCAACCTTTATTCTTTTTCAAAAAGGTGAAAAAAACCCCAAAAAAGGCAGTTAGGAGATGGCTCCCTGGTATGCGCCAATGTTCTAATAAGAAACTATTCCACACCATTTATTCCTGTGTTGTTTGTTTAAACGGCGGAGGATTATGCAGGGATTATTTGATGAGAACGCTGACTGTCAGAAATGACAGACACAGATGAGAGCTCGCAAAATGACTTCCATCATCGCCTCCTCCTCCTCCCCCCTCCTCCCTCCTCCTCCCCCACTACTGAAACAATACGAGGGAGCGCGCGACGCCTAACCTTCGAGAGGAGCCGGGAGTGACGGCAGAACCGGATCTCCAGCTGTCTAATAAATCACACTATTGTCTCTTCACTCTTGACTTAGCCTCCTGAAGCATGCGGCGCCTGAGAGAGACGCCGAAGCACCCGAAGGCCTTAGCAAAACACTCGAGCTGCCACCAGCCACCGATGACTGGCACCCCCCCTCCGCCCAAAGGTAAGTCAACCTTAAAATTTTTAAATTAAAATAATGATTGTCTAAACATTTATACGCTGGGTTCCTGTGTACATATGCCTTTTGTCTAGACGGCGCATTTGCCGTAAAGCTGGCAAAACAACATTAGCCCGCGAGAGCGGCGCAAAATATCGGTATCAAATGATGTCATCTGCCCATGTAATGTAAAGCTGAGATTGAACTCGATCAATTAGGATTTGCAGTGGAGCAGAAAATAGCTTATGACAGAGCTAAGGTGGAGGAATGTATGAGGGGGAAAAATAAACTTTTTTCTCCCCCCCCCCCACACCCCCACACACCCCCTCCTCCTGCACGCGCTCGCCCACCTCCTGCTGACGTGCATTGCAGTCACATCCGCAGAGTTCCTGTGGGAAATGTGACACAGGTCTCCTCCGTGTTTGTGAACCCGACATCAGTTAAACGGTTTCCTCGCAAATGCATGATATTAATGGAGCGACGGTGTCACGCGAGGGCTTTTCGAGGCGATGCTGACGGACGGGGATTTTTATTCTCCTGAAGCAGGCAAACACGGGCGGAGCCATCGGTTGGAGGGAATAAAGCAGGAGCTCATTCATTTGCTGTTGTTTGTCTGTACGACACAACAACTCTTCCAGTCTCAAGAACTTCTAAATTCAAGTTTGAGTTTGTCTGTTTTTCCCTGAACGCACCACTTCTGCCACTGCAGCCTACATAAACTCGGTCACTTCTGAGCATCTTATTCCTGCAAACACGCAAATTCTCAATAAAGTGGAGTGGATAAAAGGGGGTCGAGAGAGAAACTCATTTACTCCTCACATCATGTGGGTTTGGCTGTTTTGCTTCGCTCTCGTTTACTGGCACATTGCTTTCACACCCTGTAAACGTTGAACGAGCGGCTTGATTAAAACTGGAGGGACTGATGCTGAGCAGCGTTTCAAGCCTCTGTCGTCTCTCTCCCATCTTTCTATGGTGAAGATGGAGGGAAACAAGAAAACACAAAGCAGAAAAAGGGACGTTTGTTTCACAGCAACGCGACACAGTTTACACAGAGAGCGACGAGGGCGGAGACGCGGCCGAGGTTCCTGCAATCTGCCAGAGAAACATCTCCCGCCGCCACATCAGTGAACCTGTAAAGTAGGGCTTCTTTTTTTTTTTTTTTTTTGTTCACAGCCTATAATTTGTAGCAGATACTATCAGTGTAGATATCAGCGCGTCAGAGCCAGTTAAACGATGAATCAGTTAAAATGACTTATTACCTGCTCGGCCTGGGCTTATCGCCTTGATCTGCTTTCAAAAGCTCCGTCTCTAACAGGAAACTTCCTCCGCGGGGAGCAAGTCTGTGCAGAGGGTCACCCCCCCACCCCCACCCCCCCCCCCCACCCCCACCAGTGACAGCTCCAATCACAGCCGCTGCCGGGGCGAGTCGGCTGAGAGCTCCGGCTGTGACAGGCAGGTGTAATAAGCCAGGGAGTGGAGATGTCACCCGCGGGCGCGGGCCCCGGGGCGCGGGGATGGCGTCGGAGGATTCCTCGGCTATAATGTAACTCTTTGTTGGAGGTGCGCCGCAGAAAACGGGGGTGTGGTGGTGGTGGTGGTGGGTGGTGGGTGGTGGGTGGTGGGAATATGTTCATGCTTGACGTGTTCGTGTAATGTCGGGGTAATGAGTGTCAGAAAAGCGATTGGCCATTCCAAATACCTTTTGGCATCGCGCGTAAACTCTGGTGTCAAAACCGCAATCCTCACGCAAAGGTGCAGCCGTAATTGTTTCTGCGAGGAAGCGGTGATTTATGTCGAGGAGAGTCGGAAACAGAAAACACGCCTCGTCACTCGCTCGCTCCTCGCGTCGACGCTTCCCCCCCCCCCCTTCTATCGCAGAGACATCGGCTCGCCTGTCGAGGCGGCGACCGGAGAAACCGAACAAAAGCGTCCCCGCGTCTCGAGTTACGGAACCGCTGGCGTCGCTTCACTTTATTAAGTCCCCCCCCCCCAGTGTACGAGCAAGGGGGGGAATTAATGACTGAACAATTACATAAACATGTCAAACCACGGGTGCCTCACCAAGACACCAACTCATCTCCCTATTTTTCCCTGTTTTTTTTTTATCTAGCCTATTTAAGGGGAGGCGGGGAACTCTCCACAATGCTAAATGCTCTTAATCCTGGCCTCGGGCCTCAGACAACAGAAATACAAATTTGCAGCTGCCTTAATTACCAGCTTTCAAAAACAAACAATAAATCTGCTTGAGATAGAGATGCTGGTGGAAAACAAACAACCTCTGGGCCTGCAGACGGTTATAACCGTATTCCGATGTCTTGGAGAGATTAGCGTAAAAAGCCCCCGTGTATCGTGGAAATTGCCTACGAAAGGATTGTGACACTTCGAACGGTACTCCCCCCCCCCTCAGTTAATTACTTGCTGCTTCTTTCGGAGGAGCGCGAGACGACGGCAACTTTTAGGAAGGTGCTCGATCGAGAGATACATGTGAGCGGCTGGAACAAGGTGTGTCTGTTTCCTGCCGCCGCCGGCCGGCACAAAGATGGGCTCTGTTCTGCCCTGACCACCCGAGCACCGCCGGCCGCCTTCTGAGGGGTTTTGATTATATTTTATGAGTCCTAATTGTGTCTGACCCGGGCCTGGCTTCATTTCAGGGTCCGGTCCCGGCCAGGGAGGGGGTGGGAATAGGGGTGGGGCGGGGGGGGGGCATCTCGGCCGATCGGCGCGGGCCGTCTGCTGACCTCCACCTTCGCCGGGGACGGTGAGGGACACGTCTCAAGTTCATCGTCCCCCTGGGTGGTACGGCTCTCAGCTTACCCCCACCTGTCCGCCGGGGGGCCGGCCGCTCCCTTCACCCCTCGGCCCTCCAGCTCTGGCTCTGAAGCCACTTAACATACCCCCGCGCGGCTCCTTTTACAGCTCTTTGACAGAACTCTGCCATTGTTTACCAACACTGGCGGGGGAGGAAACACTGGCAGGTTGTGGGGAGGACGAGACGGGGCGATGGTTTAGGGTGACGTCTGCAACTGTTGGTCTGGTCTTTTCATCGATCAGTGTAACTCTGTTTGATTACAAAGCTTTGGGAAAGAAATCACAGCAAACGCTGAACATGAACCAAATGACTGAATGTTGTTTATTTTTCATTTCTGAGGACAAAGTCTGGAGCTTGTTCCTGTTTTATTTTCTCATGTGTACAGAAGGAAACGCCAATAAGAAAGTTACTTATAAAAAAAAGGCCACGCTAAGTAGTTTTAGCAGTTTAAGGCCGTATTTATGTACTCCCTGTTTTCAAACTAAAAGCTCTCCTTTCAAACTAAATCCTTCCTTCCTTGCATAAAAATGCACTGTCTCTGCAAAAAGGCGTTGACCTAGTTTTCCAACCGACGTATATGTTGTTTCATCCAGCTCTCATATTTCTTGGACTTTGTGAGGATGAAATAATTTCATTTTTTCCCCTCTCACGTCCTGTGACAGAGATTGTTCAGGATCCTGAGACACAAAGGAGGTGAAACCACCAGGAGAGGTTAGAAAATAATAGTGTCGCAAAGACACAGAATCTGAAACGCAGTCACCACATTCAAACCAAAAAGAAGCAACAGTGAGAACTTTTTTTTTCTTCTTTCAGGCCGAAGTCCAGTGGCTGTTGCTCTCTTTAGGTAGTAACATAAGAATGTGAGTCTAACCCTTTATTA
>JAUESF010000014.1:16390591-16401972 GCA_032274765.1 Malacoctenus tetranemus | reverse complement strand
GCACACACACACACACACACACACACACACACACACACACACACACACACACACACACACACACACACACATACACAACTCCTGCTTAATGCTGCACCACAGCTGGGTTTTGAGTTTGCACGTCTGTTTCAAATCCTAATTGTCCTCAAAAATGTTTGAGAATGTGTAAAAAAAAAAAAACTATTCCCCAAACAAAGTGTCAAACATTAACGTACGTCGACCGGCCAAATCCACGTCCAGGGTCCGACGTGGTCTTGTTGTGGCTCCGCTTAATGACAAGGAGAGCGGCGTTCCAGTTCTCACTCCAGCTTTTCTGAGAACTAATTTCAGAGATGTGATCATGTTTTCTACAACTTCTACGATAACACTGTGAAGAAACTTGACCGGGGGGACGACTCTTTGTCTGTGTGACGTGCCAAAGAAAATAGCAGCAAAACCAGAAACTCGTCTGGAACAAGAGAGCAGCGACGTTACAACTACGTCCTGGCTTCAAATTAAAAGTCTTCCTGCAGTACACATACCGTCCAGCCATTTACTGACCCTTACTATTTATGTACATTGTGTACAAAGTGATCCCTACCATAATATTTTGTATTTGATCATTTTGTTCAATATAAAGTGTAAATACTGTCTGTATACAACATGATATGATTCTTGAACACAAGAAACATGAGTAAAAACATCATTACAGCATATTTAACCTATTTTAGATGTATTAGGTGTAAAAGCTCAACTTATTCCAAACTAAAAGTAATTCAATCTTTTTATAAGAGGAGCTGCTGAACTCCTTTGATGTCTAAATATAGAAGTGCTTTACAAACTATATTTTAAAAAGGGCAGTGCGGCAATAAGACAGACGACAGTGGAAAAACATCTGCCATAATTAAGACATGAAGGTCTCTTATTGTGACATTAAAGTGGGCACCAGTCAGGAGGAGCCTGAATTGACATGTAGCCGGTCTTCCCTCCGTCTGTCCTCGCTATATAATTACTCCACAACACATGAGAAGTGCATTGGAGGGAGGTGGGCAGGGTGGGGGGGTGGTGGTGGGGGGGAGTTTATTATTGAGGCCTGAGTCGGCGCTCCCGCTGAGACGTCCTGTCAGCCACCGGCGGCGCATCTGTGACCGAGCGGCGCGGGGAGCAGAATGGATGGAGGCGGCGTGATCCGGGCGGCCCGCACCTAGTCGCTCACAACCTCCCGGCCCGGGCGGCCATGTCAGATTGTTGCCATATGTGGCACGGCGCAGCGCTCGGCCCGTGACAGTGATCAACTGCCGCCGCTCACCAGAAAACCATCCAACAAACACGACTGTTCAAGAGTTCAAACGGCCGAAGCGGGGGCCCGCGGATGAAGGGCCCCGCGCGGTCCCCGTCGCTTGTTGTCCGGGGGCCGCGGCGCGCTAATTAGAGAAACAGACGATCTGAGAGTGTGTCCACGCACGGCTGCTGAGGACAGAAAGGAAAAAAGGGGGACGGTGGCGGCGCTCCTTTGTTGCGTCGGCTCGTTGTTACATAAAGTTGTATAACAAATGAGCCCGGGCGCTTTGAACTGGCTGACCACACGGGCCTGGAAGAGTCACTGGGAGAACCAACATGTGGCAGCAATAAGAAAAAAAAAAAAAAAAGAAAGAAAGAAAGAAAGGCCCCGCCCTTCCGCGAGACATGTGGGAGACACTGCATTCCTGAGCAGCTCATTAAAAGCTCGAAAACAAATCCAACAAACACTGGCCGGCTCTCCAAGCACGACCACGAAGTATGTGGGACAGGCCGCAAGCAAATGACGCCTGCTATTACTTCTGTACACTCGTCTCATTTCTTAATAATTTCATTATTTCCATTGTTTGTTCCACACGCCACAAAAAAAAGCCGAAGTCCCCCCCCCGTGTCCCCCCCTCAACCTCCCTCCTTCTCTCCCTCCCTCAAAAAAACATCTCATAATCCTTAATTCCATTTGCTCTTCATCTCAGTAACTTTAATGAATCGCTGTGACTGACAGCTGATTTTTCAGACACGTATTAAACGCAGAGACGTTTACCATGGCTCTCATGAAGTGTACAGATGTGGTTTGCTGTTTAAACCTGTCATTGAATTTGGCTTATTCATAATGCTGTTTGTTCCACCAGTCTGCCCAGTTAAGCTACGCGCTGTCTGTTTAACTTGGCTATAAACAGGCTGTTGCTGACTGTTTGAACTCCTCCTCATCCATCCACACCAGCGCAAGGGCGGGCCTCTTCTTCTCTCTCGCCGCCCCCCCCCCTTCTCCTTTTTCTTTCTTCTACTGTTATTGTAAAAACGTGACATGATATTGGGTTTGTGTACATGACTTCACAACATGAGGCCGTGCATTATGAGGATCCCCGAGTGCATTCACTTGAGATTGATAAAAAACTCAATAAAAAAAGAGAAGCGAATGCCCACCGGGGAGGCAGTCGCCGCGCTGCAGCAGACATCTGGCATGATTATTTTCAGCTCTTCGGCTAATCCGCTCTAAATGTAAACTGAAGAAAAATGTGCCAAATGGCTTTAGAGCAAGACTGAATTTTGGACTTGTGGAAGATTTAAATGAGTTTTATAGAAATGTTAGAGGCATTATTGGAAAACACAGTGAGACAATTGTAATTAGTTTTCAGCCTGTCACATTTATAATCATTATCCCACTTTTTAGACATGCCAATTTTTGACTCCTCTTAACCGTTGCAGCTGTGGAGAAGCCACATAACACAGAGCAGGTTTTTTTTCCCTCTCTCTCTCTCTCTCTCTCTCCTTTTTTTTCTCTCCCTTTTCTGATTTCTTCCCATGTTTTGATGTGCTTTCATCTGTGTTGCTGGGCGTTAGATGTTTGATATGTAGCGCCGCGACTGGAAACGCTTGAGTCGTGTGCATGCCATTCAGAGGTGGCCCAGTAAGAGCTAATCTACTTGTCAGGGTTGACTGCCAAGCATATCAGCCCACACACTTCACAATATGACTTTATTCATACTGTAGATCTGGGACATTAACTGTCTCTGCCCACCAGAACACAACACTTACGCCCACCACTCTCAATGAAAGGAACCTACATTATAAGCCTGAGCGAGCGATAACCCCCCCCCACCACCACCACCACCATCACCACCACCTCCCTCCCCCCCCGAATCCTTTACACCTCTCATCTCCAACCTCCTTCACCTTAAGACTACGACCTGAACCCCGCTGAGGAGGCACATGCTCTACTTAAGATCCAACTCTGTTTGTTGTGGGGTTTTTTTGTGGGGGGGGGGGATCTGCGAGCGCGGCCTCTTGGCGCCACATTGGAGCGGCCGTCGGGACGCCCGCCAGCAGGACGTTTGGACAATGCTCCTCTTGACAATGGCTCGCTCCCTCTCATGCAGCCACATTTTGAAATAAAAACGGGGCTTTCAGGGCCGGTTGGGGATTACAGCGGCTGTATCATTAGGGGGCTTCTCAGAGGGGTACCACCGCGGCGAGGACAAAAGACACAGAGACATAAACGCTTCAGAATAAACGAGTCGAACCAGGGAAAAAAAAAAAAAAAAAGAAAAGACAGAGGGAATATCATGATGACTCCGCTCTGACAAATGTGGCGATAGCTTCCGAGCAGATGACCCGAAATCGGCTTAAACACGAGGGGGGGGGAGTGAAAAACTCTCCCATATCTCATAGATGCATTTGATCAGGCCTGTATAATAAAAAAAGGCTGGCATGACTTACTGAGCCGGAGTAATATCGCTGCACGGGCATTTCATAAATCTCCAATAGGGCACCGACCTCAGCCGCTGACACTTCATAAATCTCTATCAACAAGATCGGAACATCAAAACACACATAATATAGCAAATGCGTCGAATACGCTCGCCTCAATTAAAGACAACGGAGCACAGGTCAGATCGGCCCCAATACACGGGGAGTGACCGCCCGAGCAATTATTTAGAAAGCAATAACTCCTTGATAAAGAAGAAAGGACACGCGCACATCTGCAGCCGATTAAAGGCTCGCAAATTTACAATGAGGCGGAAGAGAGATGTCAAGTTTTCACACTAATTTAACACAGGGTCTTCCTGACCCGGCTAATGCGAGGGGGATTCTTTTGCATAACATATTGTAATGATAATTTTTTAACTCTGGACCATAAAAGCAGAGGAGCTGTCACCCGGCCGGGGGGGGGCCCGTGCCAGATGGAAGAAATACGGCCCCTGGACTGTATTGTGCCGCGGCAAAATGAAAATAAAAACGTATCCAAAGTTCACAATAGCAGAGCTATTCAAATAAACCAATAAATAAATGAGTGTACAAATGTGTAAGCCTCAGGGCAAAGAGAGGATCTTGCTGCCAAGTCACAATCTCCATCTCAGTTTGTAGCGCGCCACAAGGGGCAGTGTGCCTGTGCGCGGCAAACAAGGGGGAGGAGGGGAGGGGGGGGGGACTGCCGTGCTTTACCACGTGTGATTCACTGCAGGGGAGGGCTCACACCAGTCACTTAGGGTTATCGGGCAGGAGACACTCAATTCAAGCTCGATTTTTTGTGGCGATACGTAAACTAGTCCACCAAATGTGTGAACTCTCATCATTGTCACGATCATTACGAGTGATTTTCAAATGAGAATCAAGATTTCCTGCAGATCGATATGCAGGAAGCTTCATGTGCAGAGTCACGAAATATGAAGCTCCTGCAGCAACATGCTGGACTAATGTGAACCAGGAAGCCGTGTGTGTGTGTGTGTGTGTGTGTGTGTGTGTGTGTGTGTGTGTGTGTGTGTGTGTGTGTGAGTAATAGAGAGAATTCGCATTTTTTTGAGTTACATACTTCTTGTATCTTTCAAAATGAATAGAGTTTAAATACTTCTTCTTTCACATTAATTGAATTGTAATAGGTGATCACTTGAAATAAATCCGATTTTCAGCATTAGAATGAATTGTTGCATTTTAACTGTTGTGGACGAGCGCAGGTTACAATAATTTTGCATTTTCCTTCCTTATGTTTTATTTGCAGGCGTTTTGCTGCATTTCAAAGGAAAAGCAAATCTATACATAGCTACACAAAGATGTGGACTATTTTTTAAAAATGTAGATTTTTTTAAATTATCTTTCTGTAACTTGTAAAATTTACTGATATTTAAGAAATTTTTATTATGTCCTAGAATTTATTTATTTTTGTCTCCTCTCACACATATTTGCTTCTCTAAATATTTTGGGAAAAGAAATAAATTTTTACAGACTGAGAACTGGCACATTCACAACAATATGCTTATATTATGATAATATTCCCAAATTCATCTCATCCTTCAATCTGAAATGTGGTTGTTTTCACCTTATTAGATCATGTGGCTTCTTAATGACTTCCAGTTTCAGGAGTTTAAACTCCACACAGAGATTTTTTATCTGTTTACAGTAAAAAACAAAAACAGGAATAAAGCAGGAGCCCAAACCTTTTGCAGCTCGCCCACCGAGGGGGTGAAAGCCGCGGTGAAACCCGAGCGCGCAGCCCGCATCGCTTTCAATCTGTGTACTAAATTGATGGCGATGAAAATAAGACCCCGCGACACAAAAAAGACACTTGTCTGCAGATTACTGTCCTGAATGGAGGCTTGTGAGGGCGCTCTTTGTCGCGAGCCTCACGCCGCGCCTCAGCCCTCATCTGAGACTAATGCTCAAAAGACCCCCATATCACAGTGGGCTGAGCAGCACCGCCGAACAAACACAGCGCCAGCTCACCTCACAGGAAATGCTCCCATGAACGGAGGTTATTTTAGTGGGGAAAAATTAAGTGCGCCAACTCGTTGCTCCTCCAACACACTTTGCGCGCGTGTGTATGTTGTTTTTTTTCTTCTTCTTCTTCTTCTTCCTCACAATGTCACATTTAGGCTCTAATATTCTCCGGGAAAATGAATATATTTGTTGACTAACAGCATGGATAAAACTCTTAAATATTCAGAATTTTTAATCTGGTTTAATATTTCCACCCGTTTTATGCAAATTACAGTCTATTAACATAATCTCATTTGAGAATACATCCTTTTAAAGTAAAAGATTATAACCTATTTTTTTAAGCACATATAAATCAAATGTTATATTGAAATGGTAATGTTTTAAAGTCTGTGTGCCGCGCAGAAAAGGAGTGCATTTACATATAGGCTTTATTTATTTATTTTTAGTTGGGCTTTTTTTTTTCTCCCTCTCTCTCCTGCATTAGTGGCTCAACACTACATGAAAAGATACAAAACAGCAGCTAAAACCTCCATGAGGGAAATCATCCAACAGCTTAAGTGTCTTGGCAAACATGAAACATCCATCTGAAGAGCCACAATAAACAAACTGCAAATATTCCCTCTTTGTGATGATTTTGTCTAACATATACAGTGCGTGCGCGCACGAATTCCCACTGTTTCCCTCCCGCTTCTGATACCAATACTGCCGCTGACTAGATTAAATCAATTTTCCTGGCGAGAGGAGCAGAGGAGAGGGAGAGGTAGGACATTACCTTCAGGCATTTAAGTGGAAACAGGGTCTGTAAAAGCTTCAGCGAGATATTGAGGTGGATAAAGATGTAAGAAAGAGCCATTATGCTGCTGAGGTGGAGGGAGGGAGGGAGGGAGGGAGGGTGAGGGTGGGGGTGGGTGGGGGGGGCTGCATCTGTCTCCATTCCCTCCTCCCTCGCTCTCTCTCTCTCTCTCTCTCTCTCTCTTCCCCTGCGTCTGCCTTGAACTTGTAAGGAGTTCAGCAGGACTGATCCTGCAGTCCAGACAGGCCTGAGGAATGCGAGCGCGGACCACTCAAGCCCGTCTGACCTGCCACCATGGCGGCTCCATTTCACCGGGCTAACTTACCTTCTCCACTTTACAATGGGACTTCAACTTTATCTTGCCTTGTAACACAACATTAACTGCCAAAGAGCTGGAAATGCATTATCAGCCTGCCTCAAAGCTTGGATTGCTTCCCTCATAAATAAGATCATTATACGAGTGGTAATCCCATTAAATAGATCATTTTGCAAATATCTAAATCCAATTAATAAAGTGTTTTCAGAGGGGGTGCAGCAAACACTGCCTTTTAGAGAGCTGACATGCTGTGACTCCGGCTCTTTGTTCCCCACTCCCTTAGTAGCAAAGGGTGATATTAATAAATACAACCCGGAGCCTGAATTACTCTCTGAAAGAAGGGCTGGGAGTCAGCTCAGGCTTGTTGTGGCAGAATAAAAATAAGCGAGGAGCAAAGATTCAATTATTCGAGTTAATTTTCGACGATGGATCGGGATCGTTTTCCGGCAAAAGAGAAGAAGAAGAAGAAGAAGAAGGAAAAAAAAACCCCTCTCCTGTCCTCACCTTTCACTCTAGCACGCATTGTAGCCGCTTGCATAATGTGCTTATAGGATGTCCTTATGCTGTAATCCCATAAAAATCCCTAGCTGGACTAAGCCACACGAGCTAAAAGCTTTTAAATGATTGCCAGATGGTTTAACAAATTAGCCATTTATGGAATTAATTCAAACTAGTTTTCCTAAATCATTACCATAACTCATCAGGGGAAGTGTCCTCCAAGTGCCCTTTTAACTTCTGCACGCGGACTCGCACTTTGACCGCGTCACTTTTTCCTCCTGCCGTGTGCATCGCAGGAGACGGCGAACGCGGTTTACCTAATTAATTGCCCCCCACCCCCACGCCCACCCCCACGCCGCCTCCTGCAGAAACTTACCACATGTGAGCAATGGAGGCATTACAGTCCTAAAGCAGATGCCCCTCCAGTGCTTGTGTTTGTTCCACCGAACTAATAAAGTGCATAATCCGATAAAGGACAAGATCCTGTAAGCTTCGGTTGTGCCTGAAGTGGTTGTTTCTACCTTTGTGGAAACGTGCGTCTGGCGTGGTGAAGAGTGTTTTTGGTATCTTTTCATGGTCTTATAATTGCCAGCACGGAGCTGCTAGCAAAACACTGCTGCGGTTAAGTGAATTAGAGAGCGCCGCCCCTGGGTGGTGTTCACGCGTCGCAGCCTCTCATCCGACGCACGACGACCACGACGCAGCATCCTAACGACGCCGTCATTAGAAGTATCAGAGCGACGATTATCGTCCCCGTTGGAGGCCGAGTCCACCGTGAAGGGTCGGTGGAAAAAAATGGAGGCAGGGACCAGTTTCTCTCTCTCTCTTTCTCTCTCTCACTCCCCCCCCTCGCCTCCTCCTCCTCCCACAGCCGGCTTCTCCCCCTCTGGCCTAATCTGCCTCAGTCTAATGAAGAGAGGGAAAGCGAGAACACTGGAAAGAGGGAGATGTCAAGATTGAGGTCGGCCGCCCCCCTCGCGGGGTCAAAACGGAGGGGTTAATACCTGGTGTCCGACACTGCACATAAACTCCGCTGAGCTCATCACACTAATTAAACAGACACACATCCTCTCGGAGCTCCGATGGCCAATCGCTGCCAGCTAAAAAAGCAGTCCATTCATGGAGGTTGGCAGGGTGTGCATGTAGGGTGGGCTGGGGAAATGCTACCTGCCCTTCCTCAGTTTGATTAACGGCAAGAACAATGGCGCTCTTGTGGCCCGCCAGCCTCACTCCACTTGGTCCTGGTTCACTGCGCACAGAGAGGGGACTGCATGTTCCAAACTCATACCCCCCCCCACACCCCCACACCCACACACCCCACCCAGACCCACCAGCACCGAGCCTCACAACCGCCGGTCCACCGCTGTCTCCTCTGAACGCCCTCGCTCCCACCAGCTCAGCGCAGCTTCGTCCAACGCGCAAAGTTGGTGAAGTGACGGCGAGAGGGAAGAAGTGGGCAAACGTGGAGTCAGTCGGACCCCCGTCAGACGATTCCTGAGTTGTACTGCAGCATCAAAAACATGTTCAATTAGAAACACTCAATTGTTCCTTACTTATTTAAAGCAATAAAGCTGTAATTTAAAAGAAACTCATCCATCAAGAAATATCTGAAAATATTGCAAAAAGTAGAAATATTCCAAGTGTTTGCTAGAATTTAGTTTTATCATTACAGCTTTGAAGGAAATGCAACATTTAATTTCGCAATATGACGACATTTCACAGATTATATATTTCAAATCCTGTAGGCTAAAATTACTGATTTTTCTTTCATTTTTTAATGTTTAATTTTATTTTTTTAATTAGTTCAAGATGCGAACACACTTCTACAAAGAGACAGCCAGTTTATACGGCCTATCGGAACCATTTAGACTCCTGTAGGTAAATGTGCTAACAGTTTATTAAGCAGGTATCTATTCATAAGCCTGAAGTTGACGTCATGTAACGTCAGAGCCCAAAAACAAAAAACATAACGTGCATAAAACCCAAAAAGAAGAGAACGTCTCCACTGACTGAGTTGGTTTTTTCTTCCTAAAACAAAAGCCCCACCTTGCTGACCTTGGTAAAACACGGCCCTTCTTTCGTGCCTGTAGCCTCCAGTCGGACCCTCTGGTTTTGTTACGGTAGCTCTCTCAGGGGGGGACGACACAGACATACAGTATATTTATATAAAAATGTCACAGATTGTTACGTTAATGTCTCCATTGTTTGTCTTCGCCTGGACTTAACAACTCTTAAGTGGATGCATCAGAGTTGAGAGTCAAACCCTTCGTTTGGATGTTTCCTCAGTGTCTCCGACTGCTGTTTTGTGGGCGTCTGATTGAAGCTGCACTGCATTTGTCAGACCCCCTCTTTATTTTGGAGGGGTGCGTGTGTGTGTGTGTGTGTGTGCGTGTGTGTGTGTGTGTTGTTGTTGTTTGAACTAAAGGACCAGCCAGAAACTACACTCGCGGGATAAAGACATCAGCGTCATCTCTGTGGGGGAGTGACAGCGTAATGCCGCGCGTGTCAAAACTCGGGGCGACGTAATTAATTGCAGCACTCGCTGAACTGCGGACTTTGCCAGCACTTTTGCCAATCCTCCTCTCAGCTGCAGCTATATCAAAACAGGGAGACAAATTGAGCCACCTGCATGTCTCCCCCAGCTTGACAACTCATCTCACTTGCAAATTGCAAGCGTTTTACGAAGCCCCCCCCCCCACCCTCCCTCCTCTTCTCTACAAAGGAGTCCATAGAGGCTCGCGAGCTTCTCACCAGCCAAGGTTTGATAGGTCTTCACGCAGCGGCGTGACACTCTGAAAACAGTGGAGACATTCCATAATGGCGCAGGCTGGAAAAACGAGCTCGCAAACAGGCCTGGTGATGTGGCCGGGATGACAGCGTTTGTTGGGCAAAGTGCTCCACGAGTGCGTTCAGCTCAACTTCGGAAAAAACATCGTGACGGGCAGGCTGCGAAGATCGGTACACTCTGGCGCTCACAGGCTGCGGCCAGAATCTCGGAGGCCGACGTTAAGTAAGGCTTTGTGATCTGTAGTGTCAGGGTTGGAGCGCGGAGGTACGTTGATATGAAGCTACTGTCACGTTTCAATTGGTTCAAGATGACTTCAACAGAAGCATCAAAAACATGGTTTCCCTGTGTCTGCATCCCGAGCGCTTGTCTGCAATTTCTCCCCGTCTGACGTAGGCTCCGCCCACCGCCACTCGTTCGCAATTAACTGTGAAATAGAGGAGTTCAACTTTGGTGTAAAAAGAGACTTTCCTAGAGCGTCAGCGTATAATTAAAATAGCTGAGTGTCTGCATGCTGCTGCGTGAGCGCAGCAAACAGCGACGCCGCGGTTTATTGTCGCAGCGCGTCGCAGCGAGGCAGGAGGAGGCCCGAGAGACACGTTCTCATTCCCCCCTCATTAAAACTTACTACTTTGTATTTTATGGTATTGTAATCCCCTCTATGAGCAATTTTATAATAGCATCAACCATTATTTATCTCAGATTAATTAGATTATAGACCTTTCAAATCTCGTTTGGTGCAGAACGCCCATGGAGCTTCTCTTTTCACAGCCCAGATCTGGGCTGACGATCACTTTTTGTAGATTAGAGGATTGTTATTAATTGGTCAATTGGCTAATTGTTCTTTGTCTTAATTAGGCACCGCGGAGGAATAATAGCCTTTCTTCCCAGTGACCCCCATTTAACCATAAACGTGCTTGTCACACCAGAGTTGTATTGGGGGGGATTCAGGCTGCACGGCGCGCCACACGCAGCCAGGCAGAGCATTCATTCATTCATTCATTCATTCATTCATTCATTCATCCTCTCAGAGACTATCTCACCTGTCCCCGGGGCAGACGCAGGGTCCACCCAGGACAGGTCTCCAGTCCATCACAGGGCAAATACAAAAGACACACAACCACGACATTTACAATCATTGACGCTTCTGGACTTTGTGGGTTCATAAATTTACTCCACATGCATGTTTTGAGCACCTGGAGGAAACCGCACACACACACACACACACACACACACACACACACACACACACACACACACACACACACACACACACACAC
>JAUESF010000014.1:16372020-16382523 GCA_032274765.1 Malacoctenus tetranemus | reverse complement strand
AGGAGCAGTTTGTCTCAGCCGTGGCTTCCAACAGTGTCAAAGGTCAAACGATGGAATAAAACCAAGGGGGAAAAAAAACACAATGAAACAGAACGAGGTGGACAGCAACGTCGTTCAGTTTGATTTCTTTGTTATGTTGTCGATTCTTAATTTTTAAAAAAAGCAAGTTTAACACTGAGGATCAAAGACCGTCGCAGTCCTCTGACCCGTCATTGCACAAAGCTTGGAAGTTTATTTCCTCTGTACGTCACATACAGATTTTGTCAGTTCTCTGCTCCGCGCTCGATCACATCAGCAGATCCCTTCAGGTCAGGTCAGCAGCTTTGAGCAAAACACTGTCTCACATTTGCTTCATACGACAAACGATGTCAAGTTACAAAAAGCTGCTTTCCATCCACTATGAATTAGACGTTGTTCTCCTGATGTAAACCCTCAGTGACTGAATCTACAACCACCATGTCCAAAATTGCCACAAGCGTGAGTCGAATCAAGACGTCCATGTTTCAGTAGTGATTTGGTTTCATTTTAGTCACCAGCAGCTTTCTCTCCAGAAGTGAGAAACGAGGAGACACGAGGAGTCGCGTCTGAGGTCGAAACAACATATGCTGTGATGAACCGAGTGTCACGGACCGAGCCGACGAATCAGATGGCAGAACGGCGGACCGGGGACAGCGAGCTTCTGACACGAGCTGTCAGACTGTGTTTTTGTGACCTGAACAACATCCACCGGTTGTTTACCTTCAACGGTTGCTAACGGCGTCTCGTTAGGCAACCGGTGGAACACGTGGACTCAGTCTCTCAAGAGTCGCGAGCAAAGAAACAAGCTAACGACACGCGCCGCGACTTCCTGTTTCGACCTCATAATACATAGAAAATACTGAGGAATCAAAAGCGCCCGTAGGTTTGCACAAACAGTGCAGAGGTGATCCAGTAGAACAGCAGGTCGAGATGAACTCTTCTGTAGCGTTTTTCTTTCTGTGTACCACGCAAACACCTAAACGTGCCAGTGGAAGCGAACGAGTGTCGATCGTTGGCTGCGTGTCTGCCGGAGCAGCTCGCCACCATCGATACGATCTTCAGCCGAAGCTGCGTTAGTGACAGATGTTTGGTTGGTCGGACAGGCAGTGATCGAGACCGCTCCCTGCTCCTTCAACCAATCAAATCAGCAATCAAAGAGACGAGTTCAACTCAAAAGATGGGATTAAAATGTAAACATCACCAGCAGGAACACAACGTGAAAAAAGTAAGATTATTGCACTTAAAAGTCAGTTTTAAAAAAAACAGTCACCTGCAGCAAGCGCGTGTGGAAACAAACCTTGGTCCAAGAAGATTAAATGATAGTCATCACAAATTAAATGAGGCTACTGATCAATGGAAAAAGAAAGCACATCTGTGATCAGTACGAGAGACGGCACACACCCACACACTGTCCAGCAAAAACTTCATGATAAACGTCGTCGCGTCTCTCCAAGAATAACCACGAATCGATGAATCCGTGCACATCTGCAGCAAAACAAGATGCTCAGCAGGAACGAAAACAACAACAAACAGCTGGCACTGCCTGCGTTTCATGTGTACCTTGGTTTTGGTGGCAACTTTTAAGACTTGTTCTTCATTGTAAACAACAACTACAGCTTCATCTTGACCGACTTTCAGTGAACTACAGCATCTGGTAAACACGAAACCGGCAGCGTTTTTTTTCTTTTTGCGCCGTAAGACCTCCGCGGCAGACGTGTGTGCGACCGACCTGGGAGGGTTGATAAGTGCAGACGACGGAGCTTGACGCAAACGCTGGTCGGAAAAAAAAAAAAAAACCAAAGAAGATCAATGGTTGTCATTTGTCTCGGGGCAGCTGACAACTGTTGCAGACCCCGCCTGTGTGTCCTAAAAAACAAACGCACCACGACGTCAGGAAGTCGTCTTCAAACAAAAACGTAGGAATGCCAAAAAACAGGGCAAAATCCTGCATGCCTCAAGCAACCAACATGGTAGAAAAAGTCCATTAAAACTAGAACCACTGAATTAAAAAAAAAAACACTTGTAGATTTGATTTGATCAGCCCCGTTTGTCCCCCCCCCCCCCCTACCCCCCCGTATGATAAAGGAGCTATTGCTGAACCTTCATGTGTAACCGTGGACCGTTCTACTTCTTCGACAGTTTCCCGGCCTTCTTTTTGGGCTCGTAGGGCGTCCGCAGGATGCTCGGCGTCTCCTCCATGACGCGGACCAGGAGGTTGTCGATGTAGTCCTCCAGCTCCCTGATGTGGGCGTCCTTCTTCTTCACCACCTCCTTCTGCTTGATGAGCTCCTGCACCACCTCCTCGAAGGACAAGTCGCGGTAGGCGGCGACGCTCTCCTGCACGGCGACCTGCCAAAAGGAGGGGCGCTCGGTGAAGTTGGTGCGTGGATGATCTGGTGAATGTCAGCGTTTGGAGACGAGGAGACGGATACGTCTTCCTGTTCAGTCTGAACGGAAATGTGTGTGGGAGGAGAGGGGGGGGGGGACGAGGACGACTAATTAGGCCTGATGGCCGAACACGCCATCAACTGTCAGGTGTTATCTCTTCTTCTCCGCTGCTAATAAAGGCTAATTGAGAGCTGCCGAGATGCGACTGTTCTCCGGCAACTGACATGTCAACGAATTCTCCGGCAGATGTTGTGATCTAATGCTGTCAACAGTGTTTAGTACGAATCAAGAACAGTTTAACAGCGCTAATGAGATTTCCACTTTGACACCGCAACACATTGTGAACACGCTGGAGGAGCTGATCCCCTTTATTATACTGTTTAATTACAAGTCAGAGCAAGAGAAATGAGGCTGTTGTTCAACACAAAGATTAAACTCATTACACCAAAGCACAAGTCTATTTAAATCTATATTAAATAGATGACACAAATAACACAAAAGAACAGATGTTGAAACTGTAGTTTCAGGAGGTGTTCGACAATAAATCTCAACAAAGAATAATTCAACAAGCTGTAAATTGTCAGCTGTGACTTCAAACTCTGCTACGCTTCTTCCTTGAAAGAGCCTGGAGCCCATAGATCGCCTTCCTCCCTGATTTACCCGAAAGGAGCTGGTTTGCACACGCGAGCGCCAACGGAAGCGCGTTACAGTGTCCTTTACGGCTCTAATTTCAACAGAAACGCAACCAGGAACCTC
This sequence comes from Malacoctenus tetranemus, assembly GCA_032274765.1. Lineage (NCBI taxonomy): Eukaryota > Metazoa > Chordata > Actinopteri > Blenniiformes > Labrisomidae > Malacoctenus > Malacoctenus tetranemus. Next base: position 16,379,361 of record JAUESF010000014.1, on the reverse strand, counting down.
AAAACATCGAGTATTTAAATAAGCTCCTGAGCTGGAAAAAGGGGGCTATTGTGTTTCTGTGTGTTTGCCCGGCGATGGACTGGCAACCTGTTCCCAGTTTCAGGTGGTGTCACTTCCTGGTGCTCCAACTCCTATTTTCCTACATCAAATCTCACCACTTTTATCGATCTAGTTTCACGTGAATGTTGTCTTTAACTCATTTCCATAGAGCTGATTTCTGATGTCATTTACATAAGAATCAGCCTAATAAGTATCAGTGCTCAACAATAAAGCCTTCCTTCAGAAACGTAGTCATGCCTCTGAAAGAGAAATGCCAGGCTGCATATCTCTCCAATGAAAGGTCAAGCTAATAAATACCAAAATAAGGATGCAACCCAAGCCCGGCTTTGCTCTTTGAGGACAGTCTGTTTGGACGGGGCAGCGTGGTACGGTATGTGCAGATCATATTGCGCGGGTACGAGAGGAGCTGTAATCGTTTTTAATGAGGGACCACTTTATCGCTTCAGCGCTGGGCAGCCTCCCCCGGACGGAATCGAGCGGCAAAGCCTTCACCCTGTTTAAAATACCACACTTATCAGCTTCCACTCCCATGCACCATTCAAGCCTCCACTGCTGGCTAAAGACAATGCGGGAAAAGACCTGAAGCAGGACTGCTTACCAGGTATCTTATCGCCTCCAACAGCATCGAGGCTACTGCCGGGGCGACACAAACCAAAATGAAATATTTGCCACAGAGATTAAATGTCTGGCGTGAGGAGGGTTTTTTCGAGAACAGAGCGCGGTAACCTATTCCTTACACACACTTACACACACACACACACACACACACACACAGAGGAGAAAAAAGGCATCTCACTGAAAGATACTACACTTAAGCCATCCGAGAGGAAAGAAGAGAGCAGACGGCCATATGGAAGTAGATGTTGGGCTTCATATAGAAGTGGATGTACATGCACAGGCTCGCTTCTCCTCCTTTTCTCACTCTCACACACACACGCGCGTGCGCGTGCACGTGTGCACGCACACACCAGAATAATCAGGAGCTTTAGTGGCTGGTGACAAAGGCCTGGAAATGACCATGAACTGGCAAAGTAATGATGACCATTTTTCTGCGATCAGTACTGAGGAGGAGATAAGGCGCACACTTGGCATTCTCCAGTTGTGTCATTACAGTTTCTAATGAGCTCAGCTTTGAGAATCTAAAAGCTCAGTCCTTTGAAATCTCCCACTGCCCTCCCTCCCTCCCTCCCTCCCTCCCCTCCCCACCCACACCCCCCCGCGTGTGGTTAATTAGGGCCTTGAAGCGGAGGAAATGGGAGCTGCCATTTCTGCGAGGCACGGCGGCATGCACGGGGGCACATGTGTGGATACCGACAGCCCTCAACACCCACAAAGAAAGGTGAGGAAAGCCATTATCAGCATTCTCCTTCTCATTTAGGCGTCACTTCAACCGCCGAGCCTGCTGCTTCCTCCTGTGCTACACACCCGGTTTGCGGCAGCCTCTGAATTTGGAAGTTTTGTGTGAATTAGAGAACATTTAAAGCGAGCCACAAATTATAAAACAGTTAAAATAGCAAAAAAATAAGAAAAAAACAAATCGTGTAATACTCATTAGAATAAAAAAAAACATTTTTCTGCGGCTTTTTCTACCGACAAATAAAGCTGCAATTACAGAAGCGACGCAACGCGCCACTCCGGGTGACCTTACAGCCCCAAATTTCACACCACTTCAAATTATGATCGGATCCGACATGATGACCGATGTGTGCAGCTGCTAATTAGTTGAGTGGCACATCTGAATTTTCACAGGCCGCACGGATCAATGTCACCAGCTGCCGTGTCACACTCAAACTCAATAGTTCTCAATTAAAAATCGGCACGACGAGCACACCGGGTACTGACACGGATCCAACGGTCGGGGTCATTTGGTTTGTGTGTTTTTTTCCCCTTCTTTTTTCTCCTGTATCTCCTGCAGTAATTATCAGGAAAAGCTGACAAGTTGCAACAATATCACCTGTCAGATCGCGCGTGGTCTCTTACATTTTTCTTGCTGAAGACGTCCTTCTTCTTGTGGCCGAAGGCGTTGATGTCGGGACCCGTCGGCTTCTTACCGCTGAGGATGGAAAATCAAACGGAAAATCAGGAACCAGACGGCAGGGGCAGCGACATTAGGTCGACATCACGCTCATAAAGAGGGTCTGTCTCAAGCTGCTGTTGGTCACGTGGCAATTTTGGAGTGAGAGGTCGAGAGAGGTCACTGAAAAAGATGTAAAGATTGATTGGGAATGAAGAGTTTATGCTGAATCATGAGTCTCATCAGAGATAACGAACATTTTTTCAGGGATGAGCAGCAGTAAAACGAGCACATTTGTGTTAGAAAAGTCCACTACAGACGCTGCGTTTAGGCACAGTAACAGAGTCCTTGCACCTGGTCACTTTGCACCTCTGGCTCCGACAAATACCACACTTCAAAGCGCCTCTCTGCACTCGTCCGCCACGTTACAAATGACCAGCGAGCGAGCGGACGACAAAAGCAGCAGTAAAGATGATGGACTTGTGCCTGAGTGAGATAAGTGTTTAATTGGGTGGTCTATCTCTGCAGAGGATCTCATTACTATAGCTCAGAGGGCTCCGTTATCAAGCCCAGGCACTCTAAAGAGCCACTAATGACACCTTCCACTCTGATAAACCAGAACTTAGCCACAGTGCTGCCAACTCCGAGTGAAACACAGGAAGTGGATGGAGCCGGCTCAGTGGAAACGCTGGAACAACAATAGCTGCCACTGGAACCAGTTCTGGAAGTGGTGGTGGTGGTGTAGAGGAGAAGCTGCTTTATAAAGGCAGTAGGATCGCATGTTTAGGACGGACTCATTGAACGTGATGGTAAAACACTCAGGAGTCCTACACAACAAAGAAGAGCCACTGCAGGGCTCAACACACATCTGAACCGCCTGGAATCTGATAAATCTGTGTGTTGAAGTAATCGACGACACAGCAGGGAAGTTGGTCGTGATGGAGAACAGGGCTGATTCTTCAACACCCACATGGTGGGAAGACTACATCAGGCTTGGCTGCAGTTTACCATGAAAGGTAACTGATGTGAGATGTAGAGATCAAAGGAAAGACGAGTGGGTTCAAATATCCAACATGGCTGTTCGGTGCTTATTAGCAAACCGAGGGATAGAAAAACATGGCAACACTACAGATTCCTGCTGTTACCCTTTGAATAGGCACTTCATTCAATATTGTTTATAGATTAAAATGAGTCAGAGTATCATAGAGATAAATGAACACAGGAACTATGCTTTGGAGGGATTTTCTAAAGACTCTGAGATGATTTGAAAGATTTTTTAAAACAAAATGAGTTCATTGAGACTGAAAATGAAAACAAAACATATCAACTTTTATCAATTTATGTAGGCGTTATAACATTTGAGGCAATAATTTGAACCTTAATATTATGAATCCATCCATTTGTGACATTTCTTTTTGAATTTCGAGGTAAGTTTGGACTCTTAATCTTCTTTTAATTACCAGCAATGTAAATAAAAACAATATTATCATTCTTATTTTGGGAGGAATCTGGGATGAATTAAGCAGGTTGGTGGTTGTTGGGCAGGCAGCTCTCACTGACAAACCACAGGGAGCAACAGAATCCGGGCTACCTGGTTTTGTAGTTGGGGATGAACGGGTTGGTGTCTGCTTGCGACTCTCCACTGAAGGGGTTCGGGGAGCGCAGGTCCCCGGAGCTCCCCGAGCGCGCCCCGTTGCTGGCCTTGCGGCCCTCCTTCTTCCCCGTCACGCGTTCCAGTAGGCTGACCTTCTCCTTTTTCTCCTTCCGCTCCGCCCGGTCCCACAGCTGCCCGGGCTCCCCCTGGAACGGGTTGCGGTTGCGTGGGAGCGTGGCATACTTCTGTGGCAGGGTGTCACTGATATCAGTGAAAGGGTCACCGTGTGCTTCGCCGTCCTGGCAGCCTGGCACCACGCTCTGGGAACGCCGGTGAGGGCCACCTGTACTCGCCCGGGGAGAAAACAACAACATTACACCACCCTGCGATGACATACTTATGAGAAACATTCACAACTCGCTGGGAAGTCTGACGGCTTCCTTCTGTTTGATTTCATCCGTGACACCGCTTCTTGATTCCATTTAAGTGGCTTCAGACTTTCATCAACTTCATAAAAATTAGTCAACACACTGCTAACATTCGGGGTGTTTTTGGGGGTCGATCTGCCATCTGCAGTAGCACATTCTCATGTGATTATTCCTGTTTGTTTCCCACTTAAGTTGGTAATGTGACAGACCACAACTGACTTATGATCCAGGCCACGCCCCCCTCCCACCTCCCCCTCGCATGCAAGTGAACCTCACTGAATCTTCGTGAGCTGGACAAAGAATCTGATGGTGACACTTCGTGGTAATTGAGCAGCATCAAGTGTTCAAACGATTATCGATTTCAAAGTGTGACATGGATTCACGGTCAAGTCGGAGTTTGGGTTGAAAACGGTGATTCGAAATCAAGTCGCTGTGTTTCTTTTTTTTGTGGTTTGTCGAAGGTGATTTGAAGTCGTCACTCCAGCTGTGCCCATTCTTACCCGTTTCTCCTCCCTTTTCGAGATGTCTGAGTGCATTTTACCATTTCAGCATAGGAAAAAAAAACAAAGAATATGACAAACAGTGTGAGAAAGACATCTTTGCAGAGAGAAATGCTCCATTTTGCCGCCCAGTTCTGCCGGATCACTCCAGAGCGATCATCAAAATGACCTCATCACACCTCTGACGGGCAGACTGGAGGATACGCTTGATGGTGATCAAGTCTGAATTTGCCCACTATAATGTTAGCTAAAGGTTTTTACATCTTATCCTATAAAAACTTGTCAAAATGTGTTTGTGCTCTATGACTTCTGTCGACCTCTACTGATGGCCACTGGAAACTGCAGGAGCCTCTCTTAATTATAATATAAATGAAGTCATTAAGGATAAAAAAAAGCAAGTAAATGCAAAATGTGATTTATTTAATGTTAGAGATTCAACCAAAGTCAAATTTCTGAGAGATGACTCTCCTGCTTGCATCACTCACTCCTGCAAAGGAAGATATAAAAATGAGTGAACATGAGCGGCTTCACTTTGCAAAGAAAGCAAACATTGTCTCAACAATATCGATGACGCTTTTCTAGACGATCCTGATTCAGAAACCTCGACAGAATCGACCCGTCGGTCCTCACCGCTCTCGTCGATGGAGTTCATGGAGTCCAACTTGGGTCGGAAGTGCGTCCCGATGAGATCTGACATGGAGTGAGCAGCCGAGAGTTTATGGGCCCCGGCCAGCAGCGGCCTCTTCCCCTTGGCGGTCTCGGGCTGCGGCGGCGGCGTCTCCGTGGCGACGCGCTGGTCGCCCGGCTCGGCGTCGCACACAGCCGAGCGGGGCAGGATGGCGGACGACGTGTCGCCGAAGCCGGCGTCGTGCTTGCGGCCCTTCATCTTGTCCTTGAGCTTGGAGAAGGGCGAGCGGGGCTTGTCCTTCATGGAGAGGTCGAACATGCTGGCCGTCATGTTGTTCCTCATGAACTGGATGCTGACTTGGATGCGACCTCGTTCTTTCGTCTTCTTCCCCGGCTTGGACTCCAAGGAATACCAGCTGAAATGAGAGCGCCGGGAGCTTAGGCTGAGCACGCTCGCTGAGACAATTTATTTATAAAGAGCAGGATTTAGAAGGGGGAAAAAAAATCCCCGCAGTTGATGACTCGTAATTCAACATCATTCACTGAGACAGGTATACAAAGTCAGAATGTAGTAAAAAGTCCTTACACGAGCAAACAATGAGTCCGACGGGGGAAAAAAATAGCGCCCATTCTCTCTAATGTGTTCTACCTACTTCTTTATGGACATCAGTGAATGGGCTAATTTGAGCACGGGCTAATCCAAAAGCCGCACACAAACGCCGGGGCTTAAATCGTTTGAACTTTTTTTTCTGACACAAGTGAGAACACAATTTATCATTCAGAGGATAAACACTATTCTTCGCAAGCCGAACATAAGAAAATAGCCTGCTGCTGAATAATATAGACCGTTTCAACCGCTGCGCTCGGGCTCCTATTTGTTTAACCCCTCTGCTTTTTCAACTGGAAGTAATGGGATTTATGCCTTCGCTCTGAGCGAAATAAAGTGGCATTTGCACAAATCTGGCCTTTGTTCAGAAATGCAACGACAAGCAATTGGGTAACCGCAGAGCCACGGCGCCGGGGCGACACAACAGTCTATACATGCTAATGAGACGTATCCTCTGTGTTCCAGGCCTCACAGAGGCAGCGGCCATTAGGACAGCCAGCATAAGGATGAAACACTTGTTTATCTATGTTTTCAGTTCGCCTTTTCTCTAAACCAGGCAAATAACTGAAGGTGTATTTTATATTTTGGCCCATGTACTCATTAATACATCACTGTGCAGACATAATAATCCCTCTTCCACCGGCTCCTAACGGAGAACCTTTGCACTGGACACATTTTTGCCTTTATTTTGTTACATCTACTGATACTTCCTCCTGGATTTGAATGAAGATTTGCAGTATTCCTCAAAGTCCAGCGTGAAATCTCAGTTACGAGTTCCTGCCTAAAAACTCTGTTGCTGTTGGCTTTTTCGGAAACCGCAGCTGCTGAGCGCCTTTTCCACCGGCCCGGTCATGAAAGGCCTCGGCGAGCCGGGTCCGATTCCCAGGCCGCGCGCCGTGCTCCTGCTGATCAGCAGCCACAGCATGCCGCTGCCGTGGGGCCGAGGCTGCACCTCACGTGTGTCTCAAGGCCAAGATAAACCTCCCGGTGCTTGGAACCACAATACTCCCACTCGGGCCCAGACCGCTGGGAAACTCCTCACAATCAACAAACACAGGTGCGCGATAATTATGGGCTGCCTACTCAGATATCAAGACGGGCTTTCCTCCCCAATACGTCAGTTCAAAAACACTGAAGATGGGCCGCGGTGAACGCGGGCCCACTGTGGAGCGGCCATACAGTACCGAGGGGTCCTGACGTCATTGTCGCGTGTGGTTGAGGTGCCAGATGAGGCCAAACAAGCAACATGGGCATATCCATTAGTCTTCTGCTGAAAAAGCGCACCGGCTAAAGCTGCGTTTGGGAATTAATGAAACCTATTCAGGCTGAATAAAACATATTGTGACTCTCCCGACTGATGGGCGAAGCAGAAGTGGGCTCGTGTCCCTCCATGCTGACACATGCTGAGAGCTAATTAACACCAGATCCAATATGCTTGTTCTGTGTGTGTGTGTGTGTGTGTGTGTGTGTGTGTGTGTGTGTGTGTGTGTGTGTGTGTGTGTGTGTGTGTG
>JAUESF010000014.1:16325201-16338930 GCA_032274765.1 Malacoctenus tetranemus | reverse complement strand
GTCGGAAAATATGAACTGTGTGAAAAAATTGTTTTGAGGGGAATGTTAATATTACATTTATTGGAATTAAGTGGGAATTACCCCGTCATCATTTATATTTTCTGGTGATCATTTTAATGAGAAAACCTCCAAAAAGTAGTAGATTTCAAAAAGCTGAACAGAGACATTTTGAGTTGGGAAACATCATATAGTACATAGAGGACAAAGTTGTTTTTAAGTAGTTCTCCGAATAACAAACTCACTGGATATCAATGTGCGTGTGTGTAAAACTCAAACTGTACAAATTGACAGTGTGTTTTCTTCGGAGGAAGTGAAGCAGGACGTTGAGCTCCTTCTTCTGCCCTCCTGCTCTACTTGAACTGAGTCCCGTTGTTCTCCTGCGCGACCTGAAGAGGCATCGCTTTTCTCCTGAGCGCACCTCCAGAGTCCAGCAGGAGGCCGGCGAGCTGCCACGAGCTGCCACTTGGCGCCTCCGCCATATTTTTCACAATCAGCCCCTCAGCTGCGTCAGCCTGTTTCCCGAGCATCCTTTTAATCAGGCCACAGCCCCTCGCCACCATCCCATTTGTTGGTGTGGTGGAGAGAGCGAGAGAGAGAGAGAGGGGGGGTGATGCAATCCCTGAAGCCAAAGCGCTCTATTCATTAGATTGTTCTAATGTGCCTGAAAGCAGTTGTGCAAATAAACAAGGCGTTACAGTGCAAAGAGAGGAATCCCTGAGACTGCGCGTGAACCCAGCGGGGACCGCCGGTCCAACTTGTGCCTTTTATCGTATTAATCCCACGCAGCGTCATTCCGCAGGTCCCAGAAAAGGACGTATAAATTGCGTCTAATAGGCTTCAAATCAAGCACTAATTAAAACTGCATTAACCTTAATGAATCAGAAAAATTGAGACCCCAATTTATTGGAGTTGTGTTTATACAAGCGCTCCTTTCAATAATACATGACGCAAGCGGCTGAGTGGGATGAGCCCCGTCCTCCTAATGCGAACCTCCTGTGAGTGTGTATCTAGTGTGTGTGTGTGTCTGTGTGTGTGTGTGTGTGCGTGCGTGGCACGGCGTGGTGTGTTTTGGCCCTTCGCCGTCATTACAGGCCTTGTTAGAGGTTAACTTTAGCAACATTCGGGCGTCTTTAGCGGCGCGGAAGGAGACCTCGCCGCATGGTGCCAATCAGCGTCGCAGGTGTTCATAATTGTCTGCCTAATTGCTTCATTACTGGCGAAGGAGGCCTGAGCCACCCCCCCCTCCTCCTCCTCCTCCCCCCCCCCTTCGTCTGCGCTTTTCCACCACATCTGGATTTTAGGAGGAGCCTTCCCCAGCCCCGCACGAGGAGCCTCTCCCGAGTATCTACATGTATCTGCTTGTTGCCGTGATTTCCCCGGAGCCCGTCATTTATTTGTACGCCGATTCTGACTCAAACGCCTTTAATGGGAATTCCCATGGCTGGTGAAGGGGAGGGTGGGTGGGTGGGTGGTGGTGGTGGTGAGTGGAGCGCTTATGGCGATTTGTTGACGGGGACGAGCTCATTTGTTTTGAATGAACGTGAAAAGATGTTGTGGGGAGGGGGGGGGGTGGTGGGAGGGGGGGTGAGGAGGAAACGTGCATAATGATGTCAGCGTCGTCTTTGGCTGCGGTGAAGTGCGAGGAGGGTTTTTTTTCCTCGCCTCCCCTCCCGAGTGTTTTTGTGTTACCCGAGTCACTCGCATGGTGAGAGGAGCCCTTGAGATTTCCCTCAAGAGACCTGCTGTCCTAATGAATCAGGCCTCTCCAATGTGGGGAGGACCTGAGAGAAGAAGGGGAGGAGGGTGGTGGTGGTGGTGGTGGTGGGGGGTGATTATTGTTAGTGAGACTTCAGCACACCCACCAAAGATCCCCCCCTCCTCTCTCTCTCTTGTTATGTCAGATTACAGACTAATATGGCAAACAAACACGGACGTCCTTTAAAAATCGAGCCCCTCTGATTCGTCGAAACGCAGAGAGGAAAAGGCCCGACGTGTCGGACCGAGCCAGGTGCTTTTGTTTTTGGGACCCTCTCTCCTCTCTCAGATGAGCTCCTGCTCGCGGCCCCCCCCCCTCCGTGTGAATCGGTACCAGGCGAAGGTTTGGGGGGGGGGGCGTCGCCGTCGCCTTCAACCTCAACCCACCAGCCGCTCCCTGCCCGCCCGTCGAAACACAAGCTGTTATGTATCCATGCTCGCGTCAAGCCCGGGCCTGCACGCGCCAATTAGCTTCCCAGCCAGATGGATTTCAACTGTGTGCTTTGGGCAGATGTTCGTCCGGCCCCCGTCGCTCCGTCTTGGCGCTCGGGGGGGGGTTTTCTGTTTGGTGGCACCTTGGGGGAGGGGGGGGGGGAGGGGGGTTTGGGAGTTTCTGTCAGTTTTTGATTACCAGTCTTCATCAGGTGGGTTGTGTGGTCCCGCCCGCCCCAGGGGGAGGGGGAATTATTGGCCCGGTGTGGCTCTTATTTATACATGAACGAATCACCTGCCACGCTAACAGTCACCTGAGAGACGCTTTTTTTCTCCTGCCGCTCTTCTAAATTAGCCGAAAAATTCCGATTGAATTGATGTCACATGATTAGATCTCGCCGTCAGACCTCGGCAGCCGATTCACCTGCTCGACGCTCTTCGCTTCCCCGAGCCAGCTTTTCCGCGGGGCAAGTCGGGACTTGACGCTCCCCGAGAGCAGAGCTACAGGTGTTTTCATTCAGGCCCCCTGCACCAGCTCCTCCGAGGCCTCGCCGGCGTTTCAGCCGAACGTCAGCTGCTCGAAAAAAAAAACACAACATGCTCGCCTCGATTTGTATCACGCGCCTCGGGGGGGCCCCCCCCTCCCCCCCGCCCCCACCGGTGCCTGGCGGCGGCGCCCAGGAATCCTGCCTTATGACGCAATTAGATCTGACATAATGGCCCCACAATGAGCGTCGCCGCGGATACAAGTCGCCTCGCTGCCTCCCCCCCCTCTCGTGTCGCTTGTAATTCCCCAAAACAGGCTTCAGCCCGGCTCTCTCTCACCGGGGCCGCGCGTCGTCCACCTCTCCTCCCTCGCCTCCGTCCGCTCCCCCCCCACGTCCAACTCGGCCCGTGAGTGTTTCCGAAACACAAGTGGCAAAAACATTTCATGTTCTTCTGCGGCTTACGTGCAATAGGCTTGGCAGCGGCACAATGGCTATGGGAAGTGATTTATTTTCTTAAAGTAATTAAATGCCTGCTTGATCATTTTTTTCAGAGGGAAAAAATGTGAGAATGTGGCAAACAAATTAAAGGAGCACTCCATGACTAAACCTGTCCCTGGGATTGGTGGAGACATCACAAGCCGAGCAGGAGCCAAACCTCCTTAATCGTACGCGGCTACATTTGGGAGTTTTCTGAGGGAACAATTCGGAAACATGCTTTCTATTTCTGTTTGCGCCCGATTATTAATTTCAATTTATGTAACCCCACTTTACTCCCACAGTTTAATTAATGACGCTTGTTATCAGCTGTGTTTAAGAGGTAATGGACAATGCTGAATTTTGAGTGTTTACAGCGCTGGAGAAAAAAAATCCCGCTTTACCCCCTTTGTAATGGACTGCCAGCAAACAAGAGATTAACAGTGTTTGTCACTCTTCCTGCAGCTGTGTTATAATGCAAAGCGAGCGAGGGGAGGGGGTGCGAGGGAGGATGGGTGGCGATGGTGGGGGGGGGACGGTATTAAGCGCACAACTTTGAAATGGTGACTTGAAATAGCTACCATGGTCAGGAGGACTGGCACGGCCCTCCATCACCTAATCCATACCATAATTCCTGATCTAATTAGAGGAAGGCTCAGCGCCGGGCCGGCCATGAAAGGCTGGAGGAGCGGGGGGGGGGGGGAGTCGGACTGCGTGCCCGGAGGAAGGGAGGGGCGACGGGAGTCAGCGGGGACGGAGAGAGGAAGGGCGCCGTGTGCTGCGGAGGGGCCGGGACCGAAAACAAAAACAACAACAAGCGAGCAGCAGAGTGAGCAGAGTGAGCAGGTAAACACCACTGGCTGCTGATGAAGAGCCTGCACATTGTTAACCTGCTCACACGATTACAGGCAGGATGCGAAGCGCTGCAGGAGCCAATATGTTGAACACGTCTTTCCAGGATGCGTAAACATCTCTGAGCAATGAAGCGCTGCCAACACGCGGGACGGAGCGCCTCCGCTGGAGGTGCAGTCGTGGTTAAGGCGGAGCATTAGCTGTGGAGGCTAAAGAAATGTAGGCGTCGCATTCCAGTTGATTCCAGTTCATTAACCTGCAGCATCCCCAACCCCCCCCCCTCCACCCCCTCAGTCTCTCTGCTGCCACCTGTGGAGATAAATGTAAATTGCAGCTGTGATTCTGAACGTCACTGCATGATGGACTCAGTCATTCACCCTCTATAGGAGATGAGTCCATGCTGTCTCTCATTGGTCGGTACGTACTCTCTGGACAGGCTGTCGGTACATCGCGGGGCGGAACTCACTGCACAGAAAGTTTGCATCTGTACACGAACCCGGTGACCCTCTCGCTGTACGCTGCACGTCTGTGCGGCCCCCCTCTGAACGATCCAAGACGCAACAGATCATGATTGAGCTTCTTTTCTGTTCACTTTTCATTTATTTTAAATTACACATCTCTATATGAAGCATTGTTTCTGAGCAGCAGCAGCAGCAGCAGCAGCAGCAGCAGCAGCAGCAGCAGCAGCAGCAGCAGCAGCAGCAGCAGCAGCAGGCATCATCATGACTGATAATTCACTAAATATTTTTGCTACATATTTAAAAACAACAGTGACAGCGACTGTGACAGTGGTTGCATGTTTTCACAGTATGAACTGATGTAGTTCAGCAACGAATTCAACACACCGATGTCGGCGGTTTAACCTCCTCGCGTTTTGTATGTTGTACTGCAGTATTTTAGTCCTGCAGTACTTCTCAGACCCATCTGTGTGTCAGATTTACTGGAGACAAGAGACAAAGACCAAAGTACTGCATGTGACAGTAATTTAGCAATATTTAAACGAACAAGATACCATGTAAGTTTCACCAACAAATCAGAAGACAGAAAAGCTAAAGCACTAACTTGCATCTACTTCAGGTAGTTGGGGGTGTTTGTAAACACATGTCATGTAATTAAAAGCATAAATTGCTCATTTCAGCTCCTGAACCGGCGAGTGAAGGGAAGACATTTTTAATTTGCACTCTTGAATGACTCTCCCCTCGGATCCGTGCCTCCTACAGGCTCCTGTGGACGATTACTCAGGGAGCAGGAACTCTAAATAAAAGCCGGGCTGTTGCAAAGAGCACTCAATCTTTGTTTGTGATGCAGAGGCCCCACGTTCTCCCTTTCATCTGGACAAGATGAAGTCATTTAACCGGGCCGGCTTCAAAGTGTCCGTTTGAGGTCTCGGACTGGACACTTGCTGCAGGTGCAGTGTTGGAAACACTGATGCAACACCAGAAATGGTCGACCTCATTCCGCGCGTACGCCAGGGTGGGTGAGTGTGGGTGGGTGTGTGTGTGTGTGTGTGGAGGGGAGGGGGGGTAAAGTGGAGTCACCCCCGCGTGTCTACCCCGGTCAGACATGCAGCCTAAATTCAAATTTCCAACATTTGAAGACCTTTCAGAAGCAAACGGCATAAAACCAAGTGGGGGGAGATAAGATGCCTCCCCTGGGTACCCAGGTGAAAGTCATAAAAACCACTCCGCTGCCTCTCCAGATACAGTGGGGCTACAATAAGTTAGCCGAGGATTACGCTGTTAAACAGCCCCCGGGCCTCCTGCGTGGTCGCATCGGCTCGGATAACCGCGCTATTGCGTGCCGCACAATCGTGCATTGCCAGTAATGCCGTCTTGCGGTCTGAATTACCATTGGCGGGCATGTCAGCAAACTCCCCTGTGATGTATCTTTGTGGGTTAAGCAATGAAACACACTGATCCACAAGTGAGATAGACGTGCTTACCAAGGTCAAGGAGGCTCCCCGGCGTAATTACGCGCCTCCCAAACACAAAGGGCATTGTTATTGGACAAGTATAATGCCGCGCATTACCAGAGCAACACAGCTGTTTCTATCAGCGAACACTAGCTCGGGAAGACATAGGGCGGGCATCAATTTAGCCTACTTATCTAAAGTCTCTAATTACTTGGTTTATTTGATAAACAGAACAAGGAGAATCCTTAAATGATTCTGCGAGATCCAAAGGGGATTAATTTCTTACTCCTTGGAAAAACAAATCACTGGTAGAATCCCTTATTTCACTCTTTAATCACACATTAATTAGGAGCAATAGGGCACCAGTTACACTTGGCATTTGGTGAGATTGCAGGGGAGAGAAAAAAAAAAGAGGAGGGGTGGGGGGGAGGAGAGGAGGTGGGTGGTTGCATTAGTCCCTCCAGAGGAGGAGGCGAGCACATCAGGCTGAGACAAAGACGCCACAATCAGACGGAGCAGCAGGAAGCGCGAGTCTGGAGAACGAGGATCTGAGCTCCTCGAGCCTCGTTCCCCGCAAACAAAAGCAGTTCGCTCCTCAGGCAACAAAAAAAAGAAAAAGCGCTCCGGGCCCCGGATACACACGGCGCCTGGCAGTTCGGGACGCCGCCGCCGCCGCCGCCGTCCCTCCGATAAACACAAACGTGCTCGTGTAACAATCCCATTCATCCCTGAATCAAATGGATTCAAACGCGAGGAAAACGACGCCCGGCGCCGCCCGTTCAGGTGAAAGAAACCCCGGTGTGGTGGTTTACACGAAGGAGGAAAGTTTGGGCAGGAGAAGCGCAGCAGCGTTTGGTACGGAGCGCTTAAGAAAACAGCAGAGTCCGGCCGCTCACGCTGCTCAATAAACCACTCAAAGCAATTTCGGCATGTGACAAAGCATGCAAGGGCGCAACACAGGAGCCACTGGAGTGAGAAACAGTTGGTAAACGTCTGCAATAAAAGTGTCAGGTTTAAAGCGGGTGGAAGGAGTAAGGTGGGGGTGGTGGGGTGGGGGATGGAAGGGGGGGGGGCTTGAACTGTGGGGAGGTTTAGCTGTAAACGAATAGCACTCAAGGAGAAAAGACCGGGGAGCACGGCGGCGCAGAACAGAGGCTAAACACCTTGGCCGCGGTTCCACGGGTGGACCGGCTTCATGAATGTCCAATTAAGGTTGCTCTGAACTCCGCTATTTACCAGCAGCTTGGCGAAAAACAAAAGCCGCTGTGTACCTGATCGACTCCGCCAGCGAGCCTGCTCGCAACAGAGACGGCAGCAAATCCTGGTGGACATTTGAAACCGAGGAAGACCACCATCAATCGCTCCCCTTCCTACGACCACACCGGGATCTGGTTTTAGTTTGTATCTGGCAAGAATGGAGTAAAATGGACGTTTTCTGGGTCACTATTTTTCAGTTTCATGTATTTGAAGGAATACATCTGTGCTGTACTGAGTAGGGATGGGGGCTGTATGGGGGGGGGGCGCTGCGTCAATTGCCAGTTGTCAGTTTTCCACTGCACAATTTCTCCATTTCCTCCTTTGTTGTTGTCATTACGACTATGGCCACTAGAGGTCTTCTCTCATCTGGAGGTAGGATCCAAGTGGTATATCTTCTTTCTCTGTGATTTTAAACTTCTGTCTTGCATCGACCGATGTCATTCACACTCTTTCTTTGATTGACTTGTTGTTATATAAGAACCTGGACTTTGCGCCTCGTGGCCACCTAACCTGTCCTCCTCCCTCCACCCGAGCCTAACCCTGCGCCGAGAGGCGACCACGGCCCCGTTCAAATTTCCGGGGTCGCCTCCTTATCTCAGATGAGAACCGTATCGAAGGCGGCCGGCGCGCGGGAAAAAAGCGGCCTGTAAAATGTGTTTTGAAACCATTATGCTCTCAGCCTGTTTTCTTATTTCGCGAGCTTAAATAAAGAGGTAGCTTCTCCAGCAATCTCGGCCTTGTTTGTTTAACGTAATTACTACTTGTCCTCCCATCCTGCCGGCCCAGATGATGCATGAAAATTACCATTCCCCTACTTCAATCAGAGCAGGAGAAAGAGAAGGGGAGAAAGGAGGGAGGTGGGGGGGGGGGGACGGGGGGGTACCGAGGCGAGCAGATGGGAGGGGGGGAGCGGGGGAGGCGGAGGAGGGAGAGGGAACTCTGTGAGACGCGCCGAGCTCCCTCCCTGCATGACAAGAAAGGGCACTGTCTCTGATTAATTAGCTGGAGTTGGTAATCAGTTTAATAAGACTGAAGTTGATGGTGAGAGGTCCCCTTTGGCAGAGCCGCGCTAAGCTTAGCACTCTGTTCAGGGCCCTCGCTTTCTTCCACCGAGTAAACACGCAGTGTCTATTTACATAAACAGTTGTTTCTTTTTGGTGGGGGGCTATTTTTTTTCTCCCTCTCTCCCCCCCTCCACCACCACCTCCTCCCCAACCGCCTGAAAGGCGAACACCACCGCTTAAGTCACCCCCCAACAATGGCGGCAGGAGTTGCAGACAAATTCATGAATTTTTCAACATATGAGAACTAATTAAATTGAGGCCTTTTTTTTTTCCTTCAAATGAATATATAGTGTGAGGTACTCAGCGGCCCGACGCACACAATGAGGCTGTAATTCAGCGATTGAATTCCACCGTGATAGCATTCAGCCTTTTAACCACGGTCGAGCTACACAGATGGTTGGGGTCCTTTTCAGTCCTTTTTTCCTCCCCTAATGGCAAATCTCATTACGGCAGTTATCAACCGCAGGAGGAAACAAGGCGGCGGCGGCGGCGACGGCGACGGGCCGCACGGCCACGCCGCGCCGGAATGTGCGTGTACCTGTCTGACCAAAGGACACGACACCCGTTCTCAGATCGGATTGTGATGGGAATCTTCGGTCCGATTGTAGCTCCGATCGGTGGTCCTCAAAGAAGAGACCGGGGGGTGCGGGTAGAAACTGCAAGGAGAGGCCTGATTCTCATAAGGTTTGAGTAGTTGATCGAAGTTAATTTGAGTATTTGTCATTAAGGAGAGCGTGTTCAAATGTGTTAGAGCCAAAAATGCACAAAATGATCAATACAAAGGCACTACAAGTGCTATTATTGTACTCATTCGTTTTTAAATGATTCACCTCGACCTCCAAAATAAGAAATTGTGACAGAAACACAAAAGTGAAGTTTAAAATCCAAACATATTGGAAGTACAATTCAAATAGAATCATTTTTATTCATCGGGCTTGTTCAAAACCTTTAGTTGAGGAGGCTTAATGTCTGTTAGGGTTTGACTCAAGATAAAGGTCTGACTTTTCACAATAAAAGCCTCCACTTTGAACCTTACAGTCCTTGTTCTCTCCAGAATACATTAGGTCTCCCAACATATTCTGTGAGAACTTACAAGCAGTCAGGCCGATACAAGCACCACCTACGGTGCTGTAAAGTGTGTGTGGAGTGTGATGCCTAATGGCCCTCTCTCTGGACGGTGTGCGCCTCCTTTTAGTGACCACTGTAACACTTAGGACCCGTCTTCACTGCGGTCATCCGACGTTTAGGATTAATGAATAGTTCCTCCAACAGCCAGACCCCCCCTCCCCACCCCCCTTTAAAAGTAGGATTTCACTGCCTGCATTGTTCTCCCAGCGAGTCGACATGACTTCCACCAGTGTTGTATTGTAAAAAAAACAAGTTGTTGCCGTCACGGCCGAGCGCCTCCCATCTGAAGTAAACTCTGGAGGGCCGAGGCCGAGATAAGGCGGCAGCACATCACCCCGGCGGGCGTTAATGATCGTCCACTGTTACAACACACAGACAGTGGAGCAGCAGATAGGGCGCGGAAATAATTTAAGCAGTGCTAAGTGGCCCATTGTCATTCAAATGATAAATTATGCTTGGCAGAGGTTTTAAAGTCACTTTTACAAAGCGTTGCTATTGTTTGTGCCGAGACAAGGTTTTAAGGAGTCGGAATGGAGGGAATTACTTGGGAGAGTTCGGAGCTCCTTGGGGTTTGGACATAAATTGGTTCCCTGCTCATCGGGCCTGCCCTCCGCTGTCAGACAAGCCGGCAACATGGCAACATTAGTGCACACAAAGGAGCGCGGCGGTGAGACCGCGGGGGATAAATAAGGATCTGGAGACAACACGCCGGCTTGTATTAATGCTGGAAGTGAAGCTTTTATTCACAGTAATGGGAAGCTCCTGGTTAATGGGAGACCTGAGCCCCGACCTCCACACAGTCCCGGCGTTCCCTGCGAGTTGCCACCGTGAGTTAGACTCGAAGCTAACTCAATTTAAAGATGGCACCGAGGCAACGCTGTGACTCACTTTGTACCCTCTGCTTAGCAACTGCTGCTAACAATTGAATTGTTTAATCACTTAGACTCTAAGTAATCCCCAAAACAGGGCGTGGCCCCTCCTCTGTCTCTGGACTCGTCCTGTAGTGTAAAGCTGTGGTTCTGGACGTGGAACCACCTGGAACGGATACTAGTAGACCACCCCTCCAGAGCATCTGTGGCCAGACAGCAGAGCAGCTGCATCGACTCGCAGGACTGAATGGTTCACGAGATTCTTTGTCCCCATGGCAACAACACTTCTTTATGCCTCATGAACTATTTTAGTTGTATTAATACTATCAACGTCACTGCTTCTTTGATTGAGCAGGGTGAGCTACTGGACATTTGGCTCCCCCCCCCTCAGAGTGAACTGAAGTATCGCGACCAAACTGGAACCACGACGCGCGTCATTGCGACCTCCTCACCGGGGGGAGCGCCGGCGCCACTCAGAGTTAATTCTGTGTACACCGGCTTGGCGGCGTCGTCGTCGCGCAGCAGCAGCATTAGCATTAGCAGTATTAATTGATCAATAACAAGTCCGGAGCAGCTTTCTTCTTCCTCCCCCTAATCAAGCCCGTGTTTGTAATTACCAGCTGTACAGTAAGGTGAGTGTTCCTCGCAGAGGAAGTCGGCCATAAATTACCACGCGAGCCGGACTCGCCCGGGTCGCTTTCCTGGTGCAAATCAAGGTAACGTTAATTACGCCATTAAATTCATCCTCTCAGTGTAAATCCCCTCTGGCGGCTTTAGATCACGCTGTGTCCAGTCTGAGGACGCGGAGGGAATCCAGATCCAGACCAAACCTGTTTGTGTGGCAGTCGAAGAGGAGGCTCGCTCTTCATCACCCAGATTCACTGTTAAACACCGTTAAGAAGCTCCTGATGTCCCCCCCCCCCCCTGGATTGGTCAGCCGAGCGGTCGCTTCCTCCCATCCTGCTCGCCAGGTGCTCGGCCCGCTGAAGATGTCATTACCTCTGTTGGGACTGTTAAACGCTTCCATCAAGAAAAATGAAATATTCATTAACTCGGTTAATAATTCATTCAGATAAAATGCAGTATGTGGTTTGCGGAATGAAGATGAATGCGTAATGAGTGCGTGCTCAGCACATTTGAGCGTGGGGATGTTTTCATTTCACGATAGCAAAAAAGAAAAAGGAGAAAAAATTAATTGAAAGTTCATTTTCACATTTTTTTGTTCTACGAGTTGGAATGATAAAATAGATGCTTTCCAAGCAGTTTCCAACTGGAACAATTAACCAGCGTATATGTAACCCGCGTAGTATCATATAGGGTTTTTTTTTTAATTACAAAGAAAGTGCATTGAAATCGTCTTAATAAATTACAAGTGTTAGTTTGACCTATTTGCCAGAGTTTGAGAAGCTACTTTTTATTTCCCCCACAGCTGAGAATCAGAAGGCAGAACCACTGGTTATCGAGTGACGGGAGCCTGCCGGGCTTTTTACAAGACTTTGGTGAGAACTTTATTAAAAAAAGTGAATAAAACAAAATCCAGCTGCTGCTCCAGATGTCACATCGGGGGCCTCGAGCCGACAGAGCTGCACAGGGAGAGAGGCGCGTCAGGGCCCCGTCCGAGGCGACGAGGACGCTCACAAAGGTGAGATTCACCTCCTGAATCAGTCATACGGTGGTTTTTGGGTGAATAATTCTCAGTGAGTATGAATGTGGCCGACATAAGGCGGGTTCTTCCTGGTGTCATGGACCAATCACAGCTCAAAATCAGGCGTGTGAATGTTATATTGCTAAAACAATAAAAGTTGAGCCAGACTTTACACTTCGTTGTTTTGGGGTGGGTGGGTGTTGTCTAAAGTGCCATCCCAGAGTGGTCCCATGCACCACTCCTCATGTTGACGCCCGATGGTGCACGGATGGGTGCCGGTGCCTGCGCTATATACTTGAACAGCGAGGACACCCGGCAAACTGCGCCACGTCAAACAAGCAGGGACGCATTGCGCCGTGCCCCCCGATGCCGCATGTCAAAATAGGGCCCATAAACAACCCCCCCCCACCCTCCAGCCCCCCTCCAGCCCCCCTCTGGCCCCCCAGCCCGCCTACGAACAGCAGCAAGTTTTGCGCCGCTCTCCGCGCTCCCTCGCCGGCGTGTAAACAGCGCGCCTCCAAACACTGTCAAACTAATTTCCTCGCGCCGCCGAGGTTCATTTTGGCTTTCAGATGAATCAATTCTTCCTCTAATTATCAATTGTGACACCCATAATCACTGGGAGACGGCGGCGGCGCATAAATGGCATGTCTTTTGTGTTATAATTCTGTGCATCTTGACAAACATGACCCATTAAACAACCCCGTGGCCTTTCTCGAGAGCGCCGATTACACTAATTAAAACTGCAAAACATCTGCGAGGGCTGCCGACGTGCCAGAATTAAACAGGTCATTAAATCAGCCAAGGAATGTGTCAACATCCTCGCCGCCTGTCGCTTCGGCGCGAAACGTTACTCCGAGAACGGAGGGGAGGGAAGGGAAAAAAAAACAGCTTGGCGAAAGCGGCGATGTGCTCAAACCTGACGCGGTATCGAGCGTGAAAAGTCACATGTTGGGTTTCGTCCTCTCCAGCGGCCCCAGGGTGGCCGAGCCGAACAATGGCGACGGAAACGGACAATTTTTTTTGTCTCGTTTTCAGTTTATTTAGGTAAAATTTCACATTGTCGGTCATGCGGAAGGAGAATCGGTTTGTTTTCCTGAACCGTCGCTGTTGTTTTTGCCTCTCAGGTCGTTTTTTCAAATTTTTTTAAAGGAGCTTTAATTAAAAAAAAAAAAGTTATGTCGCGTTTACTCGATGAAACACATCGAAAAGCTAAAATTTGATGTAAAAAAAAAAGAAGGTGCGGATAAACAAAGCTGCGTTCCTCTGCGCTGCGCTCTGTGCAAAGGTGTGTGAGGTGTTTGTGTGTGTTTTTCCTCCTCTTCGCTCGCCTTTATCAGCGCCATCTCCCAGATCGCGCCTTCCAGTTAATCCTCTTCCGGCCCGGCGATAGCAGCGAGCGATAGCGCCGATGTCTCGTTAGCACCGACATATGTTCCCCCTTTCATACAACAGCAGCTTTCCAAGCATTTAATGGGATTGTTGTTGTTGTGCTTTTTTTTTTTCCTCCCCCCCCCCTCCCCTCCCTTTTTTCCTCCTTTACCCCCGTTTTGCACAACAAACACTCTTCCCAGAAGTGGGTTCGACATGAGCCCAAGGAATTTGTCTCCGAGTTTCACAACAAATCAGCCCGGGTCGGGGGGCTAAGATTGGCCTCCAGGAACGAAGAGGGGTGGGGGGTGGGGGGGACTGAGAAACAGCTCCTCAACATGACGAGGAGGGGGGAGAAGTGGATTTTCCAGCTTAAAAGCAGAATCATCTGTGCTCAGGGCGTCATCCTGTGTTCAAAGAGATTAATGGAGTGAGATGCTATTGATACGCTGCTGCGCTCACATCCACACCGGTCATGTTCA
>JAUESF010000014.1:16231364-16242614 GCA_032274765.1 Malacoctenus tetranemus | reverse complement strand
GGTGACAGTGAGGGATGGATGCGCATCTCTGTCATTTTATGTGGCCTTTATCTTATCTTTTTGCGCCGCGGACGCCTGAATCAACAGCGGCCGTCAAGTGGCCAATCAGCGTCCAGGCTGCGTGTCCTTCAGCGGCGTCTCTCCCCGCTTCTTTCTTGACACTGCTGTACTCCTTTTGTGTATTCTTTGGGGCACTCGGTCACAACAAGCGCGTGGCACCATAGATGTAACCCAAATGAAGAAAAAAGAGTTAGTAATAGCCTTACTATTCTCTATTGTGAAGGTTCATTTAGACAATGTTTGTTTTTTTACGTTTGCGCCGTTGTTTGGACCACTGCAGCTGACCATGTTTCAGACCTGTAGGTTTTCATCCTCGCAGCCATTCAGGCGCACCTGGCTGATCAGCCTCGGAATATCCCGATAAAATAGGAGTGAACTCAGCTTGGAGTCCTCTCTACTTTCAGTGGTTGATATAAACCACCATCAGACGGTTCAGACAAAGGTCGAGAACCAATCAAACAAATTGGAAATAGTCTCAAGAAGTCATTGTTTCATGCATGTAAAAAGTGGCACGTGGATGTTTCCAACAAGGGTCTGTCTGCTCTGAAAAACCCGCAATGTTCCCTTTAAATCCTCATTATATTTAATATAATTTTTAGGAGCGCTATTTTTTTCTTTTTGCAACCCAAAAAATGTAAAAACGTGGAGAGACTTTTAAGTTTGATGTGCAAACGCCACACAATAGTTGCTTCCACATTTTCATTCATTAAGACGTTGCTATCTATCAAAAGTTTAGTTGTGCCATGTCTGAGTTTGCTCTCGGTGATGTGATCCGACCTTTATTCTGAAAGGAGACACTTGTGAATCCACATTTTACGCACCCAGACACGGTGTGACCTCCCACGCTGACCGCGCCACACAATGAGGATCGTTCTTCAAAAGCTCAACTTGAACTTGACTCCTGCACTCAGAGAGTGGGTGTGTGATGTAAACCCCCCAGCATTGGTTTAAAACCGTTTGGATTTAATCAACAACACACTTGCGTAATTGTGATTTTGCGCAGCACACCTGGGCTGGAAACAGACGTGGATCAACTTTGAGATGATGTAAATTGGTCTTTATTTCAACGCTGTTCCAATTTCAAAGCACAAACTGCTTGGATGCTGCACCCAAAACAGAACAGGCATCAAAATATGTCTTTTTAATTTGTATAGAAGTTTACATAAACATTTGCTTTTTGCGTTGAGCGCAAAGTTCCGGTATTCGGATGGCCACAATTACGCGTGGGGCCAGCGAGCGGGGGCGAAGAGAAAGGACGAAACCTGCTGCGCGGCTTGAAAGTACAAAGGGTGCCGTTGTGTGTGGCGACAATAAAAACTGGTTCCCCCCTCCAGCGCGGGCCCGCATCTGTGCGCTATGACCTCTCCAAAATCTCTCCAACGTCGCCTCAGGTCGATGACGCGTCGCCTCTCCCCTCAGATGACTTTAATGTTGTTGTGGCAAAGATTAGCGCGATGTGTCAACACCGGGCGGACACGCTCCTGGTCCGGCTTGGCTGGGGGGGAGGACGGAGGGGAGCGCTCGGACGTGATTTACGATCGATAGCGCGGGCCGACGAAAAAAAAAAAGCTCTCTTTAACTTTCTGTCTAAATATGTGTTTTGGGAGCAATCAGATCGCCATATGCTTTCAATAAACTGGACAAATACGCCCGCTGAGATAGGGGAGGCGGTGCGGCGCAGTTATAAAAGGCACCAAAAGTCTAAAGCAAACGCAATACGACGACTTCACAAATAATCATTGATGCCAGCTCCGCGTCGGGCCGCGGTGAACAGGTGTGGGTTTGAAGTCTCCAGCCTCCCTCCTTGATTCTGTTTTATCAGCGGGCTGTAGTGTCCTGCTTGTTATGCAAAGTGTAGGCAAACATAAGCGGCCAGTTGCTGTGGAAATGGCAGATATCGGAGCCGACTCGCGACCCAAAGCGATTCAACAATATTTAACAATAAACCGAGCGCAGCTCCGGCAGCAGGTGATACCTGCCCGGCGCTGCTGATTAATACTTCCTCCACTACTTCACTTTACAGTCCCCCCTCTGCTTATTTATTAAACGAAATCTATTTATTATTATTTTAGCAAACAGAGGTACCAGGTGGGGCTTTATTTTCGTCTTCAGCTTTTTTGTCTGAAGGACGTTTTGAGGGGGACAATCAAAGTCCAACAACTCGCTGACCAGATTGTTGTCATCCCAAACTCGCAGCGAAGCTATTCAATGTGCCCCCCTTCCTCTTGTTCTTTCTGGCAAAGAGCTGCTGGGGGAGAAAAAAGGACAAGGAAACTTCTTCAAGAAAGGAAAAACATCTTAAAAACATTTAATTGCAACCCGGATGCCATATGTACACCTCTTGTGAAACCCCTCAACAATGTGACTGCCTTTTAGAAAGTATAGAGTGCGCCTTTGGAGACGTGTGCGCTTTTGGAGAGGTGCGCGCGTCGTGACCAGCATGACCCCGAACACACTTTACACAAGAAGTAATTCACTTTTAATGTGCTTTGGAGTCTCCTTTCACGGGCACAGCATTGTACCTCTCACCCCAGCTTTTGAAGACAGTGTACACCAATTACAGTGGAATAGCTGTCCTTTGGAGACAGTTTGTCTTTTTGTAAGCAGTGGAGATTTTAAGCACAAATAGGAGCGGACTGCATGTCGCCCCCTTTCACCCCCTAAACTACAGCTGTATTTCTTTCCTTTGTTTCTGGCCGAGTCTTTAAGATGTTCAACCTTATGTTCATTAGCAGGTTTCCTTTTATGGAAACGACTAGGTTTTTTTTTTAAAGAAGCGTTGCCTTCAGAACTTTTATGGGGAAAAAAAATATAAACCATTAAACCATCGAGCCAATTGATTAATTAGGCTATTTGACTTACAATAAAATGCATATTAAAAAAATCACAAAACAAACAAAAAGCACCCAAAACGTTATCTTGTTTATAATTAAGATTATTTTTGAATTTAACATTTTGTAAAACTTGCATGTATGCAGGGTGTTGACTTTGAATCTACTTTAGTTTGCTGCCTAAATTGTAGTGTTGTAGGTCTCCTACTCATTCACTGAATTCATAGGTGATTAAATTAAAGTGAACAATTTGAAAAGTTAATATAAACTTTTTCCACTTTTTGTAATTGCTATTTCTGATTATCACTGTTCACTCGTCAGTTTTGATTAATCAGATAATTTTCAAGTGATTAAACTGAAGCAAGTTGAAGAACCAGCAACACCATTCAAAGTAACTGGAAGCAACAGTGAAAAGTAAAAGTAGAGAAAGTCTGAAAGCATTCAACGTTTTTTAATTTTCAAATTAGCTGGAAAAAACTTTGACTTTTTGAAAAAATAAATGTAATATGAAGAACAGTGTGTTTGTAGCGAAAACATTGTATACACCTATTTCTGGGTCATCCAACCCAATTGAGTTCAGTTACCCCCACGAGACTAACGGCACTTGTTTAGAAATAAACAATGAGCTGGATGTCGTATTTATTGCCACAAGTTGTAACGATAATGGGAAATTCCCCCTCCCCCCTCTGTGTGACAGGCTGATACTCGACTTGAATCAGCTGCAGCCGATCTCAACCCAAAGCCCCCCCAAGATGTGAAGTGGCAAGAAGAGATGGATGGATGGATGGATAGATGCACAACACAGTCACTCCTATGATCGATGAGCTTTGTTGTATTTATTGGATTTAGTATTGATTGGCGTTGCAACAACTTATGCTCTGTTGGTCCTAATTTTTGGTTTTCTTTTGGTGTTCTCTTCGCTGTTGCTGCTTTTAACTCCACAACTTGAAAAACAGAACTTTTCAACTTAAAACCTGCATTCAAAGGGCCAAACGTAACTTGTGTTGCTCTGTTTGTGATCGTGTCATTGCAGCATTCTGCAGCTTAGAGGCGCTGTTTTTACTCCCAGCAAGAAAACAAAGTTACAAAATCCAGTGGAGGATGCGTTCAAAGCCTCGAAAATGTGACCACTGAAAGAAGAACGAAGGTGAAAGACTTACAAAAGTGGTATAAATGTGATTAAACCTATAAATGTATACAGCTTGTTACAAATCCACAAACAGTCAGTTCGGTGTTCAAGAGATGAGTCACTGAAAAAAGGTAACTTTTTAAACAAACAAAGAAACAAACAACAAACAAACACGCAAACAAACATCAACATTTCGATAAAAAAGGAAACTACCAACATACATTCATCTTTAATGAGGTCCAACTTTTGGGGAGGATGGTGACAGTCGTAGCAGCCCTATCACACAACTCATGTTCATTACCACAAGAAAAACTAAGTGAACCTCTAAAGTTTGTCTTCTGGTCATTTTATTGTTATTTTAAAATGTGACTTAGGAGAAATAAGTAGAAGTATTTTCAATACCTCGGGGTGGCTGGGTGGATGGTTGTGTGTGAGTGTGTGTGTGTGTGTGTGAGTGTGTGTGTGTGTGTGGGGGGGGGGGTTGTATTAATTAATTAGTCAACTTTTAACTGCTATTTACTGACGGTATTTGAACGCATCTCCAGGTCTGCGCTAACTCGTTTGGTTATGTTTGTGAAAACTTGCGAACCTTCTGTGTTCACACAGCAGATTTACAAGCAGTACGGCGCGGCGCTCTGAGCGGATTGAGACTGATGCACACTGTTGTCAGATCTACACATGCGCAGACCGCGAAACTGGATCAGCCTCTCGCTCACTTCCTGAATCAGGGTTAGCTTTCTGCGGCGTTTGTAGTAGCATGTAGATGAGAGGCGAAGACTCGGAGCAGGCAGCTGGAAGCGACTTTCTCCCGGAGCGGACACGAAACGAGGAGCTTCAGTGAGAGTTTGCCTCGACGACATGGATTACTGGGTAGGTTGTGGCCTCACTTTGCTCGCTTTCCCTCAAGTTGAACACAGAAAGAGTCGGCGAGACGATGACAGAGCGGCTACAAGACGCTCAGAGCAGCGAGGACTTGTTTATCTGGAGTGAAGTGAGCTAATGAGCCGACCTGTTTTTGCTCTGTGTGATGCTCCAAGTTCACAAACAAGGCGGCTGACTCCGCGCCCTGTGCTGACAGCCTCACTGTGCTGTCTTCGTGCTGTTTAGTTTGGAAAATAAACACAGACTACATGAACTACGAGCTGAGCCACTTCTCCATATGTTGAATAAAACATCCAACTCGGCTCAGACTCAGGCTGGCTGTCTGCTGTATCAAAGTCTGGTGTTCTGTTTGAGGTACTTCCTCAGCTGGAGGTCTCTTGCCCCCCCTGCTATTGTTTACTGTAGCTCCGCGGTTTAAAATTAGAGATCCTGCTCAGCATAAACTCTCAGGAAGTTCAAACAAAGCTGTGGCCTTAGTAAAAACCCACCAGAGAGCTGTTGGGATCAGTCAGATTTGTTCCTTCCAATGTGCACATTAAACCTCTGCTGATGGCAGATATCAGCAGGGACACAATAGCCTCAGCACTGGAGGGCAGCTTGTCTGACACAGATGTGGAGCCTGTACATAAGTGCCCCCCCCCTCTCCCCCCTCCTCCTCCTCCCTCTCCCTCTGAGTATGCATCAGTGTCTGATCACCTGCTGGTCACTTCCAAGCAGCAGCGCGATGGAGAGGGCCCCATGTTTTGCGCCCCCCCCCCCCCCCCCCCCCAGGCCCTTCAGGCAGAAATAAAGGAAACTCTCCAGACGGCGCGTGTGTAATCCTTCACCGTGTGATCCCGGCAGCAGTGATGGTGTGCCAGCGGTTTGTTTTGGCTTGTTGTTTCCAGGAGCAGCAGCCTCACGCCCAGTAGATTTCCATGAGAACATGACCTCCCCTCGGAGACAACAAAAGGTCTCGTCGCAGAAAGTTCAAAGTATGTTTTTGTGAGGTAGTGGGAGGGGGTGGGGTGGGGGGGCATCTTTGGAAGAGGAGGACAATACCGGTGCGAGAGCTTTTGTGTGGACGCGGTTTAAGCTTTCCTGAGTCTGAGAGAGGACTGCAAGAGCCTGAGTGGATCTGAAGGTGACACACAGACTGGAAAAAAAAAAACGTGTTGAGCAACAGAAAGCGGGGCCCTCTATCTCCACCCCCCCCTCCCCCCTCCTTCAGCCTTATCCGATAAGGGGCTCTAATCTTCTCGTTATCGAAGATGCGTGGCAGCGATCGCGCGACGTGCGCGTCTGGTCGTTCGCCGCCCCAGCGCACCTGCCGGGGAGTCGACCGTCCCGTTCCGCACGCGCGTCACTTTTCCGTTTCTTCCCGGCCGGCGCCGTGCGGCTGATCTGGACAAACCTGTATGAGAGCATGTCGCCCAAGCAGGCAGGAATGACTGCTGTTGCACGAGCAGAGGGAGGGGAGGGGAGGGGAGGGGAGGGGAGGGGGTGGGGGGGGCCAGGTCCCAACTCAGAAAGAAGCAAACTTTAATGTGTTGGATGGTGATTTGTGTAATCAGGCTGATGTTTCTATTGCCCAATGAAGAGGTGGGGGTGGGGGCTTGTCTGGGTGCGATTATGTGATGTTTACTTCAGACTTACTTAAGTATTGTCTCTTGAACCTTAAGCTTTTTCCCCCTGATTGTGGCTGAGCTGGAGAGTCCTCGCTATCAAACTGCCCGTGTCATAAAAAACATGAGATAAAGCCAAGATAATTCTGCTGCACTTATGCAATCACACTGTTTTTCTCTCTGCTACTCTGCCGTGACTGAAGACTCAGTCAGACCTCCTCAGGTCGTGGAAATCTCCCCATTTCCATCAAAGGGCCGGCGATCAAAGCCTAGAACAGAGGCTCAAATATCATTAAAAGCCCTGACGTGGGCCAGACAGACTTCCCCATCTTGTCTGATCATGAATGATTGCAACACATCCGCTCAGCTGGCCGAATGTGTTGGTGCCAGTGGAGGAGGTGGAGGTGGTGGTGGTGGGCGGAGCCTCGGTGATAGTCCTCCAGTGAGCTGAGAGCTTTTTCCCTCACTCTCACCTGGGAGAACGAAGAGCAGAGTGTCTGTGGAAGCCGGTGCTCTGTAGATCTGACCATGTCTTCTGAGGTAAGTATGAACGCGTGTGACGCCGGGCTTCATCGGTCCGACTGCTCTCATGCACGAATATTTGTGAGAACAGTGCTGCTTTTGAATGAGGCTCTCTGGTCAATCCAGCAGAATGTGACGAGTAATTTGCTGCGTCTCAGAATACATGAATATTTCATGAGAAGTTGTGCTGCTCTAGTTTAGCTCGTGATGGTGTTCCCCAGATGGTGTGAAACTCTAAAACCTTCCACCGCATTTGGAGAACTTTGCAAAAAATTGAAGTGAAATTGAGTCATTTTGTAATGAATTGGTCACGCTGATGTCAGACAGTGACTAACTTTGATCCACACATGACATCTGCTGCTCACTTCCTCATTTTTCACACACAAAGAGCGATTTGTTGCAGACGTGTTTGTTTTGACCTATCGAGCTTGTTTGTTTTTTAACCTTGATTTTAACTTTCTGACCTGTTTTGAGGCAAAATGATCAATTATGGACGCTCTCCCTGACTCTGTGTGTGTGTGTGTGTGTGTGTGTGTGTGTGTGTGTGTGTGTGTGTGGTGTCCTTGCTTGCAGAGTGCCTTGGAGGTGTACAGGGAGATGGTGCTGCTGTACCTGGAGGACGGCCGGCGGCACATCAACTCCCACTGTGCCGACCTGGAGCCGTGGCAGATCATCGGAGCGTCGGTCATCGGCACGCTGGGGGCGGTCTGGCTCAAAGGCTTCCTCTTCCAGCAAGAAAGTAATCCTTCACACGTGACACACGGGCTCAGCGGGGCGTGAATCGGCGCGGGGAGCTCGCAGAGTCACGCCGCGACTGGCAGTTTTTCCTCAATTGTCGAGATTGTGTTTGCAAATGTGACGCGAGCAGAGCAGTGAGAAGCCTCGGGAGCTCAACCCTCCCCGGTGGAGCGCCTGTGTTTGGAGTGTGCCTGACAGAAGAAAGGCCCTCAATCAACACGACTTTCAAGATCTGCCGTCAATAAATCACTGGCTGAATTCCTCAGCAACAAGCTCGCCACTTATCTAGATTTAGCTCCGAGAGTAAAAGTTCAGAGCGAAAGCTTCCTGGGACTCTCCAGCGCTTCGGTCAGAATCAAGAGAATCGCCCCTGAACACTCTGACCACATCTCGTCTTGCCGTGTGATTACAGCTCACAGTCAGCTGTCTAATATTTGTGGTTGAACATGTGCCAGCGTCTTACCACAGCTGCTGCTGCAGTGTCGGCTCTTTTCTGACTTTCTTTTCTTTTTCTTTTTTTCTTCTTCTTCTTTTTTTTTGGGCCAATAGGTCTCACGTCCCGAATCAAGAAGCAGTGTTTCCGACTCATCAGAAAAATCCCCATCGTCGGCGGAGCCGTAAGTATCAGTGGTGAATCTGTTCCCTCTTTGTCCCAGCAAGTGTGCTGCTGCTCTTTTGTATGAGCCTCTTGTGAGTCACGCCGACATGACTGGAGGGAGGGGGGGGAGGGAGGGGGGGTTGTTGTTAGACCTTTGGCATGTTTAACATCTCGCAGTGGAGATAACGCGGTTACTTCCGTTCAGTCGATCGCCTCGCTGCTTCACTTTTGAACTCGTCGTTTGGGACTCGCGCTTTATCTCCTTGTGACACCGTGAGGTGACTCCGTCCCCTTTCCGTGTGACAGATCCAGAGTCAGCTGAACAAAGCTCTGGACGACATGTCTGTGAGTCTGTGCACTCTGAAGGAGGGGATGAGCTACACCACGGAGCTGCCCTCCACGGGCCTCAGCCAGAGCCAGGTCACGGACCGCATCAAACAGTACGAGACCCTCAGTAAGTGCCACGGCCACTCCTGAGCTCACAGCTCCATCCTCAGAGGCACATCTTTGTTTAATCACTGATGTCAGATGAAAGTGTTGCGATGACTGAGTCATGTGATGTGTCGTTGCAGATGAGGTGCAGTGGGAGAAAGGATGCGTCTCCGGGGCCGTTTACTGGGGAGACGAAACTCTGACCAAATTCCTGGTGAAGGTGTGAATCTTTTGCGCACGTTCGATCACTAAGTTTACATCACTCCACTGTTTTCTCCTCAACAACTCTGTTTAACGTCTTTCAGAGCAGCTGCCTGCTGTGCAGAGCTGCTTCCTAACGTTTGTCCCCCAGAGTCTGAATTTATAAAGGACCCTCCTTTCAGTTGGTGAATCACCGAAACATTGCAGTGAAGTCCAACACGCCTCCTCGCTCAAATCAACAAAAGCATCCTTCAAGTGACAAATGAAAACTTCCCACATCTGCTGGAGATTCAACAAGTGTTTACCAGAAGTTTCCTTTGTTGTTTGTTTATTGGACTCAGACCTCAGAGCAGATGTTCCACCCTGACGTTTGGTTTTAGGGAAATTAACCTGAGTTACAATTTTGCATTTGATTCAGCAAGACGATGATGTCGGAGTCGATTTGCTTAAAAGTAATGCCTGCAGAGGATCAATGGAAAGTGATGACAACACTATGCTGAAGAAACTGAGCTCTCATGACAAGGATTGTATATTCTTTCATTTTGAGTGTACTTCACATCTTAACTCACTGTTTGCACTTCTCCAACACTTCTTTTATTCTATTTTAGCGACCAATGTGCGAGCTTGTCCGATCTCTGCAGCGTCAGCACCAATGGTCAAGGATGAACTTAAATACATTTTGGTGTTTTACAGAAAACAGAACTGAGTTGGTTACTTTTCCTGCTGATTCAGTTCGATACAAAGTTTGTGTGTGAGCTCCTGGGTTGTTTGCAGCTCACAGCTGCAGGTTGGAGCTGATCCAAACCCTCTCATTGTTTCTGTTTTTTTCTCCCCACGTTTGTTTGTCTTTGTCCCTCAGGTGTACGGAGACTTTGCGTGGAGCAACCCTCTCCACCCCGACATCTTCCCCAGCGTCCGCAAGATGGAAGCGGAGGTCGTGAGGATGACGTGCACGCTGTTCCGCGGTGGACCCAACTCCTGCGGCACGGTAGGTCTTCCATCAGAGCAGACGCAGCGCAAATGAACCCCGATGGGGGAGACAGGCGGATTAAGTCGACGTAATCTCGCCCGTTTGCTTCGTGCAGGTGACGTCTGGAGGGACTGAGAGCATACTGATGGCCTGCAAGGCGTACAGAGACATGGCGTACGAGCGCGGTGTCAAATACCCCGAAATGTAAGAATAGCTGCAGCAGGCGTGAGCACATTGTCCAGGCTCGTCCTTGATTGTGTTTCAGCAGGAAGCAGTAAAATGTATTTTTAACTTTCTGTTTCACAGTCTGGCACCTGTGAGCGTGCACGCTGCCTTCGACAAGGCTGCACATTACTTTGGGATGAAGCTGGTGCACATTCCCCTCGACAAGAAGACCATGAAAGTAGACGTGAAGGTGAACAACCCACCAGTCTCTCACCCTTTACTCACATAGCACTTTTCATACAAACAACATGCAATGATACACACATCAAATAAACATAAACACACACATTCAATAAAAGAGAATTGAAGTTATAAGATCAAATTAAAATGTGAAAATCATTCATACAAACTTTCTCTCTGAGCCTTCAAACTGAACAAAGAAAGACTGAAATCAGCTGAAAAGAGTTCCCGACACCTCGACTCGCTCGTGTGATTTATCTTCTAGAATCTGTCGATAAGCAGCGTTGACTGCAGCCCTGAGATCAGGTCGCACCTGCTCTGAAGCTCTGTTAAGATCTGCTCTGACATCATGTGCTACTTTGAGCGGTGCGCTCTCTGTGCTGTGACCCAACACCTGGCTGACACAGTGGGAATTCAGCGTTTGTGTTCAAAAGGTTATTAAACTGAATAAAGGCACATTTATTAAAACACTCACCCTCTAAAATCCAACTTAAACTTAAAAGAAATTTAAAATGAATCTATAAAATCAATGAAATATCTAACTTTGCTTTCTCTATAAGAAGTCCAACTAAAGCAGTTTCAGGGTCTTTTGGGGGGAGTCACCAAGCTGAAGAGAGGAGTTGATGATGTAAAATTCGTCTTGAGATACGAACTAAAAACACCCTTGAAAAAGGGGTCAAAGGAACATGTGGAGGGTCTCAGCTCTGTCAGTGCTTTCCTCAGCATGTCGGCATCAATCAGATCCAAACAGTCCCACTGATCATCAGATGGTAGAAACTCGTAAAACAGGTAAAAGTGCAGATAGCAGACCTCATAGTGAGAACAATAGATGGTGTGTGTGTGTGTGTGTGTGTGTGTGTGTGTGTGTGTGTGTGTGT
>JAUESF010000014.1:16117077-16129486 GCA_032274765.1 Malacoctenus tetranemus | reverse complement strand
CACACACACACACACACACACACACACACACACACACACACACACACACACACACACACACACACACACACAATAGCTTGGCACGCCCTTTATGCTAACATGTTATTAGCTAATCATGAATGTGTCATTGCAGAGAAACCACATTTCTCCTTTAATGCACTTGGCTAAAAAGATCCAAGACCAGAAATGTCGAGTAAAATAACCAAACATACATTTAACAACTAAAACTTTATGCTTGCAGTGAGAGTTTATTGACTACACCTTCTTGACTTTAGTCTTGCATAAACAACATAAATATCCCAGGACATGAGTGTCACTGAGATACTACTCAATGGCTACTTATACCCCCACCAAACTCCACATGGTATATAAATAGAAGAAGACATAATGACAAAACAATGGTGTGAATTTCCACTTGCTGCTTAAGAAGTAGTTGTTCTGATGGTGGCCCTCAGTCCTCTGAGAGGAGACACCTGCCAATGACAGCTACAGAGGAGCAACAAGCAACAGGTCCAACAGGTCTGCAGCTTTTTGTTAATGATATACTGTAAAAGTGACCAAAGTTTCAGCTCCGGCCACTTAATAACCAACCTGGAGCAAATACACCTACCAAGCCCCTCATTCATGCCTAAACCAGTGGCTTTTTCATTTTGCTGCTGGACAAAAGTTATAAAATAGCTGTGGACGACCCTTTGCCCTCTGCCATTTCAGCCTGGGACACTGCACGCTGCCAGCACCATTGCACCAATTTTATCCCCCAACAGCTGTGTCTTTCTAGCAGATTCCTCTGGACACTAACTTTGGACAACAGTGTCTCTCTCCCCGAGACGACAGATTACCAGCTGGCAGGCTGTGAAGCTCGCTCCTCCAGCCCACGGCTTTTTTTTTTTCCTCCGCAGACCTGTGGAGATATTCGCGCAACGTGCTTTTTAATACGGCCCCGTTGGAGGTCCGCGGCGCCCCCCTCGTCACTCGCCGCTCTCCGCAGGCCAAAGCGAGCCGGGACCAGCCGCAAATCCTTGTAAGGGAAAAAGTTTAATATGAGCTGGACGTCGCGGTGTTTTCCACCGTTGAAAGGGGGGAGAAAAAACACCGCCGTTCAGAAGCGCGGACGCCGCTCACCCAGGAGCCTTTTTACATACTGCAGCGTGACTCATCGCGTAATAATAGTGTTAGATCATGACAGGGGGACAGAACGGGGTTGATCACCCGTTATAATAGGCTTATGAGCTGTCCGTGAGGGGGAGGTGGCGGTGCCGAGCGGGGCCTATAGTCAACAAATACAATATATAACGGGGAGCTCGCGCCGCGCTCCCGTGCGCTGCAAACAACAGTGTAGCGAAACGTGCACCCAAAAAAAAAAGACCCGACGCAGCTCCACACGAGAAAGAAACAAAATAGCCGTGAAAGGGTTTGTCGCCGCCGCTAGCCGCTAACGCGGGCGGACCAACTTTCCGCTCCGCTCCGTTACCTTTTTCGAGTCGTGTCTCGGGTCATTCCAGGTTGTCGTGCGGTTATTGTGATCCACGAAGAACGGCCATCCGGTCTGAGGGTCGATTTTCACTTCCCAGCCGAGCGGCAGAGGCTCGTTGTCATTACTTGCCATCGTCAGTATCGGCGACTGAGTCTTCATGCCGTTCATGTTGCTGGCCGCCGAGCACTGAGACATTTTATACGAGCGACGGACGCTTTAAAGATTCCTTCAAGTGACGTGCAAAAGTGGGCTGGAAGTTTCTCGAAATAGCCGGGTTAATGTTGGGGGCGGACAGCGCTGCATACGGTGCCATGAGTTCCCAAACTTGTTGTGTCGCAGACTCCCCCCCCCTCCCCCTCGACGACACGGACGCCGCGGACAGCCTCTGCCCGTGGGGGGGAGCTCGGCTCGTTTTCTCCCCTCACTGTGGGCCACCTTTGATGCGGCGCGCAGCCCCGTAGCCCCGCACCGAACCCGGGCTTGACGACACCCAGCGTCCGTGCACCAGACGAGGGAATCCCGAAGCTTTAGACTCCCCGAGCAGACGTCTCCAGACCCCCGCAGGGGATCTATACTGTCCAAAGGGAGTGGGGGGGGGGGAACTCAGTCTGGATCTACTGTGATTTTCTACATAATTACGTAACTGGTGGTGCGATAGAGTGTGGGCACAGTGACACCTCTCATGACAGACCTCCCTTTGTCGGAGGAGCACAGGGACTCGGGCAGATCAACTCTGCGTCGCCCTGACGGCCACTAAACACCACATGGATCTCACAGGGGGTTAACAATGTTTGGAAACCGCGGGTAAATGGCCACCGTTCATTTCAGCAGTCAGCGGTCATTGTTCCCGTTTAGTGTTTGGATTAAACAGGGTCATTTAAAAACATCCACTCCACACTGTTGTTACACCCCAGTTTCATCAACATGTCAACAGAAAAGAAGCAAATGAAGAGGACAATGTCTGAAAATACAACTGAAAATACACATTAGCAGCAAAAACGTTTTGAACTCATCAATAGTAATGGGTTTCCAATGTTACTGCAGTACATCACATAAAAAATACATGTTTGTAGGGAGCAGTAAAGGCTCCTACCTTCTATTTATACTTTGTGCAAACTGGTGGGAAAATGAACACTTTTAAGAGAATTTCATGACACATGTGAAAAACGTCTGCATGCTGTGATCAGATGAGCTGGTTCATTTTTGCAACCATGGTAGAAAGAACCCATCAGTCTGCCTGTTATTGTAATAACAGGTCATATATGACCACCACTCTGGCTCACATGTATGACGGAAGAACCGAGGGATAAAGGCCCAAATTAACAATAAGTTTACGTAGAAAGAGCAATCTGTTAGAAGCAGAATTGTCTGTATATTTCTGATATCACATGGTATTAATATTAGTCCGTATTAACGCAATAACAAGGGCAGCATTCAATCATTTGTTAGGAAAGAGGAAAAGATTTAGTTTGCCCAAATATGATTAAAAAAAACAGTGTCAATTCTGACAAACAGAAGATACAGAGGAACTGAAACTGAAATACTAATGAATGTTTTCACATAAACTCTATTAAACAGGTTTCAAATCCTGCACGTTCACAGACGCGTCTATCGCCGCACACCGACACCCGAGTCCTGATTCCAGAACGCTCTCCATGATTCGCGGACGGATATGAACCATCAGACGCCGGTGATCAAAACAAGCGCACCCTTCTTTGCCACTTTATAATTAAGGTCTCTTACGCAAATTGCTTCGCTGTAGTAATAGTAGTAACAGCGTCTCATGTAATCCTTTTGTTGCAATTCTCTAAACAAAATCTTCGAAAAAGCGGCACTTTGCTGAGGCTCCAGCTTCTGGCCGGTGACACAGTAAACATTAGGACCTGTTGTGGCCTCACCCTGACCTCGCCGGGCGCTTCTTACGCGGCCACGCTTCCCGGACCGAACGTGACGTCGACGCTGGCGCCCGGTTAGCTAGCTTCCAAGCTAGTTAGCTAGTTGTTTTTGTCAGGTTCCTGCATCGTCAGTGAACGTCGGCAGACTAGCTAGTAGCGATCGTTTTCTGACCTAGTGACTGTCGACATCGGTCATGGACGACGAAAGCCACCCCAAGACCCTGTAAGTTATCGGTTTGGCATCCAGCGGAGGCTTTATGTGCCGTTGGATCCGCTAACGGCGTGAACCGGCTGCTAACCGAGCTAACCGTTGTCTTCATCAACTTGACGAGAACCGAGAGAAAACACCATCCATTTTACCGATTATCTAGCGTAAAGGTCGCGATTAACCACATAAAACATTCAGTCCACACGTGTTTGTGTGTATGTGTGTGTAAAGTCTCAGATTGTCAAACACGGTAAATGTACGACGTTAGCAACCACCGTTGGTGGGCCAGATAAGCTAATGTGAAATGCCGTTAGACTAAACAGCACCGTATTGAAGTCATGGGATTGCATGAGAGGAGGCCTGAATTAAGCTGCCAGTGTGTCATGTTCCCGGAGACACCGATCGATGAACGACTGTTTATTGCGACTCGAAGTCAGACTGCACAACAATCTGATCCGACCTCTCTCCCCTGCAGGTATGTGGGGAACCTGTCCAGGGATGTCACAGAAATTCTGATCCTGCAGCTGTTCGCTCAGATAGGCCCGTGTAAAAGTTGTAAAATGATCACAGAGGTAAGAAGCCAGCTTTTGCATTCTTTGGTTTTATTTCACTTCCCCTTCCTTGACATTTTTTTTAAAACCCGATTAACTTCTCGGAATGTTGCCCTGGCCACAGAATTCACCTTGACTAACTTGTATTACTGCTCATACCGGAAGTGACCCACAGAATTTGTCTCAACGAAACTGTTGATCAATGAATTAATCGCATCCAAAGGAATGGCTTCACAGAATCCAACCTTCCATTAGGCTGATAGTATCTGCTTCAAAAGCAGTTTTGTATTTTTGCCTCTAGATGCATTGTGGTGGTTACACCCTCCTGAAAAAACGCATTTAAAAAGGGGGAAATAGTCGCTAAGAAAAGAACCTGTTAAAATCCTGTGTGTGTTTTTGTCTTTTTGCAGCATACAAGCAATGATCCATATTGCTTTGTGGAGTTTTTTGAACACAGAGATGCTGCTGCAGCCCTCGCAGCAATGAACGGGAGGAAGATATTAGGAAAGGTATGACAAGACGCCTGCATGCCGAGGTGGACGGTGAGGTTAACATGGTTGTTCAGTCGTTTTAAATTCTCTTCATGTCCTCCGTTTGCAGGAGGTCAAAGTTAATTGGGCCACTACACCAAGTAGCCAGAAGAAAGACACATCTAGTAAGTGTTCCCAGACTTGTTGTGCAGAAGGATGAAACAAAAGAGTATCCGCCGTTCAATCCTTGCTCTTTTCCCTGTCTTTCTCCACCCCCCCTCCCTTCCCTTTCTTTCCAGATCACTTCCACGTTTTTGTGGGTGATTTGAACCCAGAGATTTCCACCGATGACGTGAAGGCTGCATTCGCACCTTTTGGAAAGATCTCGTAAGTTTTCCACTCGCAGGTTGTTTCCGTTCCTGTGCGATACGAGATTGCGATTGCCTTCAGTGTAACCACGCTCAATCTCTCTGCAACAGACTTTACAACGGTCGTTTGTCATTCTGTCGGTTATTTTTTCTTCCTCCGGCACAACCATCGGTGACAGTGTTTACATGCATACAAGGGTAATAATGTAGCTACGAAGACTACCTGCTCAGAGTGTGAGAAATTATTTATATTTTTTAATTAAACATGGTTTCCAAAGCGGCAGCATGCTAAAGAAGTTTGGACGAGTTTTTGGTAGTTGAATAAACATCTTCCCAAAATGAGCTATCAGATTGATCACACATAAAACCTAAGGGATATCTTACTTTGATGCATGCAAACAGAGTTGATGATGGCAGAACTTTGATAAATACTTGAGGTACTTTAAACATACTTTTTTCCCCCAGTGATTTTCAGGAGCCTTAATCAACCTCATTTTATTTGCCAACATAACTATAGTGAACTCTGTATGTGGTTATATTCTGTCTCTTTTTTGATGACTGCTATGAGCTTGTAGCTTGTGCTCTTGCTTTTGTATATGTATTTAGGGTGTGGTAAGTAATCAGGACTGTATATGGGCAAAATGTAAGCTGTGTGTTTGAACCTGAACAGCGTTTAGTTGTGGGTCTCAGTGAAGTAAT
Source organism: Malacoctenus tetranemus (assembly GCA_032274765.1). NCBI lineage: Eukaryota > Metazoa > Chordata > Actinopteri > Blenniiformes > Labrisomidae > Malacoctenus > Malacoctenus tetranemus. The sequence goes on along the minus strand of JAUESF010000014.1, from coordinate 16,123,821 downwards.
AGCACTTTGGTTATTTTACAGAAATGCTCATAGGATTGGACAGGAGCTTGAAGGCTAACAGCAAGGAACTGTGCACTCTGGAGACTCAGATGTAGTTTTTTTTTCTCTATTTATTCCATTCTTTCCATATGTCTTTATTTGTAGATGCCATGTATTAACATGATCTAGCTTAGCTGAATGAATTCCAATGCACATTGTCTACCTCTAAACCTGTGTTTTTAAAGTGTCTCATTCTGATGATACATAGTGTTGTTTGTAGTGCATTGATCCTCTTCCAAAAAATCTGAAAATGTCAATTTCTTAAAATTTGCAGCTCCCCAAACTCCATACTCCATATTGGTGGTAGAGCATTGACCAGGAAAAATAAAGAAATCTGTTAACAGGCCATGTATGCCTTTTAATTCCTTTTTTTCTCTTTGATATTTTCTATCTATTTCTATCTGTAGATTGAGCACCAGCAGCAGATTTTTTAAGTATGCATGGTACTTTGTATCCGTTGCTTTGTGAATTTGAACCAGTAACCTACTGTGATGAGGATTGAGCCGAAAAAAACAGTGGTGCTCTAGTGGTAACGCTCCATCATTGCAAAATACCTTTTGTTTCTTTTTTAATCTAGTACTGTAGGCTGCATGTTACTGTCCTTTTTTTGTTTTTAAGTGTTGCTTGGAAGTTACATTATGAGCCAGTGCTCAGCACAAGGTCACCATAGCTAATATACTTGAACCTAGGACAGAGTAGAGGATTCACAGTTCAGTGTGTTTTTTGCGTGGTTCCTTTTTTTAAGTTGGAAGATTTGAGGCGAAAATGTGGCTGAGATGTGTTCTCCCACGTCTCCCCTGCAGGGACGCCCGTGTTGTGAAGGACATGACGACAGGCAAATCAAAGGGGTATGGATTTGTGTCCTTCTACAACAAACTGGTAAGGCTCCAGTGCAAGAACACAGACTGAAGGTTATTTCTTTTTTCTGTTTATTATCCTTCCTCAATCCACACCTGTAGTTAAAAGCCCAAGTTACAACAAAACTCATCCAACTTTACACAGTTTCTTCCCTCTGCTTACACCAGTTTTGTTATTGCTCCTAAATATCAAAGTGAAACAACCAAGTCCACAAAACACTCCTGACGACACAATTATTGCGTCGGCTGAAGTAACGACGTGTGATTTGCGTGTGCAGGATGCTGAGAATGCCATCGTGAACATGGCGGGACAGTGGCTGGGAGGGCGGCAAATCAGGACTAACTGGGCGACGCGCAAACCCCCGGCTCCTAAAAACGCTCAGGACAGTAAGTATCTCCAGAGACAACTGGAAAATTCAGTAGCTTGCTGGCACTTTAGCAAGATTTGTAGGTATAGAAACACTGGAGGACAGTGATGGTGTACGTGTTTCTCAACTCAGCCAAATCTGTGCAGGACAAGCCTTTATTTTTAGACATTTCCGTGTCCGATTTGCTGAGATTATGTAATAATTGGTGTGTCTAGAATTTGTTCACACCTCATAAATCACCGCATTGGCATGAGTGTTGTAATATTTGTTGTTTTCCTCTCAGATGGCTCCAAGCAGCTGAGGTTCGATGACGTGGTGACTCAGTCCAGTCCGCAGAACTGCACCGTGTACTGCGGAGGGATCCAGTCGGGACTATCAGGCAAGTGCCACGTTCTCCACATGCCATTGTTGCACGCTGCTGTCACGCTGCAGGCGCAGTATCATGAGTTCCCGAGCGCTTTCCTCAAATAGCCCGAAGCGCTAACCACGTCCCTTTTCTTTCCCCCTTTGACTCTTTCAGAACATCTCATGCGACAGACCTTCTCTCCATTCGGTCAGATCATGGAAGTGAGAGTTTTCCCAGAGAAGGGATACTCTTTCATCAGGTAGCGCCGGCCTCTCTCGTTCCTCGGCCTCGACATGTCAACACAGTCACGTTGCATGACTCAGTTACAGGACAGTTAATACCTCGTGCAGTATCGGTGGCCTGTTTGTCCTCTCTGCAGTGTTTCGTCGTGACCCTTTCAGCGTTGACAGTTGACACGCTTTTTGATTCGAGTTCTAAGTCATGTTTTGTTTTTCTCTCCCAGGTTTTCCTCCCATGACAGTGCTGCTCATGCCATCGTTTCAGTGAACGGCACCGTCATCGAAGGACACGTGGTCAAGTGCTACTGGGGCAAAGAGTCTCCTGACATGGCCAAGAATCCACAGCAGGTACAGAGGAGGGAACACTGATGTGGTAAAGCAGTACAAGTTCAATAAAGGTCCAGGGATACTCGCTAATTTTTATCTTACTTCAAAGCTGTGGACAATTTTCCTATTTTCAAGTTTGCTGATCGACTAACAGACACAGATTTGCCTGTATTTTTTCAGCACTGTTACTTTTTTTCACTTTCAGTTCCACCTCTAACGTTCTGCCCCCTGTCACTGTCTCCCAGGTTACAGAGTACAGCCAGTGGGGGGGATGGAATCAGGTCTATGGGAATCCTCAGCAGCAGCAGCAGCAGCAACAACAGCCGCAGCAGCAGCAGCAGCAGCAGTACGGGCAGTATGTGACCAACGGCTGGCAGGTTCCCTCCTACAACATGTACAGCCAGACATGGAACCAGCAAGGGTTCGGGGTGGAGTAAGTGTCCCTCTGGAGTTCTCATCACGCTTGTAGGAGTCCAACATTTCGCTCTAACCGGGTGTCCGTGCTGTGTCTGCAGGCAGTCTCAGTCACCTGCGTGGGTGGGGAACTTCGGCTCTCCGTCCCCCCAAGCTGCAGCCCCGCCTGGTACCGTCATGTCCAACCTGGCCAACTTCAGCATGGCCGGCTACCAGACGCAGTGAGCGGGCCGCCGCGCCAGCCGTTTACCAAGCGGACACAGCACGCTTGGTGTGAACAACTGCTGTGGAATAAGAAGGGCAGGGGGAACGTTCACAAAGCCTTCGTACCTAATCGTTGCTCCTGAACAACCGGTGTAACAATTATGTTTAAATTTAGGCCCACGTCAGCCTACCAACTTTTTAAGGTGTAAGAATCTTCTTTTTTTCAGTAATGTGGTTTTGGGTGTCTGGACAAGCCGTTTTTTAAGCAGATATTCAACAATAGAGCAAAAAATCCAACCTTTTGAGAGTTTGGCCTAATGAAACTTTAACAATCGTGTGAGCAGATGAGAAAGAGCCGACACACTTTTAGGGTAATTCTTGCCTTCATGTACAGCAGTGACAGAAGTCAAACGATGACTCCCAGTTTCCTCTCATCACATATTGTATCATCACGCAACAGGCCAAACGATCAAGATGTTGATCTTTAAAGATAATTGTTACTTTGTCAGGAATCAAAACCTGAGAGAAAACACAGTGGAGATCAAAGGAGTGTCCACAGAGTGGTTTCTGTGGACCTGAAAGCCATCTTGTTCTTCCAGCAGCCGACTGGAAAATAACCATTCAAATCCCGGGGAACCTCCATCCATCTTCTGATCAACCTATCAGACTATAGCAATATCGGCTCTCGGTTGGCCAGTTCCTGCACCGTTCGACGGTCACTTGCTGGTGAAACTCGGCCTTTCTCTGTCATGTTTATTTCCCATTAATGAAAGACGAACCTCCAAAAGAGGCTCCATGCATTTCTTCCACATGAAATTAGTAACGGGTCAGTTTCTAAAATCGCCAACAGTGAAGACAGACTCGCGCGGATCGAGTGAGATTTCGCGGTCTTCTTGAGTCTGTGCTACAAACTGCACTGAGCCAGTCCAGGGACCCTCACAGCCACCAGTCTGGGCGTCACCTCGCAGTGGTCCCTCAACTTTCTTATCTTGGAGCCCCCCCCTGAAGTCCCTCAATAAATACCCGTCCCTGATCTCTGATTGGCCAACAGATCTCACAGTAAAAACATTAAAAAGCAGCAGCCTTCAAAATAAAAGCAACAGGAAGTCTTGCAGGGTTGCTCTCGATTCTGAAAATACTGTTATTTCTATACATCCTTTTTTTTTTAATGTGCAAATCTGAGTTCACAGCAACACCCCCCCCCCCTCGGGCCCTCAGTCATCTTTGGGGCCCTGGACCCCAGGTTTGGTAATCGCTCACCATGACCTGGTCCTGTTTTGATATCTTGATGACAAAGAGCTTTGTGAATAGAAGCCCTGGGTGGGAGTCCATCCTTTTTCCAGTATATGTGAAGAAAATCCATTTGTTTTGTATAAACAACTGTGGCTTTAAAGAAAGTTTAGGGGGGCGGGATCTTGTATCTCTGGGGTAAAATTTGGTGCACAAAGACTGACATGGCAAAAAAACAACAATAACAGGATTTTCATGTTTTATATCACAGTAAGAAGCATGTTGTTTGCAGGTTCTAACAGATTTTAGTTTACACCTCACTCAAGCCTAGATTATTTAATTTATGATCTCATGTTTGAAAGGAGAGGCTATAGCACATGTATAAAGGAAGTAGTGTAAAAATGATCACTCCCAAACTTTGTAAAGGCAACACACACACACACATACACACACTGTTGATTCTGGGGCTGGTTTCCTAGAGGAGTACTGACTCTTACCTAATTAATGTTCCCTCCTTGCTGACCTCAGCTAATTCAGAGCCTTTTTTTTCCTTTCCAAAGTTCAATGATAGTTTTTAATTTCGTACCTATAAACCAGCCCCATTTCTATCACGCCACCTTCAAAAAATCATCCTCTAACTGCCAATTTGCATAAAGCTAAACCGTCGGATGTTTGAGGTCTTTTTCTAATCCAGATCCCCCCCCTCCCCCCTTTCAGGGGGTCTTTCCATTCGTCCCGGGGGGAAATGACGCCACGTGTAGTTTTAAAGTCGCTGGGAAATCATGAGAGAAGCCTCCTGGATTTGTTCATGTGCCATTCTGTACAGCGTATCACACTCCTTCAGAGCTCACTCTCCTTTCTTGTTTTCAGTGGGGTTGTTTTGATGAGTTTCTTTCTGAGCTGGTTTGGGGGGGGGGCGGGGAAGGGGGAGGGGCTTTATGCAAAGTAACAGGTTGAGTGTAAATAAATAAACCCTGATCAAAAAGAACCTCCATGATGCGTAGAACAACTGTACATACTGTAGGTAGGATGTAATGAGATGAAATACCATCACCGAACTTCAGCAATATAATTTATAAAGAAGCCTTAATGAAATGATTTGTTGGTGAATTGAAACTTTGTGTAATTTTAAAAAAACAAACAAAAAAAAAGGCTCCATTACAAATAGTTTGTTTCTTTCTCCCATTTTTAAGTTTGTGTGCCATCCTCAGGATGTAGCAGGAAGCAGGCGATGTATCAGCTTGAACTGCACGCTTAATGACATGTAATATATTTGTTGCTTAAAAATATTGAATGTAATTGCAATTTGCTTTTATGACGATAAGTTGAACTGAAGTGATGTTTATTAGTCAAGGATGAAATCAATTTTCCATTCAACAGGGAGAAAAGCAGCCCACTTGGAGAGTCACTTCGAATAAAGAAACATTGGAAGCTTGTTGTTCCCTCCTTTTTTTATCCTCTTTATTAGATGCTAATAAACAGTTGTGCACATTCAGACTCTGCCAGCGACGCCCACATTCAACGTAAAGCCGATTTTTATTTTTAGTACATTTAGCAGACACAGCGTGTGACATCCAACATGAATAGGACTGAGGTTTGTGCCGTGTGAATGCTACACTGAACGACGGCCCACACAGTCGCTCCCAAAGCTTCCCGCCACTTTTGTTTACGATGATGCTGGAAACAAAGAAATCAGAACGGAGCTGTAAAAAGAAACCCACCGCGGCCTCTGAATGGAGTGCCGGCTCACATTACTGTCAAACTGGAACTAATGGGCTCCGCTTCTATTTGCTTGCTTGTCTCGCTGAGGATACTTGATACTGGGGATGTTTATAGGACGGACGTTGGAAATCAATTGTTTTATCGAGAGATCTTTATTCTACAGAGGTGGAATAAAACAAAATACTGCAGCAAGTGTTTGTTTGGATCAGGCCTGACAGACAAGAGAAAGTCAAGAAGAATTATAAAGATACTGATCACATGACTGCTGCCTGGAGTTGCCTTCATTCATAGTCTTTTTTTTGCTTGCTGAGTAAGAGCATCGAATGCTCTTGAATTTAAAGAACAAGACAACTAAATCACTTCTATTTATGTCCGTGGTCTTTGTTTCCACTTCTAGTCGCTCTAAAGCCAGTTTAAAGAAGCAGCCTGTATGTGGGACTCAGCTATTGCTTAAAGTTTGTTGCTTTGTTTGTATTGGTTAGAATTCTGTGGCTCTGTTTTTGATTGTTGGTTTTTTTTGATACCATCTGCCATCTTTAACATGCACCTCAGCCTCCACCTTGACCTCAGCACACCTAATGTGGGACATTCATACGGACTGTTTTTTGTTTTTTCTGGTCATGTTCATTACACATCACTTCATCCTGAGTAAATAAATATAAAGTTTCTCAGAGTCATTGTAAAGAATTAAATGCTACTGCATACAGATATGTAGTTTTGTTTTCATTATGTCAATAAAAGTTATGGTCTACATTAGTTTATTGTTTGTAGATGGGACACATTAACGAGATAGAGGCAGAGTTGCTGCCACTCTCACTGTGCAACCTTAATGATGTGCTGCCTCTAAATACATTTGATGTGACCCTGTTGTGGTTGCTGACAGAGTGCTTTAGAAAACTGATGTACATAATGTCTGGCGGAAGAAAAGTAGTTCCTGTGAGCCTCCTGTGATACGTCCTGTCAGTAGTGAGAGGAACTCATTTCTGATGGAAAAAATT
>JAUESF010000014.1:16060372-16070500 GCA_032274765.1 Malacoctenus tetranemus | reverse complement strand
TGTCCAAATCCAGTACACACACATCTGGGCGATGTAATCCCGAAAATGAACAATGAGAGGCAGTAAATACATGAAACTACACCTCGTCCGCCTGCAGAAGAAGAAGCGACACATCAACACACTGAAACTATGGCTAATGACAAGGTCGGTCTGAAAGTTTTCACCGTTTAAACTAACTTTTGAGCGGCGGATAGACGTTATTTGACTTACGTTGCCCCCCCGGAGGCCGTTAGCCGCATTGTTAGCCGCTAGCTTAGGATGTAGGCTCAGTCGTCCTCGTGCAGTTTGGTTAGCGCTGCTGTTAGCTCGCTCCAAGCTAACGAGTGAATTAGGCTAAATGTATCGCTGTGGTTCAGAGGCAGAGTTACCTATGGTGCCGTGAAAGTGCCGTTAACAGACCGCAACACATAAAACAGCAAGTAGTTCTTAAAAAGTACAAATAACGACGTGCGAACAGCCAAAGCTGCGCACTCGTTAGCCTGGTAGGAACTTGGAAAAAGTTCAATGTAATGCCGAAGCAGCTGGTTTCAGACATCAAAGACACGACCTATGGCTGCTTTATTCACCCAAACACGCCTAAAAGTTACATATTTTAACACTTTTGACGTTCCAGCTTTTATCCACTTAGTTGAGAACATAAATTTACTTACAACCTCGAGATATGCGACAGTTTCTCCATCAATTCGATCTCTTGGAAAATGTGCAGACGTTCACATAAACCAAGTCCTGCAGACTGTTTTCTTAGTCTTTTGTAAGGTGTCTGTTTCATTCACATTGACTGCATGTTTGTATGACCTTGTGCTTGTGTGTGTAGAACCCCCTGGACCACCTCAAGGACCTGGTGGAGCTGAAGGACCAGCTCGAAGACATTCAGAGACGAATGGAAGATGAGATACAAGTTGGGATTCCTCCGGTAAGGTTACTGCAATCAATAATCTGCACATTTATATTATCTTACCTAAAGTTTAGTAGTTAAAGAGTATTTCTGTGCATATTTGTGTGGATGAAATCACTGAGCAGATCACACGTTCTGGGTCTAATCCTCTCTGTCCCCTCTAGGGAGGCAGTCTGCTGGGATCTCCTTTCCTGAAGGGTTTTCTGGCCGGATACATCGTGGCGAGGCTACGCTCGTCCGCGTTGCTCGGTGTGGCAGTGGGAACTTGTACGGGGATTTACGCGGCACAAAATTATTCCGTTCCCGACATTGAGAGCACCATCAAAAGCTACATGCGCAGCCTGAAAGGATCCAAATGAGACACGAGGAGGAAGATGAGAAAGGAGCCGGCAGAGAAGCAGACATCGATAAGAAAAAGGAAAGTGCCGATACAGCTGCAGATGGGAACAGATGTGTGTTTTCTTCGTGGTACCTTTCCAAACGTGCAGGAAAAATTGGAACAAATTCTTCTATTTTCCTTTAACTTGATAATACTGAGCTGGATCATTGTTCATTGGTGGTGGTTGTATTTCCTATCCATGTAGAAATACTTGTAGTTCAACTCAAAAAGAGTGTTAATTTTAGCTTTATTTTGTCATTGACTGACATTTGAGACAAACCGTGATGAATACTTTTCAGTGCCACGACTGATTTGTGGCTTTATGAAACCACATAATGCCAGAAATGTTGTCAGTTCAAAAAATTAGTTTTGCCGTCTGTTTAGATATTTTTCTGCCCTCTAGTGGTCTTAAATCGTTATAGCAGCCTTTAAGTTTTCTCCACTTTGCAGCAAGATTGCAAATGTATCAAGTTACGTGCTGCTCTGTCCAAAATCCTCCAAGGCTTGTTAGATATCACATCTCAGAACAAAGTTATTGGTGTTAAGTAATGCAACCTCACAGGTACAAAATCACAAGAAATCTCTAGAAAGTATTTCAAGAAAAGACATTTTATTTTGCTGTCTTGAAAAAAAAATCTAAATGTCAGATTAAAGGAAGGCTGACAGCTGAGAATGCATGCCAAAGTAAATATATAGTTTTGATTGTCCAATGAGGACTTTGGGAGTATTTTTTTGTAAACTTTACATTGAGAGTGCCTCCTATAGGTGTGGAGTTGATATTATCATCTCATGCTGTGTGTGCAATAGCCTGTTCCTTACAGGACTTGGTTGACTAGTTCATAATTATGCTGGAAACGAGTTGATATTTTGCACTTGTCAGAACTTTATGGATCCAAAACTGCTCCGATACCTCAGAGCAATAGATGATTATATTTTTTTTCTACCTGATATTTTAAAGTATATGAGAGAAAGCAGGTGTGGTCGTGTGATGCTTGATTGATGTGTTGCGTACAATCGACGTTGTGTTTGTCTTTTTGAAGCGGAGAGGTCCTGTTACATATATTGATAAAAAAAAGTCCACAAACTGTGTTGCTGCTGCTGGACGCTTGTCTGAAAGATCAAAAAATCGCATAATCAAAGCCGTACAAGTTTGGACTTAATATCATATCGAACTTTTTCTTATTTACTCTATAGTAGATTGCTGCCAGAATAAATCCCACATCTATAGTAAAATATCTGAAACGTTACGATGGTTTTGCACAAAAGAAAACACAAAATAGATTCTTGTCTAAGGAAGATGGAAAAAAACTGCACTGAGATTGCTTTTATAAAATGGAAAATTGTGTTGCACTTTGGATATTATTTTCTTGCCATTGATCTTAAATAAAGCGCACTTCAGCATTTTGTCAGTAAAAGATATCAAGACGTAAGCCATAAAAGAGAAACATATTGGAGATGTTTGGTTTAACGTGGACTGGAAAGTGCGTCAGAGAAACGTCTGTACTGTATGTTTGTAACTGGAAACAAGAAACAACTTGTGCCTATTGACAATCACGTTCCTGTCTTTGTTTTGCATGACTCCTGTTTAAAAGTTCCTTTTGTTTCCTTTTTGCATGTGTTTTTGTTGGGGGTGGGATTATTCTATAGAACAGGGCAGGCCAGTTCATGGTGCTTTGTCGTTGACATCTTGTTTTCTGCACAGCAGAAACTTTCAACTTGACTCCGAAGTTCCACTGTGAGCGACCATCGAGAAAACAAAACCACCAACACTCACTCTGTCGTTGCCTGTTTTATTTGGATTGTTAAGATAAAATGGCGAATAAAGTTTACAGTGGTCGCGAACATCCGAGTGTCTACATTGTGTGAAGTACTGAAATATTGTTCTAACTCCAGCCAAACGTTCAAAGATTACATTCCCATGATTTTCATAGTTTCCTCTTGTATATTCAATTGTTTCTTTTCCCCCACACGATGTAGCAACTCCTCTGTTTTAGGAAACAACCTCTCAACTTTGAAGCAGATAAAATAAGCCGTTAAGGACAGCTTCAAAAATCTATACCTGTAAAACCTCTAGCTATATCTAATCGATCAAACACAGCCCTCAGATTCAAAAAGGCCAGAAAATTCATAAATGGTTATTGTGATAAAAAGTTGAGCTGGTAGCAAGCAGCCATGTGGTTATCTGTCATAACACACATTTGCGTAGGAGAGGCAAATGTAAAGATCATAAGTTTGCAAAGTGGCAACTTCTCGTTCGGAGCTGTTCCGACGTTGATCCGTGGTGGAAACTCAAGCATCTACAAGAGAAAGAAACATTTTTGGAATATTTTCAACAGAGCGTTAACGTCAAGTTTAAAAATGATCACAGTCACAGTCCACTTCCTACTCAGCGGTGGCAGTTGGTGAAAAACACACCAGGTGGGAGACTAGATACCACTGCTCACTGGAACACTAACCGTCTGATGTGAGCATTAACTTAAGCTGAGGCTTTCCTGCACAGAAACAACAGCATCGTGCACAAACACACGTTTTGCATTTGAAGCTGAATGTGTAAACAATTGTCTTTAAGACATTTACACATTTTCCCACGAGGCTGTTGACTGTTACGTCAGCGCCCTCTATGGGCCAACCACCATTGCTACTAAGAATATTTGTGGATTCACATATAATGTAATAAGAAATACCATCAAACGAATGTGCAGAGTATTTGTTTTAAGTGTGAGGCAGAGAAACGTTACCGATGAGAGGCAGGTTCAGCATTGATCCTGCCATTGCACCTGAAACAAACGATAACCAAAATGTTAGTGGTTTTGAAACATTTGATTTGCCCTTGATTATTGTTTTTGTTGACAAAATACTTTAGAATGGATATATAGAAACAACAAGAAAGTGAAAAATCGAGCACTAACATATCGCAGGACACCTGGTAACTTCCAGAGTGACAAATATTTGATTAAGATTTCTAAATGCAACAGAAAACTGGTCAAAGAATTCTTCTTTGTCCTGTTTTCTCGGCCTGATTTTCTGGCCAGGCGCCTCACCTGTGGAGCCACAGTTGGCCGGTCCCTTGCGCACGGATCCGGGGATCTGCTCTCCAGTCATTGGCTTCACACACCAGCATTCATCAGCAAAGCACTGCTGGGGCTTGAAGAGGCCCAACTGGTCGCAGGCGGGCTGGAAGCCTGGCACCTGCAGGGGCATCATGCCACTCGCCTGCTTCTGGCAGGTCGTCAGGGCGGCTTCAGGGAGCAACAGGAGTAAAATCAATACATTTCAGGGAAGAGAAGTGTCAATGGTGAGCAATGAAGAAGACCAGAGCATCAGCGCCAAACATGACCACATTCATTTTGCACTATTTGGTTCAATAGAAACTCTAGGTTCATGCAAATTGTACATAAAAACAAATGGAAAGTGAAAAAAAGCAATACATACCTTTTGGTTGGGTATCACTGGAGGAGTCCTGTACAACAAAAACAGAAGGAGAAAGCGATGTGAGAGCTCTTTATTATGTATGCAGAGTGTGTTCATCTTGTCATGCCTGCATTCCCAAATAGTCTAAAGCTTTCCTGATATGATTTTACTGTCTTAAATCAGAGTTTTTCCATCCTGTGAATATCTTGTATGAATTTCTTGGGACCTTTGTTTTTTCATAGCATATTTATAATCTGGAATGATTGTAAACAGCATGGAAGAGGCAATAAAGCAGTGAAAACACAGAATACATTGAAAAAACAACATTTTACGGTGTCCATTTCAAATAAATTGGTGTAGAAATGCTGACAAAATATTTGTGACATTTTGGTCAAACGAGCTTGCAGATAATCATATTTGTTTTGTATCTCATCTTGGCAGCTTCAAGATATTTTTTTTTACCCCATCCAGGAACTCAGTGAGGGAGCTGATTGGCATCTGCATGCGCATGGGTGCTTGGACTACAGAGAGAGAAACAAAGTGTGAGAGAAGCTCCTAAAAAAAACCCAGAACAAATACTAACTGCAAAAAACAAAATGGTGATTTTCAGTGATTTGATGGGTAATTTTTGATTGTTTTTCTTCACATTCATCCTCCAAATTCATATGAAATAAAGTCCCTTTGGTTTAGTTATGTAATTAGTGGCTCAGCAGCTCGTTAACAACTTCAGCAGGCAGCTGCTGTGTCCTCGTCCTGAGTTGGGGGTCCTCACCAGATCTGGCCTTGGTCAGTTCCATCCTCATGTTGTTAGTTTGTTCCTGCAGAGATTTGATGTCACTTTTCTCGCTGAGGAGGAAGTAGGCGATCATGGCCTGACCTGCAATCAGCGCGCAGGCCAGCACGGTCAGACCTGCCACTTTGTAGGCTCGAGAGGAGCGAGGGCTGGAGGAGGAGGAGGAGGAGGGGGAGGAGGAGGAAGTTTTACAAGTGATGCAAGACGGAGTAAACACTCTCATTAGACTGATCTGTGATCAGTCAGTCACAACCGGACATGACGAAAAGCAGTCGGGCACAGAAAGAGGTCAAGCATAAAATACATGTGAAGAGAATCGTGATTTACTGAGAGTGAGCTCAACATCGATAACATCTAAACAGGAACTAGTGACTAATGATGGGTTCTTCAGGTGCGGACACACAAGACACACAAGTTAAAACATACATTTTTGAACATGATTATCTTCGGTGCTTTGACTTGTCTCTTCTTATGTTACTAAAATTGATTACAATGAAAATTGGCAGGTTTTTTGTGACTGTTTTCCAACTTTTTACGGGACTCAAAAAAAAGAACTATGTTTCTACTTGGAAACTACTGTGTTGTTACAGGAAATACTTGGATGCTACTGTTTGTTTTAATAAAAACTAGAAAGAAAAAAGTATTCATACAGTTGACAAGAGGGATTTGTTTTATTTTTTCCACTATAATTTCTGTTATAGATCCCTCAAATAAGCTGTGTATACTCCAAGCACTCCTTCAGAGGTAGAAAGTGAAGAAAGAGAATGACAGTGCTTGATAGTTGTAACTACACATGAGCTGGGGGAAGAATTGAATTAAATAAACTCTCCTACTGGTGTATATTACTTTTTTTCACAAATTATTATTTTTGAACAGTAAAATAAAATCAATTATCCACACTTAAACAAAGTCCTTGTGATAGGATTCGATTTTCAACAGCACAAACAAACTGTATGATCAGTTTATCTCTACTTTAAGCACACTTTCAAACCCTACACATGCGGAAGTCACCTGCATAATGTTTCTTATCGCTCTTGCACTCGCACACGCACGCACCTACGCACACACGTTACAGAGTGTCTTTTTCTTTGGACAGGACAGAAAGTTTGTCCATAAAGCTCACCGCTGTCCTGTGGCCTCAGCATCGATGTCTGTCTGGTGGCTGCCAGCTCTGAGCAGAGACTGGGTCGGTTCGTCGGAGGTGGACATCTTCACCTGAAAACACAACCACAAACCTGGATTAACACACTTGCGGCACCAATCACAAAATAACCGCACGAAGAAACAATGTTCCCGAGAAACACTTGAAAGGAAAAACTTTACCTTATTGTTTCAGGTTTCTCTCGAAACAGCCTCTGAGTAACACTGACTGATGTCAGTGAGGTTTAACACTTAATGTTGATTATTTCAAAGGGAACTGAAAGTGAGATTGAGGGCGAAACCCACACACACTAAATGGACCAACAAACGACGCCCGATTAAATTGTTTTCAATATGAGCTCTCTGATTGGTTGCCTCCGATGATGCGTCATGTGCTGCCAGGTAGAGAGCGTCAAACTATTTCACATTTGAAATAGACGGCCATAAATGCAAGATGTCTCATATTGCTTTTTTGTTAAATTTAATCAGGAAATAATATGTAAAATAAAAAAACGCTGAATAAAGTTACTGAGTGAGTTATATTTCTGATATTGTATCAGCTTCTGTAAATCATTACTAAAAGAACTATAAGACCTGGTTGAGGATACAGGGAAGGCCATTCTTATTATACATCAATGGTGTATGAGAGGGACAATGTCAGCAGGCCTCGCAGGGCCCAGGAAGAGCTGGATGAGACATGTGGCCAAAAATGAATCTGGGTAACTTCACTGATTTTGAGACAAATAAACAAGACAGTGGAGAAGAGAAAATGGAAACGAGATAATTAAAAGGAAATCAGACACCGACGCTGTGAAGCTGTGATTAGTTCCAGTAAATGAAAAAGCAGAAGTGAGTACAAAGTCTCAGTTAAAACGGGTTCAGCTGAATTTTGTTAAAACTCCCTGAGTGGAATGAGGCTTTCCCTGTAACACAGAAACAAAGGTTTCCTTTCACATTGCCCACTTTCAAATGACCAAGAGGGACTGTCCATGATATGAAAACAAAGACAAGAAGCACAGCAGCCTCCTGTTCAAGACAACGCTTCATTAATCGGATATATGGCCACTACTTCCCTTTGAGTAATACAAAAACATTAGAGACTTTTATCTCCATGAAAACAACCCAGAAGAACATATTAATTGAGGTTGTTTAAATAAAGTGTTGATGTTCTAATTTACTCAAATTTTCAATTGTCAATTTTTGAAATTTCTATTTCTCACAATAAACATTGTGTCAATAAATCAGTTCATCTAATTGACACAAACAGTCCCGAGCTTCTGTGTTTACACTGACATGACGCTAATAACATTGTCATGATAGCTTGTCACAATCGTACCTCCCCTTTAAGTAGACAGAAAGTTATTACATATATAGCCTGATTTACATTTGTACACCTTCTGTCCAAAAACTTTTTCGAAGTGTGGCAATGTTTAGAAAAGCCTGAGTTATATTGTTTGGTTTGTTCACGTATGATTTTGAATTTCCTTTGGATATTTCGCCGGCTGTAAATTAAAAAATATAAAATATTCTTTGTTTTTTTTTAAATCTTCGTTTTTTGCTCTACTCTCTCCTGTGCAGCAGGGGGCAGTATTCATCATTAAAAAATAATAATAAAAGGTCTCTGGCTCTTTAAGACTTTCGAGTGATCTCATTGGTTGAATTCTTTCTGTTGCAGGAAACAAAACGTTCCGCCGACACAAGCGTCCCATCGGAGTAACCACACGACATGAACCTTCCCTACCTTTAACAGGTCTGACCCCCAAATTAGCGCATTTCTGTCGCGTGTAGAACCGTTGCCGTCGCTGAACACGCTGCGTATTCTGCGTAATTAAATGGGCTAACCGTGACGGCTAACGTCACCGACAAGCGCCAAATTTAAAACAGCCGAGTAACTTCAAACTGCTGGTTAAGGCAGTTCGTTAAAGCATAGACGTTCATGTGTGTATTATTGAATATCATTAATTTTATGAATAAAAGGCCTACTTATTTTCTCTTTCACGGCATTTGACCTAACGACACGGGTCTCATCAGTGGTGTATGCTAACATTCAAGCGCTGTCCAGAAACTGATGCTACTTTTGAAACTGGTTGTTTACAAACAACCTAACGGTTTTTCAGGCAACCTAAATACGACCACCTGTTCCTCTCTCTTAGGACGCATAAAACGTTTCTGCTGTTTGAGTTAACACAAGCAGTGTCCTCATGTTTTTTAAATGGTGATACAGCCGTGAAACATGGTTTGTTGAACTCTTTTTTTTTTCTAACAGATAGTTGTTTGATCGTGGGTGACAACTGCAGAGGACGCAAACATGGACTCGGACCAGTGAGTGATTTCTGCATTCACAAACCTTATTCTGCATAGAAAGTCTGAATCAGCTTCATCATCACAATGTGTGTGGCAGCTTCAATGCCTCATCAGTTTCCCAGGAGGCGTTTTTAAGAACAGGCTCTTCATAAGACCAATTAGTAATCAATTTTTTTTTCTTTTACCATCAGGTCCATTATCAGCTTGACTGATAGTGAGGACGAGTGGAAGCCACCGGAGCCGAAACCAGGAATGACCAGGGCTGCAGCGGCGGGAGAGAAGAAGCCAGCAGCGAAACGAGCTGCCAAGCCAAAGGAGCCCAAAGCTCCCAAAGCCCCCAAGGTGCCTAAAGCCCCTAAGGTGCCTAAAGAACCCAAGGTGCCCAAAGCCCCCAAGGTGCCCAAAGAACCCAAAGTGCCTAAAGAACCGAAGCCCAGGGCACCACGAAAACCTGCTGTCAGGCCAAAAAAAGAGGCTACGACAAGTCCGACAGACTCTGGCGCTTCTGGTCTGGCTGGACGAAAGAGGAAAAAAATGGATGAAAATGTGAAAATAGAGACAGAAGCTGATTCGTCAGTGAAAAATCTGGATGAAGAGAGTGGGACCAGCATCAAAATAAAGCAGGAGGTAAAGCTTTTCTTTTTTCTGATACACTCTAAATTGGAACAAGTTGTTCGTTGTGTTTTTGTTGTACATTAGAAATTGATTGTTCTTTATTGTAATAATGTTGTATTCTCTTCCACAAAGCTCTGTTCTGTTTTAGTAACTCAAGTGTTGTTTTGTAATAAAGCAGATGTCATCACTTCCTGTTTACTTTCTCTTCACTCTGGTTTTCTCCTGGTTTACCTGCAGAGACGATCGCTGAATGCATCGGAGTCCCCTCAGGCACACTCATCAAAAGATTGGGGGTTGTTGTCTGGTGGGCTCAAGCCTAAAAAAGAGGCCAGTGATGAGGATTTCTCTTTTGATGAACCCTGTCCGAAGAAACAGAGGATTGATGTGAACTGCCCGGCGAATCTCGATTCTTTCGCATCATCAAAGGCTCAGCTTCTGAGCGATAAACTCAACATGAACTGGAACCTCATACAGGTAATGTAGAGTTCAACATGCCAGACATGTTTGAAATACTGCTGCTGGGAAAAACTAAAGTGAGCAAGTGTCTTTAACAGCTTTTCTGAACTTAGCCACCTATTTTTCCAGCGCCTC
>JAUESF010000014.1:15924785-15945611 GCA_032274765.1 Malacoctenus tetranemus | reverse complement strand
ACACACACACACACACACACACACACACACACACACACACACACACACACACACACACACACACACACACACATGCATGTAGAGCAGTGCAGCTGCCATCCGCCCACACACTCTCTGACCATGCCACCACACACACACACTCCACACGCACACACACACGCACACACTGTAGCACATTCGCTGCATTCTACCATTCCTCCAGCACAGGCAAGCAGGAAGCAAATGTGTCATTTATTGGAGCCTGTTTCCAATCTGCGCTGATGATGAATATCTGCCATCTCCCCCCTGCTGCTCCCGAATATTCTGAGACAAAGGCCTCTTATGAAATTATACCGTCATTAGAAACGACTGCTCTGATTAGATAGCGGCGCCGGATTAGCCATCTGCTTGGCTCCGTGGCAGAGGAGCGATACGATCACTACTAATTGCCGCGTATTCCTACATGAGCACACGCCGCGGGCTCACGTTTCAAAATGTGATACGACGAATTTATTTCCAGTCGCTAAAAATTTACTCTGCAGAGGAATTCTCTAATTCATCTTCAGTCGATGTGACGAAGTGAGTCCAGGTCTACAAAATACAATAACTACATTCAACTTGTTGGCTTCTACTCGACTTCCTAATATTATTGTATCATATATTGATATTTTCCAAATGCTAAAACTTATTTGAACTTGGTTAACATTAACTTAATTTAGCTTGAATTTTAGGTTACCCTAAGAATACTTTGAAAAGGAGTGTCGTTGTCAAGATATTGTTACAAAACATGATGCAAACATTTTGAAATATAAACTATGTGCACATGAGGTGGTCTGAAAGGTTACAGATTTCGCAAAAATCTCCAAAAACAGATTTAAAAATCTCCGTCTTCTTTCCTGTTTTAACTAATAAACCAATTGTACATTTTAGGTTTCTGTGCACTGATATTTACGGTTTAGCTTTTCACTGCCTCCTACAGTAAAAGCAGCCTGACTCATTTCTACATGTCGCACATCCCTGATGAATGGGGGCCGTTGTGGGCAGTGGGCTGCTATCAGGAGTCGCCACTGAGGAATGGGCACATGTAGCAATTTATCACTTGTCTCTCAGCACATGTGCGGGTGGCCCTGCAGCGGGTATTATTGCAATTTGGGAGCAATTGACGGTAATCCTCTCTCCCTGCCTGTGTGAGAGCCCATCATCCCCTCTGCCCACCGACGGCTACGTCTTCACTAGAGACCGCCCGAGCTGCTGCTGCTGCAGCATAAAGCTTCTCGTCCGCAGTCGGTTCCTGTTGTATTATTATCGGCTTGTCTTGTGTTTTATTTTGGTGGTCTGGTTTAGTTCGGAGAGGCCTTTCAGAGTAAAATACCTCTGTTCATGCAAAACACTCAAAAGGTAGAAACTGATGTGAAAATGCCTTAAAAATTAAAGAAAATAATCAAGTAAATAACTCATTTGTTAAGGAATTTACTAAAAGAAAGGTATAGATGGTGGTGTGGTGTTTGTGCTATTGGACTTAAATTTGTACATTTTTCTTAATTTTTATTCATTCTTTCACAAATGCTAAACTATAGGATGGCCGACCAGGCAATATCTTACTTTTTTTTTTTTTTTTTTAAAACAGTATTTGATTTATCATTGGTGTTTTCTGAGGGTTCACATGTCACTTGCTGTCGATGCAGAGTTATATTTTGATCCCGTCGGTGGGTTGAATCACTGGCAGCGAGCGGCAGCGTTATTCAGGGAAACTGAACCTTGGTGAAGTGTAATGATGCATGAGGCAGTTCCTCGGCCTAAGCCCCGTCGTTCCTCCGGCATAGCTGTGGTTACCATATGCTCCGATTGACTATAATTGTTAGTTTCCTGGACAAAGTGTTGGGAGGTTTGCAGGCCTTTAATACACCCTGCAGGCGGAATTAAAAAGCAATCATGAAATCCAACGCTTCCACATAAAAACAAACGAGTGAGACAATGTGCCACGCCACTATTTACTAAGTCAACACTTGTCTTTATCTTCACACCGTCTCATTTGGGAGCCAATCGAGAGCAGAACACAATAAAAGGATTTGATGGATGGTTTGGTTTAATGTTAAAGAAATCATTTAGCTGATGAAAGCAGAGACGTTATTAACGATGTTTCAGCGGGGAATCAAAGATTGTGGCGCTAAAAGGCCTCTGAACGTGTTAAAATGGGTCAAAATAAAAGTTTTACTGCAGCAGCCGGTGATCAGAGGGAAACCCTCCGCTCTGCGTGGGTGAATGAGCTGCGATGACAGCATGAATCACTCTCCAGTCGGAGCCGTTGTGCCCTCTTGAAAAAGGCAGCAGCTGTGTGGGAGAACTTATCTTTTCATGTGTCTGTTTTTATTCGCGGTATTATGAGCCGGGCTGGCTGCACTGCTCTGTGGGTGGCAGCTCGCCTCTGTTGGTGATTTCTACACTTCTCATGCAGGCGTAAATATCTGAAGCCTTCGACTGGCAGGGAGTTTTCATCGACATGTGAGACCTCTGAAAGGACGTGCAACTGGCCCACAGAGCAAGTCTGCAAGACGTCAGGCGTAATTCAGAAAAGGTCATAAAAGATAAATACAATAAACTCTTCTATGATCCGCTTCCTTATCTAAAGGTCACAGGGGGTCCTGCAGCTGATCCCAGCTCAGATCCTACACGTGTTGCCCGTCCATCGCGAATGCTAAAAGACAATAGCAATGCAAATACATTCACACCTGTAGAAAGCTCTGGAGTTACCTGGTGTACACAGAAGAAGCTGCACATGCACAAGGAGAACACGCACAGAGAGGCCCGTCCTGGTGACACACTCACTGCTCTTCCACTGTTTCAGTATGAGTTGTATTCTCAGGTCACAGAGCACAACAAGTTTTGTAAACTTTAGTCTGGAGAGAAACGCTGTGTTTTCACCACTTAAACATAGAACCCTGACATGGAATCAGGTGATCTGTGGCCCAAGAGCCAGTGCAAGTTTGACACCACTTTCCTCGGGGGTCAGTCCTGGTTTGTTGCTGAACTAGTTCCACCAGGTTAACACACTTGGTGCTCTGGGTGAGAAAACAAACACGGCCTAGATTTCAGTGCCTTCGTGTGGTCACCAGAAAACATCCCACCACGTCTGGTTGTTCCTCTTGTCTTGTGTCACTTGTGAAATATCTCCACGTCGACATTTCGCCTCATCGCAGCGAGCAAAGGCCCAGGTGGAAGTGATAACATAAAAAATGGCTGCATTCCATTTGGCTGAGCCACTCCCGGGGTCGTGATATTGCGCCCGGTGGCTCCCTGTCGTGACCTACTGGGGAGCTTTGTGGAAGCGAACCATCACTAATGAAACATGTTTTCACGTGCGTTCGAGTTTCAACAACACGGCGAAAAATATCTGCTGTGAAAATGATGTATGTGGCGGCGCAAGCATTCATGGTTTCCAGATGATCGATCGTAACGACTCCTAACTCACGGACTTTTCTCCCAGCGCTGCCATGTGTTCGGTATTTGTGGTTTTCGAGAGACGTGTGTAACGACTTGATTCGATGTTTCTCTCCAGATAAATTCCATTAACTGTAACGTCAACTTCTATCTTCTGTGAATTTTAATGTCTCCACTTCGATTTATGACGAGCAACTTGCAGACTTTGTTTTTTATTGCTTCACACAGTCAAGCTGATTTCAACAGACTTCGACTAAACTTGGATAATCGTCGGATTCAGCCTTAAAACTTAATATCCTCTGTAAGGTTGTTGTAATACGAAGATTAGCATTTGGTTCAAAGCTCCACAGAGCTGCAGGGAAGTTTAATCCCCCCAAAAAACTTCTGCAAACCAGAAAAAAAGCAGCAGCCTGTTTCACTAAAGATTCATTGCCGGTCGTCTTCACTCCATAAAAGCTCCACACAGTGAGATGTATAATAAGATATTCCTCCCTGGTACAGTATCAGTACAGCCACTGACTTTATCATGGAAGTATTTACTACCCATATGGCCAGTGACACGGGGTCAAGCCTTGTGTTTCAAGTGGAACCATGAAGTGTTGTAAAAGCCCTCCATACAGGAATGGATACAAATTCAAGCATTAGCACATTGCTAATTACTGCGGTCGCTTTTAATAAATTCTTTCCTGACATACGAGTTCCAGCTCCGTTAAAAAGAAAAAAGAAGTGAGAACGCAGCAGAAGGAAAAAACATTAAGGAATGCTGCAGACTTTCAGCACGAAGCTTGTATGCAAGAAGATCCGTCTGTAAGATCGGTGAAATTCACTGAAGTTTCATTGAAACTAGAAGAATCCACACATTTTGTTTAAGGGGGATAAAAACTCAAATGTTTAATTTCTGAGCATCTCAACGCAGGCACAAACGTACAGCCTGTTTCCAGAAATGAGCAGCTCTCTGTGGGTAATATGACATGTTGTTGTTTAGTGTGTCACTGCTTCCCTCTCTCCGCTTTGGTCGAAGCAGCTTCCAAAATAAAGTCTGATCTCAGCTCTGGCCTTCTTCACCCTGAAATAACACTGCGGTGTCATCGCCGAGTCCTCCTCCTTTTTTACTTCTTTTATGGGTGGAGGAAACTCTTCCCTCGTGTTTCTGGGCAAAAGAAGCCTTTCGTCTGCTGTTTCAAGTGTTACACGATCAGAAGCGTTTGGTTATCATGATCCAATTATGTGTCCCAGCCTTCTGTCCGCTTTGATGCAGCGCAGGCAGAGGTTTATCTGATCCTACATATTGGTCCCGTGGTGGTTTCTTAGTTACTTGCTGTAACAAAATACTCCAAAGGAGCAGATTATTCTCGGGCTAGATGCACAATTTATTGGAAATACGCATCACTGACTCCACCGACTGCACATAAATATCCACATAAACTTCAGCTTTTCAACAACTGAAATATATGCAGCAGATTAAACAAGAGCCTGTGTGTTAAAAAGCTATTTTTAGCCATTTAAAAATAAAACTTTAATGGTAAATCACAGTAACAGCCTGCGGCCTCGAAGGCTATTCAAAACAAAACGCGTGCATGCACGCTTTGGCCCGCGCCCTGTTTGCCAAATTCTAGATGATAATAATACATAATTCCACACCGGAGTGTGTGTGCAGTCATTTAAAACGAGCCCAAAGCGCTGATATAAATCAGTGTGTGTGTGAAGGTTCGGTACCTGCATGTTTTGCACGTTGCCAGTTTGACAAGAGACAGGTCTGAGGGGATTTCACCATAAAGGTTAGAGACCGTGAAATATCTGAGAAGTGCTGGAACCGCTCTCCTCTCCCAAATTATAGCCAAATGCATGCTATACAGTCTCGGTGGTTGAAGGAGGGGGAAACGCCTTGGCAGCGCATAAAGGGCTCAGTGTGCGGCTGAAATGACCATGCGACCCCTGAAAATAAACAAGAATCAAATGGAGTGATTGATCGAATAAATTAACCTCAGCAGCAGGCAGCCTCCCTCTCTCCTTTCTCTTTTACACACTTACACACACACGGTCACACACACGAGCGCGCACACGCAGCCAGTCGTCAGATTCAATGACCGAGCCTGAGAGAAAAACAGGCACTTGTTGCCGTTTGCTCCGGTGCTCAGGCCAGCTGTAATTACTGTAAGTTTGTTCCACAGCAGCAGCAGCAGTGATGGTGGTGCTGCAGCATTCTGGCCAGTGGGCAGTTTATGTAAATGTAGGAGGACACAGACTGGACTCTTGAATTGTGTTATTTACTCAAGGAAATTGTCAAATTGCAATTAATTTGTCAATGAAATAATCTTGTTAAATGATGGTGATTAAAAATTTTTAATTGTAGCACTTTTTTCCCTAAAAAACCTCCAATTTCATCAGATCGTATTTGTATTTGTTAAAAAATAAAGTGGGCCAATTTCAGTGAAAATTGATTTCTGAACTTGAGTGCAAATCATCTTTACTTTTTTAATTATTTGCCTTCATATATCAATATTCTTACATTTTAAAAGAAAAATTATTTTATTGTTTGAGAACTGTCTAACGAGCTCATAAAGTTATACTCAATCAAAGACCTGCTTTAAACACTGCAACTAAATGATAGTAACTCCAACTTTGAGTCATTTCTTGAGATAACATAACTAACCAGTCGTTGCTGATCAATGGGTTGCCATGTTTTGAAGGAATACACGCTATCATTAAAACCAGATCATTTCCTGTTGAAATACACTTTGCGTTGCTCCCTTTATGGTCACTAGTGAAACGCACACCGTCCAGTCTGATGAACTTGCCGACCGTTCAGACTGGGCCCACAAACAAGCGCACCCCCGCCCCCCTCACCCCCACCTCCACTCCGCCCCTCCCACCCATCCCCGCCCCTCCATGCTGCTTCACCCGCGTGTGGTTTTGGTGAAATCTCCTCTTTGCGCTATAGGATCGCCCTGGCCTCTGGGGTAACAAGATAGATGTAAACAACCAATTATTGGATAGAGCCTCATTCATCTCCCGTTAACCAGTGAAGGCAGCGGCTCTGGATTTAATAATTTCTTTCTCTCTGCTCCAGAAATAAAAGGATCCTCATCATGCTCTTGTTGTCTCAACTCGGCGTCTTATAGGATATAAGCCACATCACCGATCCTATATGCTCCAACACATGCAACTACACGCACGCGCACTGAAACACACATCTTGTAATAATCAGCTCAATTAGTGGAGGTCGTGGTGGAGAGTGGCCGAGGTGAGCTGTGGGAGGTTGTGAAAATGGGGGGGTGGCTATTAGGGGAAACGTGATCTCCATTCATCAGCGGCTGTAATAATTCCCGTTTCGGAGCCGGAGCCCTCTGATCAAACTGATCCCTGGAAACAAGTGGTTTACAAACACTGTCAGGGGGCCAGACGCGGGACCCCCCTCCCACCGCCCGTGCACCCCGCACACCCGACACAGCTGACCAGGCCAGGAGCGGGGACAACGAGGATGCTGTGCGTCTCTCTAAAGTGCACGCTCCATTATTTCACTTCCTGCGGCGCGGGTCGTTTCCAATCCACGCGATACATTAACGTTTAGAATAACACGGGCGCTTCCACTGAGAGCAGCGATTGATGCGAGCAGGTGCCGATTGAGACCTATCAGAGCGGGAGCTTTTTGTGTGCTGCGGATTAACTGGGATTGCTTCATGACGAGGATCTCGGTTTAACAAGACGTTTCTCACAGCGGCCCGACTGCACGTCAAGAAGCGCTCAGGCCCAGCTCCCTCCGCCCAGACGCAGTGACACGATAAGCAGCTCTAATAAATGCCGATAATCTCTCGGAATAAAAAGTGAGTGAGGCTGTGAGGGTCTTCAACAGGTGCCCCGAAAGCGCACTTTTCGTTCCGGTGACACCCATTATTCCCGAAAATAATTAGTACCACTAAAAACCCAGACTGGAGGACTGAATACTAAGTCTCGGAGAAGACCTGTAGAGAGTTCATGTCACCGTGTCAGTCTGCAGGGAGACAGGAGTCCATTTTTTTTTGGTCTCCGGAAGTTCAAACTGTCCTTTGGGTTTCTCTTTGCCAAAAGCGTTGCTTAAAAAACGACTTCAGAGGAATAAAATGCTGCAAGTGATCACTGATTTTACACCCCTGGGGGATGGAGCATGTTCCGTCCGGGAGGTCAAAAGGATAAACCAGCGCGTTTCACGCGCGCGGACCTGAAAGGCCTTTTGATAAGAGACGCAGGAACGCGGCGGCCTGGCCGGGAACACTGTGACCACAGTCAGTCGGTGTAATTGCTGCACCTCTTCCACCGGCGGGAGCGCCTCCCGGGTGCTTTGGACTCAATTATGAGGCGTCGGAGTGTTTGCGTTAGATGGATGGAACTGATACGTTTTTATCTCGAATCGGGTCGAAATTTCACGTCCGTCAAACTCCGTTTACTCCTGTTTGAACTCAGGCCTTTTTTACGACCTGTCGGAATTAATGCACCACGTTTTACACCGCCAATAATCGGCTGTTATTTTTTTTTTTATTTTAAGTATTATTCTGATCAGAATAATATTGGATGTTCTAATTTAATTCTGATTTTGAGATTGACTCTCGCAGTCCCTCGCTGTTTATATTGAAGGTTAAATGCTTCCTTGTTTTTCTCGCTATCCATTTCAGGCGAGCCTCGGTCCCCTGATGATTACCATCAGTCAGCCTAATGCCGTAATACTCTGAGAACGGCGCTCCGGGCGAAACCCAAGTCAATTTATTAAACAGGGGGGGCGAGCACCGCGCGGAAGCGGGGATCAGGCTCCTCTTACAGGACTCTTCATCTCTGCTGATAAACTCGCTTCATAATTACAGTCATAATTTATTGGAAGGAGGCGCGCGGCTCCGTACCGAACCGCTCATCGCACCAGGCCTGCACATGAGGGGGGAAATGACACATTGTGCCCGGAGCACCAAGTGGCTGCACATCAATAGTTTCTGACATGAGTGGAGGACAAAATGTTAATTGTTTTTTCTTTCTCTTTTTTTTTTTTACTCACCTGAAATTTGAGGTCGGAGGGAATTTTTTTGGTGTTGCTGAGATTTGTTGGTCACGTTTAGGACCTGTGGATGTCACGTCTGAAGTGTTTTGGAGCTACTTAAAAAAATAATACGAATAATTTGACCACATTAAATACAAAGCTTCAATGTTTAATTGTGCATTGTCTGAATTTCAATTCAATAGTTACCTGGTGGTTGTCTGTGAGCAGTGATCTGTACGGACGAGTTGTATTAATTTAGTGTGTGTGTGTGTGTGTGTGTGTGTGTGTGTGTGTGTGTGTGTGTGTGTGTGTGTGTGTGTGTGTGTGTGTCAGTCAGCCGTGTGCAGTAGTGATGTGATACTGATTGTGGGTGTCGCTGACAATCGTATCTCTAATGAAGAGGTCCCGCGGTGGGACGATAGAAATCAACCAACTGGTCAATCTTTGGACACACAGCCAGTCACACACACACATACACGCACAAATACACACATACGCACGCGTTGCCTGCGTCACGCATCACACACACGACCTGCCGCTGTCCACCTGCGTCCTGCGCCGCAGCACACCGTGTAGCTGTTTTACGCGCACGTCCTACTGCTGCTTCTTTAAGTGGCGCCGCTGCTCAGCACATTTAACAAGTGTCACTTTCCCCTGAGAGACTCGTGAAACACTCTCACTCTTTTTAGACTGCACTCTCTCTCCTTTAACCTCACCTATGGTCCAAATTAGTTTATAATATTCACATTGTCATCATTATTTATTTCTCCTTATTTCCATTGATTTTGACCCTTCCTGGCTTCCATCTCTTCCAACCACTGCCTGCAGTAAATAGAAGGTGTTTTTTGGCTCACCTTGGTGCGGGTGGATGCAGCGGTTCTCCTCCGCTGTTAGCCGACAGACACTCCTCCTCCTCTGCTCTCTGTCCAACGATCTCTCCGGCGCGCGCACCAACTCCTCAAATCTCCATTTCACCGGCTGCACACCTCCAGACTGTTCCTGAGCGCTCCTGCTCTCACTGCCTCACCGCTCCATCGGAGTAGCCAGCGTCTTTATCACCACATGTAATAAATAACAAGTGGTTTGTAGATGTCCCACAGGTCTGATTATCAGGATAGATATGTGAATTTTCTTGTGTTCACTTGACTTAGAAATTATTTCAAGCTTCCAAGTTTTGTTAGTTTTTAAACTCCATTTTAATTCGATGTGTTTGAAGGGATTTTAAATGCAACTTCATGCGACACAGTTTGTTGGGAGCGTCAGTCAGGCGTCCCCGGTGTGTAGTGCAGCTCTTTAGTTACTTGTAAACTCTCTTCAGCAACTCCAGGGCGATGGAGGTGAAGACATCAGCAGTCCGTGGCCCCGCTTGAAAGTCTCTCTTATCTTTGTTTATAGAAAGATTTTTTTTGCTATAAATTAATGTAATTGTCTGGTTGTCAGCTCTTTATGAAACTGCAAATTGTCGGTTCTTTTGCCTGCATGTCACGGGGAAATAAGTCACTTCAGAGCTCCATATATGCAGGAGTTCTTGACTGATTTATGGCTCCTGCCAGAGGCGTGAAGACAGACTGCAGCAGGCTCCATGCGCTCTGGCGCCATCCTTCCCCCGGCTGCGGGAGCAGCGCTGCTCTCCTTCTGCACGCACACACTCGCACACTCTCATACACACACATACATACCCTCCCCGCAGCTGTGCGCTCTTTGGCTGCCCGAGGTGTCTGTCAAAGTGAAGGGAAGGCAAAAAGGTGCTTTAGAGGAAAAATCGGAGCAATATTTCTATCGGGAGGCGGGCTGTGCGTGGAGGGAACAATCGGGTTGACTTTGCCGGGGAGCCACCTCAAAGCCTATCGGGTTACTTTGAGTGACAGCGTAACCATGGCAAATAATTTGACTAAGGCTATTGTCTTATCCTCACCATCCCCGGGTCAGATAACCGACCAATCAGAGTTCATATAATCGCTTGTCTTGCCAGCTTAGAATAATATTATTAAAACGAGCCAGCGAGCCCGGGCTCCGGGAGTAGTTTACGTTGAAACGGCGTAGAAAAGGTGGAGGAGGACGCTGCACGGAGCCGCAACTTTCTCTCTTTCTCTGCAACTTTCTGAGGAATTGTCGCCTGGGGTTTCGCACGGCTGAATGGACTTGAGTTTATCTCGCAGTGCGCACTTGGATATTGCTTAACCCTGGGCAGTTTGAAGTTTTCGGCTGCTCTTCGGGGGGAAGGAAAATTTTTTGCCGCTTATGGACTTAACGCGTTTTGATTTAATGAGCGGCTGAGAGGGGAGAACGTGGAAGTGAGGCACAATATAATCCTGCCGCGGTTTACGGTGTCGCCATGTCCATGCTTCCGACGTTCGGCTTCACGCAGGAACAAGTGGCGTGTGTCTGCGAGGTCCTGCAGCAAGGGGGGAACATCGAGCGGCTGGGGCGCTTCCTCTGGTCGCTGCCGGCGTGCGAGCACCTCCACAAAAACGAGAGCGTCCTCAAAGCGAAAGCCGTGGTCGCCTTCCACCGGGGCAACTTCCGAGAGCTCTACAAGATCCTGGAGAGCCACCAGTTCTCGCCGCACAACCACCCCAAGCTACAGCAGCTGTGGCTGAAGGCGCACTACATCGAGGCGGAGAAGCTGAGAGGCCGCCCGCTCGGCGCCGTGGGGAAGTACCGCGTCCGGAGAAAGTTCCCCCTGCCGCGCTCCATCTGGGACGGCGAGGAGACGAGCTACTGCTTCAAGGAGAAGAGCCGGAGCGTCCTGCGGGAGTGGTACACCCACAACCCGTACCCGTCCCCACGGGAGAAACGCGAGCTGGCCGAGGCCACGGGACTCACGACCACGCAGGTCAGCAACTGGTTCAAAAACCGACGGCAGCGAGACCGGGCGGCGGAGGCGAAGGAGAGGTAAGAGCCGCTCCGCTCCCCGCTGCACCAAACACCGGAGAGCCGCGCAGCAGCCGGAGTTATTTCTGGAAACAAGAGATAGCAAAAACTAGTTTAAATGTGAGGGGAAAATCCAGCTGTGTTCACTAATTAATTGTTGACCTACTTCTTGCGTTTTTTATTTTTTTCACCGACAAAATAATGAGATATTTACAGCTGTGCCTGTTTTCTTCCAAAATGACACTTTTTTGCTGTCCTGAGTTTCAGTAAACTCTCGTCTCCTGCCTGCTTGTATGATCATGATAATAAAGCGAGTGTTAAAGTTGAAAAGCGGCCAAATTAAAGACTTGTTGTCAGGTAAATTACAAGGTTTTAAGCGTTGCATTTATCCCTCTTTTATGTTCCAGTAACCACTCTTATTATGCCGTGAAACTCCACTTCCACGTTAGGATCAGAGGAAATAGCGTCAACCCTCCAAACTCTGGAATAAACACCAACTTTAATGCCACAGAACAAGTTCACAATATGTTGCGTGGTGTGTTTCATGTGGCTCTCCGTGGAGCCTCCATATCGGCGCCTTTGACGCTTCGTTAGGAGTCGTTTTTGTGCGCTCGGAGTTTGGGAGCGACCCGGGCGGCGGCGCGGAGAGCAGAGGTTTGGGAGAGGTTTGTCAGTCAGGTGTTCGCAGGCCTGGTGTCTTCTTTCACCCTCTGGCCACTAATTCGGGCTGAAAGCTGCATGTAAATCATGTCTTCCCACTGGAGAGAGAGAGGGAGAGAGAGAGAGAAAAAAGAGAAAGCCTCGCTGCAAACATACGACCTGTGCCATTGGCACCGCGCGCACGCGTCTCAGAATGATGAAGCTTGTCGTTTATTCAGGTTGTCCTCGGGCCCCTGAAGCTCCGCGGGTCAATTCTGGACAAATGAATTTGGCCTCAACACTTAATGTGGCTTTAATAAGCGCAGAGATTTATTGTGTCCACTCAGTGATCACCAGTTTCACTGTTGCAGGGAGCTGAGACTGATTATTCAGGAGTCTCTGGTGTGTTTGTGATATATAGTCTATGACTTCTTCACACAATAATACATTTTCAGTGACGTGCATGAACTTGTGAATACTTTGTAATTTCGCAGGTCGAAAATGACACAATCTGTGAGTGTGAACACCGACTGTTCATCATTAAATCCTATTGTTTGTTGCGTTGAACTCGGTTTAATGGCGGCTGCTGAGGCTCTGTGTGTGTTGCTGGTGTCCCGGCAGCTTTGCTGCCTGCGCTCCAGTCCGACCAGTGATTCCATGTCTTTCCTGTTCCGCAGAGAAAACAACGAGAACTCCAACAGCAATAGCCACAACCCATTGACTTCTTCTATGAATGGAACTAAAACTCTATTGGGGAGCTCGGACGACGATAAAACGCCCTCGGGGACGCCGGATCACACGTCCCAGAGCCCGGCGCTGCTCCTCGGCCCCAACTCCGGTTTACCGTCCCTGCACGGCCTCGCGCCCCCGCCGGGACCCAGCGCGATCCCGGTGCCTGGCGGCGCAGACTCGGTGCACCACCACCACTCTTTGCACCACGACACCATACTGAACCCTATGTCTTCTAATCTCGTGGACCTCGGCTCTTAAAGACAACCGGCGCAGACGGGGGACAGAGCGCCGGGTCCATGTTGGGTGTTTTTTTTAATCGTAACCTCCGAGGTGGCCTCAGCAAAGCTTGAAGCACTCGCGGCGGAGCAGCCAGACTGGAGCACTGCGGGAGCAGCCACCGTAACAAATCATTTAGTCTCATATCCAGCGTTTTAAGTCTGTGTCCCGGAGCTGCCAGCGGCCGCAGGCTGCAGTCTGGTCTCCCAGTGAAACGTCCACTTGTTGCGGGTCTGACGTCCAGAAAACAAGTGTCAAGAAGAAAAGCACTTAACAAACTTTAACCCAAATAGCTACAGGTTCACCATTTAGACTGGCAACAAAAAGCGTCTCTGCGGAGTTCGTCCTTTAAACATCCACAGAGGGTTTTTGGGATTAAATGACTTGTTGAAGCGGATTATTTTGCAGTGTTGGTGCAGATTAAAAAGAGACGCGCGACAGAAAGACGAGGGATAAATAACAAAAAAAAGTATTTTACCGGAATGTAATAACGTAACATGTTATATTGTTGAAAACAATAACAATAAAGTGTCTTAATTCTTGTTACTATTACCGTTGTTATTTTAGGGGTGTAGACAGCAGCCTCGACCACCAGACTCTGGAGGCACGAAGTGAAAGCTGCCCCACGCCCTTTTGTTTACATTGGGTTTTCCAAGAGAGCCATAAAGCAGTTATTGTTTTGTTTGTTTTGTTGTTTGTTTTTTTTTCTCCTCGAAGAACGGTGGGCTGATGGGGGATGATATAATCAAGTGTCTTATAAGGAACCGTGATAAGAAAAAAAGAAATATCTTAAACTCTTGATATTATTATTATTATTATTATTATTTACATTTTCATTTGGAAAGAGACTGCATGTAAACTTTGCGATAAATGAAACGTAAAGCAATCCACGTATAGTTTCATATACCCTTTACAATAAAAGAAAAAGAAAGACCTGATTTAAACCGATCATTTCTTTGTATCTGAATGATTCTTTTAGAAAACAGCATTTTTGTATAGATTTATTTTCTTCATCACATCAAAAGTCCACGAGAATAAAAAAAAAACAAGCTTATTTCTAAATACAAACACCAGCGCATATTTATTCTTCGTGAGCAGGTGGAGGCAAATCTTCAGTTTTTCACATTTGCACTTGTTTTGTTTTTTTTAGACCGGATTGTCATTTCGGTGCATTTTAACAGGAGGAAGTTTATTGTTTAACTCGCTGTGACTTTACACAAAATCACGTAAAGCTGCGCGTTGAGCGAGCTGTTCTGCTCCAGCGTTTCCTCTTTGCTTTCTCAGGGTTGGCGACCACTTCCTAAACACGTTCAGGGAAACGCTTCATCACTAGGAGTCACCTGAAGTCAAGAGCTCTTTGCTTTTACCGCTGACCAGAAACAAAGGAGATGTTGGGCTTTAAGCGGAGGCGACACTGCTGCTGTGCGCGCTTAGAAATCACCGTGAGGTTTAAATGCTGCAAGTCAAAAAAATCCAACAACGCAGAAATGTTAGTAAACTGTTTGTTACTTTCTGTTTTTCCAAAAGTCCGAGTCTGGATTTTGCGTTTGGCGTTTAAAATGCGTTAAAAATGCCAGGTGTAGACAGGAACATGCCGCGCTGTGATTAATTAAAACGCAAATATGGATCATGAGGAAAAGAATTAGTTTCGCTGACAGATCATTTCTCGCCCTCCTCTGTTGTGTTGCACTGAGATCTGCGTTTGAAGGAACGGTGGCCTGGAGGTCAAAGTTCAGCCCAAGTGCCGACGTTCAGATGACAAAAGTGGAACGAGGAGGAGAGAAAAATGGGGGAAACTCAACACTCAATCTGGTGCTCCGTGGAAAAAACCAACAACACGGCAGCAGGCGGGAGATTGACGCATGTGGCATGTGGCCATTAAAGGCGAAGCCGGGCTCGGGCTCGGCCGCGTTCCCCCTCTTGATGTTCAAGTGATGACACCTTATCTCTCCGCGCTCCGCCGAGGAGAACAAAAGTGCCGTAGTGTTCGGCGGAGGAGAGAAAACAGAATTGGAAACGGGCGCTGAAAGAAGACACTTTGTTTGAACAGCTTCAGCCGCGCAACACCTCCACCCCAGCCTCACCCCTCAGCCCCCCCCCCACCTCCACCCTCCACCCCCCATCTCCACCACCGACCCAAATCTGCTGTCTGCGCCGTCCACGCAGAATCAACCTAAAACAACAGCGTCTTTGCTTTCACAGGACTGTTGGTGACGTTCCCTTTTCCAGGCTCAAGTGTGAAACTCCGAGATTTTCCTGGTGTTTAATGCGGATTTTTCCCAAAATAATCAAATTTATACTGAAGGAAAAAAAGTTTTCTCATTGAAAAAATGTCCGAGCAGATGTGTGTTGTTTTTTGTTTATATTTTTCGCTCTTTATCAAACTGTTCACCACGTGAGCATCAAATGCACCACGTGTGTTTAAGTTTTATACCAACACACATCCTGTCAGTGCAAATCAGTGGGAAACTTTGTTGTCTTTTTTAATTCACTTCATGAAACGACAGCGAGCCGCGACGTTCATTGCGAAAGGACGCGTGCACAAAGCGCGCGTCCGTCGTCTCCCAGTTGTCCGCGAACGCGCGCGCTCGGTCGCACCTTGTTGGGTACAGCTTCTGGCACTTGGAGGTCAATTACGCATGCAGCTCGGCGCCCACTCCTTGTAATTAACGAGGATTCGGGTCCATGTGGCTCTATTCAAAAACAAGCCCATAACAGCGGCGCGCGAGGAGACATAACACGGAGGATTTGGCCTTTTCCCAAACCAACCCTGTAACCCTGCGAAGAGCCGCGATTTGCAGCTCCTCGCGCTCCTCGCTCGCGCTTTCTTGCTCTCGTTTCCCACCGGGCTTGAAACGCGAACTGGTATTATGTGCGCGCCATGTGTGCCCGGGAAGGCGGGCCTGTTAAACGCTGTTTGGGCAGAAGATGTTAGGAAAAATGCTCCCGCACCGAAGGAGCAGGGAAAAAAAGAGAGAGCGAGAGAGAGGGCCTGTAACGAGGCGCGCAGGTTCTCCAGCCTGGTGTGAGCGCGCCAGGCCGGCTAATGGCAGTCATGGCGGCTCCGCAGACAGGTGGGAACTAGTCCTGCGTCTCCTTCATCTGCAGGCTGTTTCTCTCCCTCTGGAAATCACTTGTCAGTTCACGGCAGCGTGACGACGTCAGGGAGATTAAAAGTTAAAGCGCTTCAACAAAACATGTTGCGCCGCTACAGTTTCTTTTTTTTTCCGGCGCTTCTTCGCCTGCAGACAAAAACGCTGAAACAATCAGAGGAGAATGTGCGGCTCTGGCCTCGTAAACATCACGTCCATTCACTGCTATAGAATAAAGAGCAGCAGAGGTTTGGTCGGCTCAGCCGAGCCTTTGGTTCTGAAGCTCCGAGAAGAGCAGTAAACAAATGGGCCAATATAAAACAATTAACTTCAATATAATTTTTATTTTTTTCAGTTTCTGCGATTTTGTTTGAAAGTTTGGCCGTTCTTTCATTGTTTCGTATAAATTAATAATTTAAAAGGTTATGTATATTTTCTACACAGTGGAGCTTCAGCCTGCAAAAAAAACAAAAACAAACAATTAATACATTTTTTTGTGCTCTGTGCTGTTTATTTCTACAGATTTTTACCTTATTTCTGTGGGAAAAGCTGCAAACCAAATTAATCAAATAGAAAAAACACCTCAACTTTTGAAGTTACTCAAGTGTAAATAAAAACTTTAGTTATTTTCTTTTAGCTTCTTTATTAGTTTTGTCTTGCAGTCATTTTGGACTCTAAAAATAAACAAAGACTAAACTACTGCTGCTCTCTTCAGTCAGCAGGAGGATCATTCTGACTAATCTAATAAACTAAATGCTGCAATAAAACAGTAATCTCCCAGTGAAGAATCTTCAGCTTTCTTTTCATGAAGCACTTTATTTTTTGTAAATATAATTTTATCAGTTCTTCATTTGATTGAATAAGTTTGGTGAAGCGGGTAGAAATAAATCTCCTTACTTGTTATTTACTGAACTATTTGGTTCAAATGTTATCATCATATCTGATGTTTTAAGGAGAAATCCTGAGGAGGTTTAAACACGACTGTCACATCTGCATCTGAAGGCAAACTGATGAGAATTTAAATGAATATTTATAGTAAATACATTTTTCTTGATCAGAACTGTTGAGAATCACTGAGGAACCAAATTAAAAAACTATTTTAATACCAAATAGAAAGTAGAATGATTGTTGAAGCTGAACAGTGGAACTCTCCACAGTGACATTGTACTCCGTGTTTACCTTTGACTGTGTGCTTTATTTTAGTGTTTGTTCACTTCTTTGATCTTCTTATTTTACAGCGTTCTTAAACTGTGAAACAAAAACAAGTCGATCCTCTTTCGCCCTCTCACTAATTGATCCTTCGACCTTTTATTCAGCTGCTCAGACTCACTCCATAGAACCGTCAGAGACGCTGACGCTGGTTCTAATGTGACACGTTATTGGCCCAGTGGGGAAATTCTCCTTTCACTTAGGGCTCCTTCAGGGAGGTCAGAGGTCAAACCTTTATAGCCGCGGCCTCAGTGCTGCAGGAGATTCCCTGGCGTTGCTCAAGGAAACTCCAGCAGAACAGAGACGGCTGGAAGTTCTCCGAGCCGGCAGCCGTTTGTCAGAGCCGCCGCCGTGACCCCGAACGCCACGCGGACGCGGCCGGTCGGTGAGAGCCCCGGTGTTGGTCCGCGGCGGCTGAGTGTGAGGACGGCGCGCACCGGGAAACGACTGTGACAGACGATGACACGAGTGTGAAGAGTTAACAATTCGTGCCACTTGTTGCCTGCAGAGGTTTGCTGCTGCGCTAACAAGTCAGCCAGACAGCTGGGACTTTCACCACTGATACGGTGCAACAGCTCCAGGATGACGGGCAGGATCCTTCACTGGTCCCACTCAACCGAATGCTGGGGGGGTGTCATCGCGTCCGTGAGCCAAAGAAACACTAAAAAGGCGTTTCTTTTCCTACAACTTTGACATTTACATGTAATCACACACACACGAAGCCAAGTCTTAAATCTCGTCTCTGCTTCTTTCCTCTCTCCTCTCATCTTGGACCTGAGCTGCACGTCGGTGTCAGTCTGAGGACAAACTGTCGCTCGGTGATTTATCCAACGGCTCTGAACCACCAGGTGAATTTAGGAAAACTTGCTCCTCTCCTCCAGGATGTAAAAGTGGTGATGCAGGACGAGCTGTTCCAGGTGGAGGAGGAGGAACTTTGCACCATCCACTCTCAGATCCATTTACTCCCTGTTATTGATCATTTCACCCCCCAAAAAAGCTTTAATTTGTTTCTAATTGTGAAAACTAAACACATCTCTGATTTACAAGACAGCAGTTTGCAAAAACACAGTTTATTAAATATATTTTTAACCAGCCTACATACCGACACCCTGGTTGTTCATAAATACAGCCACAGTGTGTGATGAACACACCGAGTTGAGCCAAACTCAACATTTATTCTGCTCCTGTTGCTTTAATAGCTGTTATTCCAGCCTCTATTTGTTTATTCTTTTAATTTTTGGCCTTAAATGGCAGACACACCCCAATTAAAGTCACACAGACACACAGATTTGATTCATGAATATAAAGAGAAACTGCAACGCGGCAAAATTAAGGAAAGTAAACAAACGTTTGAATAGTGAAAATGTGTTTTGAACATTTTTCGCAGCACAGATTAGTGATGAGCACTCCAGCCTCTCCTCAGCCGTTATGCCTTTCCTGTGCATCAGGTGTGTCCCATAAAACAGGATAAAACCGTTGGGGGTCTGCTGGCGAGTGGGGACCAGGAGGAGGAGGAGGAGGAGGAGGAAGAGTGTGTGGTGTCCAGTTACAGTCCAAAAGAGAGCAGGAGAGGGATGACCAGGGGAGTACGAGCATTAATGCACCCCCTGTGTGCCGGGCGCCTACTGTTACTAAACACACACACACACACACACACACACACACACACACACACACACACACACACACTGCACTGCGGGTACCCTTTGCTGGAGTGAAAGGTCACTGAGCAGAGCGAGTCCTGAGTTCCATCCTGAGAGGAAGAAAATCAAACGACGTCGAGAACTGAATTTCAATCAGAGGAACTTTACTCGTAATTACAGAAAACAGCGAAGACGATTTGTTTTGGTCTTTCAGACTGTTGAAAAGTCACTTCCTCATCACATTTGGTGGCTCTTATAGATTCATAACTTTCTTTGCAGGAACCTTAAGAACAGGAAGGGATTTATCTCCTTTAAAGCTTCTTCAAGTTAAAGTTTATGATGAAGACTTGGATCGTTTCTATGCATCAATAATGAATTGAGATAATATGATTATGAATTTACTGGGTTGTACTTTAATAAAATAGTGAGACAGTAATACTGCATTCTTATCATAGATGTATTTGCACACACGTGTGTGTGTTTCAGTGTGCGTCCGTCACACTGCAGGGGTTAAGGAGGGCCCACCTGCCCCCCTCCCACTGTAAATTCCTTGATGGGAGCCGGACACGGGCCACTCTGATCGCATTAGGTTCACTCCGATGGCTTTTCCAGCTATTGTCACCTGACACCGTTCCATTAAATCTGTCCGGCTCAAAGATTAACTACGCCGTCCTCTCCCTGCCTGCGCTGGGTGTTCGCTGCGAGCGCCAAAGGGCAGGTTAAATCATGCAGGAGATTTTCACGGCGCGCCGTATTTCACGTCCAGCCTCCCAATCCTCCGTTAGATTAAGCAGCAGTGCAAAACTGCCACTCGGATGAGTTACTGTCAAACAGGTCTATTCATCAGTTAAGCCCCCTTTTCTGTATTAAGACTCTGACATGGCTGCAGCAGAAAGAGCACTATTCACTCACTCTGTGTGACCTCTGCTTTGTCTTGGTGAACCACATCTTTCACATTTTAATAAGTTTCAAACTACATCGTCCTCATTTAACATATTTATATATAATGCTTATAAACAAAGAAGCAATCCAATGTATTTATTTAAACGTATGATCACTTCCTGTCTTTGCTCTTATGTCATTGCACCCTGACACTTCTTTCATAACGTGAGTGAACGGCTGCATTCAGCATGTCATAGCTACATCACTGCGTTTGATAGTTTCAGGCTGATCAGGTTGTTGTTTTGATTGGCGTCTTCCAGACGAACGGAGCGACACTCAATTAGATTCAAGAGAAAACTCGACTTGACAAAGCAGCGCAGGACAAATCACAGGAGTGGAATTTGAAGTTGATAAAAATGATTCAAAAACTCTGAGATTCTTTAAGGTTTTTTGGACCAGTAATGCTGTCCTTTGTTATTGTGTGTTCTGAGGAAATAGGTCATTTAAATCAGTTGTGCTAGTTTTAGATAATAATAATAGTTTGGCATGAATTGCAAAAATCAAGAAAAAGCAAGAAAATCTGCCGGTCTTCGCGCCTCATTTAGTTTTGGGTCGTAGCAACATGACGTAGAGTATTGTGAGACGTTGTGTGTCAGAGTTTGTCACCTCAACCTTGATCAGAATGTGATGTTTATTATTTTTACTCCACAGTGAGACGAGAGCTGAAGTGTGAACTTTCTAGTCATGCGACACACGAACCCAAACAAAACAAAAACATGTTGCTTTAAGGGATTAACAGTTATACAACTCACACAATACATCCTGTTCTGAGCCCGTCTTGCTCTGCGAGTGGGAACTTCCTTGAATTTTTTTGATTAACCAGTGTTGGTGTTGATTGTGCACACAGGGCCTGTTTGTCTGAGGTTGTTCTCTGCAGGTCTGTCTGTTTCCAACGAGTTCAACCTGCCAGACCGTTGACTCAGCACACCGTGTGTGTGTGTGTGTGTGTGTGTGTGTGTGTGTGTGTGTGTGTGTGTGTGTGTGTGTGTGTGTGTGTGTG
>JAUESF010000014.1:15905428-15915556 GCA_032274765.1 Malacoctenus tetranemus | reverse complement strand
CACACACACACACACACACACACACACACACACACACACACACACACACACACACACACACACACACCTCTAACCTGACTCACGCTCCCTGTGATCCCATCTGCTTATGTGCAGCAGCCTTCATAGAATAAAGCGGGGACGCCACTGGACCTGGACCACCAGCTTGGGCCTCCCGCGACCTCCAGTTGAGAAAGTCCGATTTTTATTATTATTATCATTATTGTTAATATTATTAACGTGAAGCGTTGGCTCATTTTTGGTGCAAGTGTGTGTCAGTTGTGGCGTGCGTGAGAGACCTTGTGGATTAGGTAGGATGAGCGGTGGAGCAGCAGGTGTATCGATGACAATCGCGCACAATTTTTACGCACCAAGATGCGTAAAGAAACAAAATCCAAATAGCGCGTGAGTCTTAGTAAATTATCCACTTTGCCAGTCTGACTTTTTAATTGCTCAGTGGCTAAAAATAGACAAAATATTTGCTGAAGACGTTGAGTATCAAAATTATTTATCGTGACTGTAGCTGTAAAATTTATAGAGTCCAGTGAATTCCTGGAAATGAGTTGTAATGCGTTGTAAGATCCTTGTGATCTATCGGCGATGATAGGGCTGAAAGTAAAATGCGGTAATACTGTGAACTTTGCTCTTTTCGGCCTTTTCAGTGACGGTTAATTGCTGCTAATATCGCGCAGAAAATGAGAATAATTGCTTCCGTCTTTGGAGAGGAAAAAGGAGGCAGGATTGTGGGTCCTGCTGCTGCTGCTGCTGCTGCTGCTGCTGCAGACTTCCCAGTCAGTCACTGAGTCAGTGAGTCAGTCAGTGAGGAGGAATGCTGCAGCCCTGCTTCTTACCGAGTGAAGGAAGGAGCCAGAAAGTTCAGTCCAAAGGGCCCCCGCTCATTCCTGCACTGACAGCCGCGCTGGAGAGGCTATAGGCAGGCCGGTGCTCTTTGGGTGCTGCATGAATACACACCAATAGAAAAGTTGTGTTCAGTTAACCGGTGAAATCCGGGAAAAAAAACAGGGCAGGGCAAGTATTTCTCACCGCCAAACTCGGGCCTAATAGCCCCCCCCGCCCCCCTCCCCCTCCCCTCCTTCCTCTCCAGCTGACAGCGCCTGCATTAACTTCTCCATACATATTTGGGAATGAAGAGAAAAAGGTAACGCTGTAAGCGGATCAGCGCGACGTAAACAAGCATCAATCCAAACACAAATCAGTTGTGATTCTGCAGCATTATTCGGTGCCGTCTCTCCCCTTTAGACTCGCTTTAAATCACTGCAAATCTGGAAGCCATCGGGGGGGAAAAGGTAATCGTCTTTATGTTGTTGACGTTCAGCTTCCGTGTTCAGACAAATCTTGTTTGACTGACGCACTTTTTTGTTGCGCCGATAAAAACGCAAAAACAACTCGAGGGAGCGGAGGAAAAGGGGAGAAAAACATGCGAGTCTCCATTGTTGCCGCACTTGTCTCACATTCTCGTTTACTCCCATGTAAGTATCACACACACAGATTACTCCTCGCTAAGTTCCTTTGTCTTGTGATCCATATTTGAGTTGACAGATCACGAACAAGAGCTCCCCCACTGTTAATGACCCCAGCCAGCAACAGATAGACTCACACTTCCAGCACTTTTTTTTTTTTTTTTTACAGCTGCTCCTCTGGCCTCCATGTGTTCACAGTCATACATCCACTAACAGGCGTCTCACTGACTCTAACCTGTTCTAAATAACAACAAAGCTGAATTCTATTCCTATTTCATGTTCCTATTTTGTCTCTGTTCAGCTTCTGACTCCTGAAACGTCCTTTGCAGCGCGGTTTGGTAAATCTAGTACAAATATGTTAACAAGTTAGACAAGAGGAAGCTGTGAGGAGTTTAAAAACACACCAGTGTGAATTCATTTCTCACGTTAGGACAAACAAGGCAGCACTTCTGTTGTTTGTCTCCCTGAAGTTGCTTAAGTTGATGTGCATATTTAAACTGTCTTTTCCGGAGTCGTGCGTTTAATGAACGTAATGTTGCGCAAATGAAGCCCCGTTCACCGCTTGTTTTGTATTCATGAGTCCCTATCAGCAGCTCCATCTCTCAGATACAGCTCTAATCCTCGTGTCCTCCTTTGGCGATAAAAAAAAATGCTCTTCAGTTTACGATTAATTTAATCTCAATCATAGCCGGGACTTGTCGCGGCCAATAAAACTTGTGGAGTGCGTAAGTGGAGAGGTGGGGGCGCGATAAGGGGGTCCGGCGGAGCGGCGGTGCCACGGCCCCTTCGGTGCTCTTGATAGGGCCTATCTGTCTCTCGCAGGCCGATTTAAGACCCGGAATGGGTTTAAAATATGATCCAGATTTGCTTCATCTGCGATCGGCTGCCAGTGCGGGCGGCGGGAGACGGTTTGTTTCGGGCCGGCCAGGAGGCTGAGCCCGGCCCCGGTTATTTCAGGATCACAGGCCCATTGAGTGGAGCGGCTGAAGCCTTTGACACACTTGTTTTTGTGTTTTGATTGGTATCCGTCTGGGAGACTTAATGCGCACATTTCATCCAGTGAACTGATAACATTTTTGCAAGGAGGAAAAAAAGCCACATAATCCAGGGTCAGATGTGCGCTCTGCAACACATTCCCATCAGGAGTCTCTGCCTTGTGTTGTTTTTTTAAGAGTTTTGGCAAAAATGAATGTCGGACCTCGAAGAGCGCAGCTTCACAACAACAACAAAGTTCATCGAACCAGCCTCAGAAAAACAAACAGGCACATTTTTATGTTCACTTCAGTCTAATAAAAAGGCCTGTTTTTATATGAACTGGTCTCCTGGACTCCATTCATAGGTTAAATGCTTCCTTTCACACACTCACACACACACTCACACACACGGAGACACGTCATCTGTGACAATTTATATTGAAGCCTTCAGACTTCGCACAAAAATGCCAAACATCCTGGGAAGCATCCAAACATCCCGTCCGTCCCCCCGACACCGCGGTGAGCCTGAGCGGCCCGGACTACTTGTTGGTGACGGTGAAGTTTCACTCGTGTCACTGGAACCAGCGTCACACTGAGAAGGAGCAGTCAGAAACAAACAAACTAGAAGTTGACGCTGTTGACGTCCAGTCCGCAGCTCCTCTACCCGTCCTGCGCGCTGGCTGAGCCACACTGCGGCCACTGTCCTACTTTCTGTCGCTCAGGAGTGCAGCAGCAGCAGCAGCAGCAGCAGCAGCAGCAGCAGCAGCAGCAGCAGCACATCCACCGCGTAAACGCAGGACTGGCCGCAGTTTATGTTTTTACGCGGAGCTCCTCCGCGCTGGGAATCCAGTCCCAGCCGAAGGGTTTCCTCCTCCAAAAAGCGCCAGTTCATGCAACAGTGTCCTATAGCAAATCTGTCCCAGTCTGCGGCATAATTGGTTGGGGATTTGGATGGAAAGGGACTGCAGGAGAGAAAGCCTTTTTTTCGGAGGGGGGAAATGGTTCTCGTCCGAGGAAGAAAAGCCCTTTTCAGTGGCCACAATGGGAGATTGGGACAGGGGAGGAGTCCCATCGTGATTAGCCCATTTAATGGCGCGTTTACTTAATTTCTGTATTCACTAGCAACGGTAAACAAAAGGGGAAATAGCACTCACATTTTTAAGTGCTGCACGGCGTTGACGTTTGCCAGAACTTGTATACAGCGGCAGGCATATAGGGCGAAGCCCACCAGGATCATATGGAGGGGTTACCAACAAAACAACATGCACTAAGTCAGGCAGGCTGTCCTCTCTAACTTTCACACATCTATCCAGAGCACCAGGCTGCTGCTCCTCGTCACAGGAAACCGCGAGTTTACCACTTCAAATCACAACACGGACACAAAGCAATTAAAGCAGACGGTGACAGTGACAACATCACCTCGTTTAAAGTGAGTCGCTCACCCCGCCCGGAGAACCTGCTCCGAGGACGCGTAAGCCACGACGAGCATTAATGCCTCCGCAATCCAATAATGACCCAATATGAACATGTGTTTAGCCACTTATCACTGTCCTCATCCGTAATCGGATGGAGGGACGGACATCACGCAAAGAGGCGAAGCACACCGAGCAACGCGTTACATTTGGAAAACGTAAAAAGTCCCTAATAAAGGGGGAGAAACACAAACAAACACCGTGGACGCGCTGGTGTAAATACGCGCTTTGAGCGAGCCCGGGGCGGCACAGGGGAGAGGAAGAGGCACCCT
Organism: Malacoctenus tetranemus; assembly: GCA_032274765.1. Classification (NCBI taxonomy): domain Eukaryota; kingdom Metazoa; phylum Chordata; class Actinopteri; order Blenniiformes; family Labrisomidae; genus Malacoctenus; species Malacoctenus tetranemus. The sequence goes on along the minus strand of JAUESF010000014.1, from coordinate 15,911,360 downwards.
GCAGGCTCCAATAAAGCCCCGCGATAAGCGGCTTCCCTCTTCATATATGATGGATGGCACATGTACGTTACTTTCGCAGTAAAGTGTCCGGCGACACGCGGCGTCAGCGCCCCCACCTCCAAGCAAAAAAAACCCCAACAAAAAACAACAAATCAAACACACCCCAACAGTGACAAAAACGCCTGCAGCACTTCAGTTGTAAGTTTTGACAAATATTTTATGTAGGAACACCAAGTCAAGAAAAGTGAGGAAGGGATAGAAAAGAGGATGACACGGGGGGAGAGCAATAATTATGTACAAGCATATTTCTACACGTATATTACAGACCGGGAGAATGATCGCATTATTTGAGATATACATAATTCAATATAAAATTTTGAAAATAAAAATAAAAATCTTATACAGTCATAAACGGATCCGTTCGACATTTTTTGTTTGACCATGTACCCCACACAGGCAGTGACAGAAGTGTATTAAAAAAGGTGCTTACGACTCAAAATGATTGTCTGATGAACATAAAGGAGAAAAAAAAAACAAAACAACAGGATTGCATCTTGACTGCACGGCGGCTGCTTCACCGCCACCATCATCATCATACTCATCATCATCATCGTCATCATCACTTGGACTTAAAACCGGAGATGGGGAAAAAAAAACAAAAAAAGAAGTGCGACGAAGACACCGAGACGATCTGTTTTTAAATTCCCTCTGATCGAAGTTCCTGATGGGAGAAAAAAATGGTCTTGCATTCAGGTGAATTCCCTGATTACAAAATCCAAAATAAAAACAATAATAATAAAATAAAAATTAAAAAAAAAACATCATGCAAGTAGTCTAGTAGTGGTGGTGGTGGTGGTGGTGGTGGTGGTGTGGGGGTATGAAGAGGAGGGGGAGGCGTGGGTCCTTTGAAAGCGCTTTTTAATAAAAAAAAAAAAACGACGTGCTTTTATCTCTTTTTTATTTTAATATTTATATCAATCGGTCCTTTTTTCATCCGCGATATTTCATAAGTCTTTTTTTCTTCCTCTCAGGTCCATTTTCCCTGTAAATATTTCTCTTTTTGTTTGTTTTTGTGTGTTTTTCTTTTTCTCTCTCTTTCCCCTCCGTATCATACATCGCACTCCGAGTCGCTGGATGTGACGGACAGGATGGACGTCCCAGTATCAACTCTCTCTGTCATACTGGAAACGCTGGTGGTTGGACTGGCCGCGGTCGAGGGCGACTCTGCCGAGCTGTGAGGGGTGAGGCCGGCCTCTGACAGGGACCTCATACCGGTCGGTCCTATTGCTTGGTGTTGGAGCCTGGAGAAGAAAAGGGGCGACGAAGGGGAGGGAAGAGGAAGGGGGGGAAAAATGAGAGAAATGGCAATTAGACCTGAGAATGTCCCCCCCCCCCTTCCCCTCCTCCTCCTCCTGCTGCAAAATAGGGGTGCAAACTCGCCTTTTCTTTCCCCCTGCCGGCCCCAGCCATGCATGCATGCTTTTATCACATAGCCAGCTTTCAGGAGACAAAACGTGGCACTATTTAGACTCCCAAATGTTGGAGGAAATGCATTAGGGTGATTTAGTTTGGGCTTTCTCCTGACAAAAGAAGGTCCCAGCGACGTGCGAGTCAGCAGTCCGGAGTGTTTCTTACTCGTCACGTCGGTGGAAAACGTCCTGATCTAACTTGGTCTTTTATGTTTGCAGTTTAGCTCCTTCTGATATGACAATATTGTTAGTTTTAGATGTTAGTGTCAGTCGCTTGGTGCATTTCTACAGCGTTTATTCTATTTTTCTCAGTTCCGCCTTCCGGTGTGAACCGTCCCCGTGACTCTGAGCTCCCACAGACACTTTCATGTTGTTTAGGACCAGTAATAAAAAAAAACAAACTCCACGCTCTTTGGCCCTCCGCGCGTCCTGCCGAGGCTCTGCCACACAGATGTGCTGCGCTGTGGTGGACGTGTATGAATGAGTGACGTGGTGATGAAGCCCAGGTTACTCCAATCACCCTAAATGTTGATCTGCGGTCCACTCACGATAATGACTCCATCACGGCGGGATCATGTCAGCGTGGAAATGTATCTCTTCATTTAGCAAAAAGATTAGGAGAGCGTTCATATGGCTTAGTCCGCTCCCAGGTATTTTCTAATCAATTATAGCATTGCAACGGAATGATACCACACTTAATGTTATGAATACAGCCTATGTCTTCCACTGCCTTTTAATACGCATGCTCCTCTCAGTGCAGTGGCATCAATAATATTGCATTTATCCTCGGAGATAATCTCTCTCTCTGGTTTTTTTTTCCCAGCCGTGACATTTGATGTTAAAACATTAAATGTGTGGTAGGAGGCTGCAGGAGGAGCTGGTGTGGGCTGTGGAACTGAATAAATCACAACTCAGACCTGGCAACAAACACCAACATATTCAGAGAGGTTCGCAAAAATAAGTAAAAAATATATTAAATTTTTATGATAAAGATAAAAAGTGTTTAGATTTTGACTGACAACGCTGAACCAGTGTTGTTTGTTTTAGAAGAAATATAAATATTGATGCCGTTTCTACTTTCTATTTTAGCTCTGGAATAAATACATATTTTTTTCTATAAATTTCTGAAGACATTTACTAAATGTTGTTATTCAGAAGGAAACCGTCAACACGCTGATTTTGAACGATACTTTTACTCTTACGGGAACGTAAACACGGAGCTTCAGCATGAAAACAACTCCACGCTATAAACTCTTCATCGCTCCCACAGCGAATTTAATTTTATATTTTACTGCCTCGTATTTTAGTTCGCAGTTGTTTAACTACTGTACTCGAGTTTTTAGTGGTTGAATTGAATGATTACATAATTTCGAAATATGTTAGAAAAATCGGTTGCCTTAATTTTATATAAGGAAAAGCCAAATAATGTTAAATAAAGCAGTTTTTCGGTGTTTCGTGCGTTCGGCCAGTTCAGAGTGTTGAACAGGAGCGCGGACTGCTTTCTGTTTATCCGCATTTGACTTTATAACAAAAATGTCGCCGCTGCTGCGCTGCGTCCACCTGACAGGGAGACTCGTCCTCCCGCTCGGCGCGTCTCCTCACAACCACTGAAAATGTCCGGACACGCTCCTTAATTCGCCCTTTTCGGACCGTGTTTTTGCGCCGAAAACTTCGGCTCCGTCCGTGCGTTTTGACGCGAGTCGCGAAAGCGAGAAAAAAAACCACCAACCTGTTTTTGGCCGCCGCGGCTCTGTCTCGTTGCCTCCGATTTTTAAACCAGTTTCCGACCTGTGTGGGAGTGAGTCCAGTGGCTTGAGCCAGTTCCCTTTTCTTGCTGGGATTTGGATATGGGTCCTGAAGGTACCACTCCCTCAGCAGGCTCCGTGTCCGCTCTTTGAAACAGTGCGTCTTCTGCTCGCCGTCCCAGATGGTCCGAGGCAGCGGAAACTTCTTCCGCACCCGGTACTTATCGACAGGTCCGAGGGGACGCCCGCGGAGCTTCTCGGCCTCCTGATAGTGCGCTTCCAGCCACATGGCTTGTAGTTTGCCGTGCGAGTCCTTGGTGAACTTGTGGTTCTCCAGGATGTGGTAGAGGTCTCTGAAATTCCCCGTGTGGAACGCCACCACGGCCCGGGCGCGCAGGATGGACTCGTGCTTGTTGATCGCTTCGCATGCTCCCGGAGCCACGGGCAGCGACCAGAGGAAGCGGCCCAGCCGTTCGATGTCCCCGGTCTCCTCCAGCGTCTCGCAGACGCTCGCCACCTGCTCCGGGGAGAAGTTGAGGGTCGGTAGCTGAAACATGGACAAGTCTTCTGGAGACCTGGTGGTGGGAGCGCTGTTCGCCAGGAGCAGAGGGCGATCAGCGAAGTTTGGCAGGAAGAAATGGGAGGGATAAAGCTCTAAAGGGGATCTGAAAACCATGGAAATGACCTGAGAGAGAAAGAAAATTATCGAGAAAAAGGAAAAACCGAAAAATACGGCCGGTAAAAAAGATTGAATGATTCAATGGCTATCGCCTAATGACACCAGCCTCATAATATCTCCCCCCTAAATCCGCCGTTGAGTGTAGCATTGAAACATTTTGTTTCCCTTTTCTATTGGTCTTCTTGGTGTCGTTGTAGCGTTGTCATGGCAGCCCTGCCAATCACTGTCAAGCGTGCCAATCATTAGCCAGTACGTAGCGCGAGGCTTTCACCACTTGTGCAGCACGCACGGGGGGTTATCAGAGTCTCCGATCTCCACAGCAACCCTCCCACCGCACCGCGCGCATCAGGCACAAGCCAATGCTCGCCTATCTGCTGAATGGAATGAGCAATTAGAGGGTGGAATATTATTGCGATCTTAACGAGGCTCGTTAAAGCTAAAGAAGATATGTAGACTGGAGATGCTTAGCAGAGCCGGGGAGGGAGGGAGGGAGGGAGGGCGGGAGGCAGAGGGAGCTTTAAATGGGTGACAAATGGACATCCAATGACTGCTACTCCGGAATACACGTTTTGAATAGAAGCGATTAAATTTGCACACTATTTTTTTTTTTTTTTACTTTCGCGTAGTTTCTTCTTCACTAGCTGCTTCATATCTTTTAATCTATCCGCTGATTTTTTTTTGTTCGAGGGGGAAAAAAGGTCGAAGAGTCCGGTTTTTTAAGTTGCTTTTTATTTTGCCTCGCTGTAAATCTTCCTTTCTATCACACTGAGACAGTCTCGCAATGTTTCGGCGTTGCGTTCAAAGTCCGGAGCTGATTTGGGGGGAACAAAAAGGTGCATGTTCGCAGTTTTAATGCCGCGATCCTGCGACTTTACTCGGACACGCTGGAGTGTGTATGTGTGTGTAGTCCCTGTGTGTGTGTGTGTGGCCACTTTCTGTTGGGTGGGTTTGCTGGTTTCGGGTGTATGCTGCTGCAGTGTGACGCCGCTCCCCCTCCTCCCGTCCCCGGCCCAGCCGGTGGGATGCTGGCTGCGCCCCTGGCCCCCTGCCCGCTGCCTTCTCTCCAACCAACAAAATTTATTGTTCCAAGTGAATATCGATGCGCAGCGCTGTGTTGATTAAACAAAGAGCGGAGGACCGCAGTCCGGACAGTCATTTGCCGGTGGCATCGCCCTTCTAACAGTTGATCACGGTTCTGTTTTAATGCTGTCCGGCCCTCTAATTAAAACCATTAGTATTGGAATTACAATCAGATGGCCACATGAAAAGCTTCTTGGGGACATAAAAGCAGTTTCCATGTATTTGATCTAGTGGTAAGGACACGATCAATGTCCACGTCCAGTCACAGGACTCGGCTTATAGCGGGAGCCGCGGCGGTGTGATTTTCATGTTTATGGCTAAAACGGCTTCATATTTAGACAGGGCTTACAGGGTGTTAAAATAGTGTGAGTTCACTCTAACACGAACAGTGCTCACATTGTGAAAGAGCCGCGTACAAGGCGTAGCATCTAGACTCCGCTTAATCCGCCCTCAATAAAGCTGACATAATGATCCTAAGCCGCCTTTCTACAAAATCATTCAGGAATTCAAAACTTTTCCTTCGCTCTCTCTCCGATTTGCACATTCTCCGGAGCCGGCCAGACACACCACCGACTCCAGGCTGCGCGGGGACAGTGAGTAAATCAGCGCGTGCATGCCCGGCCGCTGCTACCTGTTTGTATTGACCGTTTAACCCGAGCTGACATACTTTTTACAACTGTGGGCGCCGGCGCGCAATTAAGCCTGCGAATATTTGCGCGCTCTTTATCCACGCCCGGGCTGGGTGGTGTTTTTTTTTTTCCCCCTGACCAGATGTGCACACTTCCACGCGCGCGAGCACGTGCGCGCGTGCGCGCCAGTGTCAGTGTCTGGGGGTGCACGCGATGCAGAGGAGGGGGATGTTGGTGATCCTGCAGCTGGGTCAGGCGTTTGGTTTCCTACTTCTTTTTTTGAGGGGATGGCGGGGCCGGGGGGGGGGGGGGGGGGGGTGGGGGGGGGGG
>JAUESF010000014.1:15864250-15876038 GCA_032274765.1 Malacoctenus tetranemus | reverse complement strand
TCTCTCTCTCTCTCTCTCTCTCTCTCTCTCTCTCTCTCTCTCTCTCTCTCTCTCTCTCTCTCTCTCGCTCTCTCTCTGCCCTCTACACAATTACAGATTTGTATCCAGGTGCACGTGCGTGCATATGACCAGGGGTATGATCCGTTTTGTGCGCGCATGCAAGCACTTGTGTCGAACACATGAATTAACATACCTAGTGTACGCGAGTGTGACTCCAGCCTCTGGGCAAATAAGCAGGAGGAAATCGGTCATCTGAGCCATCGGTGTAAAAACGGGGTCAAATTGGCCTTTCAACTGCCCCTAATCTACCAATCATTCGTAAAACCTGCCGGCTGCCTCGCCGTGCAGCTCCACATCTGATGAACACACACACACACACATTTCCAAAAAGGGCTGGAAGCTCGTGTGTGTGTGTGTGTGTGTTTGCTGTGATTATGATGAAGACGCCGCTGCCGCCGCCGTGTGTACACATGCAGTTTTTGTGCGCCGGCTTTGACCGCCTCCACGCGGCCCCGTCTCGCTCGCGGCTCCCGCGGCTGAATGGGGTTTGTTTGCATCGGGCGAGAGCGCGGCTGCCGCGATCAATGCCGAAACCATTATGGGACGCGCTTTAAGTAGAGCAGCCCCGTTTTAGCAATTTGGCAGCAGCCGAGGCCCACATATAGAATTATTTGATCAATAGTCTTGTAGCTTGATAGAGAGGAGTAAATTATATGATCGATGTTGCGCACAATGTTGCTACCTGCTCACTTTGAGAGTTGCTGTTTGTGTTTGCCGATGAAATTCTGCGCGAAGGAAGCGGCCGTTTCATGCAGACATGCCAGCACTCGGCAAGGTGCTAATTCCTCGACGCCTTTGTCCATACGTTTGTTGATGCGCCCGCGCCGGCGTTCACTTTGGCGCTGATTGAAATAAAGGGCCCGTTTCCGGAGGCTCTTTGTGTATCTCCTGCAGGCTCTTCTGGGCGTCGTGCGTTGTGTTGGGGAGTGGAAACAGAGAGGGATATCAAATGGCAGGGATGAAAATAGAATGAATGGGGAGTCGGAGAGACGGGCTAAATTATTGATGCGTATCATAGTGCTTATGAACACACAACATACTGAACCGTCTCCTCGGCTATTCACCCCCAATAACGCGCTCTTATCGCTCCACCAACAAGTATACCTCTCATATCCCAACAAGTATATTGCTTTTGTGCGTAATACTTATTCGAGCACATATTCATCGGCCCTCACAATGATACAAAGGAGCGTAGCGCGCAGAGAGGAGACCACGGGTGTTTTCTTGGCTGTGAATGCGTTTCCAAAGGGAACTCGCTGAAGCTGAAGTGGCTCAAAACTAGGAGGAGGTGACGTCTCATATACAAACACACACGACGCGCACACACACACACCTCCCTTTCGGAGGCGATGTCTGTCTCTGCGGATGAGATCAGTGGCCGACCTGTCACTCGGCAGCGCGGCCCCGCGCCCGTCTCAGCCTGAGCGTGAGTGGCGTGCATCAGCGCGAAGCGATACCGCTCCTCGCCGTGGGTTCATGGCCGTGTACGTGTCACAGAACTCGCAGCGAGACGGAGAGAGACAGCCTGATAGCCTGGCAAAGCGGCCGCCGTTTGAGCCTGATTTGTTTTTGTTTTCTCCCCCTCTTCCTCCTCCTCCTTTCCCCCCTCTCCCCCCTTCTCTCCCTCCTGTCACATGGTAAAAGTTGAACCACCGGGGGAACGATAAGCTACCGACACGAGGAGGTTGGGGCAGAGAAAGCGAGAGAGAGAAAGGGAGAAGGGGGGAGGTGGATGGAGGTAGGGACAGAGGAGGAGGAGGTGGAGGAGGAGGAGGAGGGAGGGGGGGCCCAAAGGAGAGCCTGTCACACTCACTTAGATGCTGAAATATTAAAGTGAGCAGTCAGGTTGTAATTTTCCTGAGAAAGCCGAGGGAAGAGGAGGATAAGTGAAGCGAGAGAAGGAGGGAGGCGGGGGGAGACGAGTGATAGAGATGCAGGGAGAGAAAAGGTATCAACGCTGATCTCTCTTTCCTCGCTGCTCGGAGGAGACACAGGCCCACATTCAATACCGCGACTTTAATTAGCTTGGCTTTATACGGTCTGTCTCTCTTTGCTCCTTCTCCTCCACAAGATGTGAATAATTCAGCAGAAACGGTGTACCGCTGCCTCAAAAAGACAGCGGGCCCAGTGATCTGCAATGTATCTGTAGGAAAGAGAGAGGGAGGGAGGGAGGGAGGGAGGGCCACAAAATCAGCTCATCTAAAACCTCAAGACTTCCTGTCCCAGTCCAACAGATCATGTCTGTTTTGGGGGTTTGTTTTGTTTCTCAGCCACAATCATGGGCGGTCCTGCCTGGAAGACTCGATCTCACGACGCACATTTGTTTCGTTTGCAGCTCATCGTTGTTTGAGCACAGCGCAGAGACGACACCAACTAGTTCGCAGGTAGTCTGGTAGAAAAACACGAACAAACAAAACTATATTTCAGTGACTGTTGCTTTCAGTTGGCAGTTTAGCACATGTGGTAAAACTGTTTGGCTCCAGTTTACTCTGCTGGAGGGACTTTGAAGCCTCGCTCACAATGGAAAACAGCCTCTACTGTCTCGTGTTGAAAGCGTGTTCATGACCTGACAAACTACAACCCAGCAATAAAAAAATTCCACCTTCACAGAGCTCATTGTGTGCAGATTTTAATTCTAAAGATGGTAATCGGCCTTTACAAGAGCCAGAAGTTATTGTTGGCGGTGCGGCTCAGTGAGTTCCCTCATTCGGAAGCGTTAAACCCCTCAATGTAGCTAATGACAGTCATAAAGCGCCAGCTAACCGAGAGCTGTGTGCAGAGGTTCACAATAATCGAGGCCTGAATGGCCAAAGAAGAATGAAAGAACCGCAAATCAAAGTAGTTTCTCCTCGTTTCGTCTCCGAAAAGGTAAAATTTTCCTCCCTGAATGAGTCGATTCAGTTTGTGAGTCTTCTGGCGTCCATGTTTCACAGGCTGGTGCTCTATGAAGCGTTCACCTCTTTGTGTAAGTTATCCTGTGAGGGAGCGACTGCGTGCCGGTGTATCCGAATGTGTGTCAGCGTGTGCACGTGTGTTGCTGCGCATGCATGTCACACTCTGCTTAGCTCACCAGTTTGCGTCTTTTGAGGGTGATGTGTGCGGACACTGCAGGTTGGTGGGTTTTGGTGGGAGATGGGGGGATCGCGCTGCAGTTTCTCTCACTTATCATCATATTGGTATTGTATGCTCTATTTGTGTGTGTGAGTCTCCGCATCTCAGTGTGCGTATCCACCCTGACAGCCTGTCAGCCCTCCCCAAACAGCTCCCCCCCCCTAGCGAGGCAGCGTCGCTGTCTGGACGAGTCGACCCGGTGACTGAGGAGGCCCCGGCGCGCTCAGTGGCCCAGACAAGGTGAGCGTCTCTGTGCCCGGCTGAGGTGGGACGTCCCCCTGGCTCGGGCCCCCGGAGGCCCGCTGTCACTGTCGGAGGGGAGACGAGAGGAGGTCAGAGACACTCTCACACACAATGAAAACAAGCCGGGAGTCCTTTTTTCAGTGAAGTATTAATGAGTTGAAAATAAAAGCAGCTCCTCCTTGATCCACTCTCTGTCCACCTCTTTGTCTGTCTTCGTCTCTGTCTCCCCCTTCGTGTGACTTGTCTCCATTCCAATCACAGCTCGCTCCAGCAATCGCTGAGTCACGTCTGAAAGAGAATCGACATGGCAGCCTGAGTCAGCTAGGATAGCGAGCCGAGTGCAGATTAGTCATCCTGGCGAGGTGCTTTTGTCCAGGGACGATGACAGATCTCTGAAATGACCGCAGAGTGATGCGCCGAGGGTGTCTGCCTGTCTCAACCAGGATTACAGATACTCCTGAGTATGTGCGACCGTGGCTCTTTGTGTGTGTATGTGTGTGTGTGTCAGCTTTTGTTTTATGGGTTTATCAGTTCACCACACTCGACAAATCCAAAGTACATTCTTCATCTTAGCATTCGTGGCCTCTGATTGGAGCACCGGATGAGAACCGATTATCATTTACTTTGCTGACCTGGACCTCACGCATGTTTGTAGACGGCGCGTTGCAGTAAGTCTGTGTGTGTGTGTTTGACTGAGAGTGTCCCGCTCTATAAAAAGACACGACTCCGCAGCTCATTCTCAAAATTAGAACCACTCCAGCGTCTCCTGCATCTGCGACTGAACCGGACAGATCGGCAGCAGCAGGAATCGGCCGGACAATCGGATGTGGGCCGGCCGGGCGGAGCGGAGCCCGTGCCGCTGGTTTATTTGCGTTTTGTCGTCCGTGGCGCCCGTCGTGCTGGCAACAAGCCGGGCAACAACTTGTCTCACAGTTGCCGGAGCTGTTTTGAAGCTTCCCAATCAAACATGATCCGCTGCCACTAATCTTGTTTGCGACTAGATCGGTCACCATAATCCTTTCCACAACAAATAGGCTTCCACAGCACACAGTGAAATCCACCCCCAACCAGGTTGAGATGGACTGTCACAGTATCACCTGCTGCAAATCTGTCAACAAAAGATGCCCCCTTCTGTGACTCCGGCCTCGTAGCTTGGACAGAGAAAGAGGGCTGCGAGTCCTTCTCTTTAGGCTGATGCGATGGTATCGTTTGCTATCAGACATTAGGGACAGCGTGGTGTTTACCACCGCAGCCTTCGCACTGTGACAGGCTGCAAAAACACGCTCCCGTCCCTCAGGGGACCCGCAAGCAAGCTGTTTTTGGGAACTTGAATGATTTTAATCGTCACACTTCTGGTCAAAAAAACAAGTTTGGTTTTGGTTTGCATAAAAAACAAAAACATTTCTAATGAAAATAGTCTAAAAATATTGCACAACTCAACTTACTCTTATAGAGTGAAGAGCTCTAATACAATTAGTCCAATTATTAGGACCTTTTTAGCAGTTTCAAACCCATTTTTTTGCATATAAATGAAGGTTTTGTTTCTTTTATTCGGAGTGGACTTGAATCCTTCAGGAGGCTGAAACACTGAGTGATGTTGTGTGGATGTTCTGCTGTACTGTCAGTACTTCTACGTTTATTTGGTGTTTACACAGATTGTGTAGGAAAGTCAGAGTTCTCTCTTTTCAGATTTTTTACCTATTCTTTTAAAGCACAACTCTAAAATACACCACAACTGCATGAATCACAGGTGTGAGATGTGATTTACAAGGAGGATGAGATTGACAATTGCATTGAGACAAAACCACTTCTCAGAATGAGTTTATCCCCTGATTGCTCTTTGTGGTCCACTCACACTTTTTCTTGCTTGCGTACAGTCGAAGTAACAACATGTTTATGTGAATGAACAGGTTGTAAAGCTGCTTGTTGGACAGTTTCCCATGGAAAACAGATGGCCTCAGCACTGCTGTTAGTGTTGACAATAGAAATGTCCTGGCTGATTTAGGCGCTGAGCCGCTGTGTTTAGATGACACACACACACACACACACACACATACACACTCACGGAGCACATGCACTCACACAACCTTGTCCCCCTCTAACCTGGACCGAGGAGGTCTATGTGAGGGGACGACTGATTAAATCAACTTTCATTTCTAATTCGCCTCAGACCCCCGGGGTTATCCTGCGCCATCGCTGCTGCCGGACGGCGTGTGGGTCCCTGAGTGTGCGCCTGTGGGTTTGTCTGTGTGTGCGTGCACGGCGAGTGTGCACGGCGAGTGGGAGGGGCCGCGGGATGGCAGAAAAGAGAGAACTGCTTAAACTGGAAGCAGCTTTTGTACTTTAATGGATAACAAGCAGGAGATGCGGAGTATTACACATGGAGCATGATGGGGGGATTTAGCTGTAATAGAGGCCGTCTTTAATTTCTTTGACATCGCCGCCTTTATTCACTCGCAATCTTCTGCTGAGGGGTCACGCAGCTCGCGTCTGTGTTCTTTTAGTCGGCGGCTTTGAGGAGAGTCGGCTGATTGTGGGAGCTGAATTATGAATCTAAATATAAACATAAACCTTCGGCGCGCCGCGCTGCTCCGCGGCGTCCTCTTAAAAGCCTCGGCTCTCGTATCGCTGCAGTCCTGCGGACTTGCGGGTCAGTTAAAACTATTTAAATGCCAAGACACTCCGGAGGAGTCGCACTGTTTTACGTCGAGGTGCAGACCGAGGTCACTAAAAGCAAACAATCGTGTTTTCACAACAGGCGCCGCTGCCGAAGCCCGTCGAGTGGGATGCCAATCAAAGGGGACGACGGCGTATGAACCATCGGTTCACTTACAGGCGTCGTAATACTCTGATTCCTTCAGAATTAAATCTGCTCAGATTATTCCGGTCGAAGTTAGTTAGCGATTCAGTGTTGTGAAAAAAAGCCACCAAAAATGTCAGTAATGGAAAAAAGTCAGGTGTTGGAGATGCTTTTACTGTGAAAGGTATATGACTCAGTTCACTTTGATGTTTCACATGCAGACTAATACTGGTTAGAGGATAAAAACTATTGATTTGGGTTGAGTTCTGTTTATTAATCTGAGCTAATTTGGTGCTTTTCTGCATAAATGGCCGGAGTAAACACATGAACACTCTGCAGGTTGCAAATCTTAACCGATCCTTGTGATATTTCACTTTGCTGGTTGGAGGATGAAATCCAGAGAGTTTGGGTGGAGTCGGGTCGGGTCGCAGCAGGTGGCATTTGGTGGGGTGGAGTCACGTCATCGCATTTGTGCGCAGTCTGCAGCGCTTTCTAGTTTTGTCGTTTGCGCTCATTTTCTCCTACATGTGTGGATATTGTGAGAACACTTCTGTCTATTCTCCTTTTACCTTCAAGGAACAGATGATCAAGATCGTGATTAAAGTGAATTCTTTCATCATTCTTTAAACAATGAATGTTTACATTCAGCCTTGAGAACGCCTCAGTTTCTACTTACATCCAACTGTGAAGCTGGAAGAGGCTGACAGTTCCTGAGAGCTCAGAAAACGCAGCGAGAGTCTTTTTCAAAATGTCAATATCAGCATAAGGATGACATTGAGGTGGATTTATGATCAGCGAATGCACTCAGAACCATCAACGTATAGTTTAAGTGAAATTCCAGGTCTGAAATGCCATCTGTTTAAAGCAAATCCATAAATGGCCAAGAACAGGATTATCGAGGTGACAGAAGACAAAAGAAAATAACTCCGGCTGTGAAAAATGTGTCTTTGAGAAAGTCCACATAATGTCATTTAAACTGGTGCAGTCACTGTATTTTATAGGAGACATTGCACGCACGCACTCACCCACCCACAGACACACACACGCAGTTGAATGACTACTTATGGAAGAGCCCAAACTACACTGAATCAGGTTAGAGGGAGGTGAGCGATTTTATCGGCCTGCCCACGTTCCCCTCCATCTATCCTCCCTCAGCCCTTTTCTCCTTCCCCTTTCTCCCCTCTGTCCTTCTCCTCCTCCTCCCCCTTCTCCTCCTCGTCCTCCTCCTCCCTTCATTGTGGACGGTGGTGAAATATCAGTATTGTTTACGGAGAAGATTAGGGCAGAATTGGGCAGAAGGCGGTTGTTCTGTGACGATGGAGATAAGATAGGGGGATACTGGTGTGTGTGTGTGTGTGTGTGTGTGTGTGTGTGTGTGTGTGTGTGTGTGTGTGTGTGTGTGCGCGCGCGCAGCTGGGTGTGTGTGTGTGTGCTGTGCACTACCACGCCTTATCTCGGGAGCAGGCGGAGCAGCCATATGAAGTTGTTCATTGTAATTACCCGTGGCAAGAGTAGATTTCATAGGGAGATTTAGGGGAGAGTGTGACCAAATAAAAGCGAGGGAGGTAAAAGTAAAAGAGCAGGTGAAAGAGAAACGGGCGTCTGAAGATGCGAGGCAGGAAGTGGACAGTCGGAGAACGTGCACACCCTTATACACACACACACTCACTCAGTCCTTGCTCATTTCTCGACTGTCTGCATGTCAATCTGAGTATTTTATTGCTCTCATCTGTGATATCTTACGGCTGCCATATCTTAATGACCTTTTGTAAGTCTAACATCTTAGCCACTGTTCTAATAATCAGCTTCTCATGACTCATCCCCATCTTTCCTCTGTTATTCAATCAGTGATCTTTTCTCTCGCTACCCGTCTATTGCTCTCCACTGTAATTATCACACTGGATGAGAATGTCAGGTGCAGCCAACCAGATATTCATCTTCAAATGGAAAATCAATTCAGTATCTGCAGGGAAAAAAAACCCAAACTTATTTATATTTTAAAGGTTTCATGAAACTTCTGCAACACTTTGAACTCGCTGTAGCTGAAAAACGCGCGTCTGGTGACAGGGTGCTCCACCCACTCGTGTCCTCGTGTTAAAGTGTCACAGGCCAAAACAGACGGCAACATCCTGAAATGCCAAAGCCTAATGTAATTGTTTAGAGACGTGTGAACTGAGAAAAGCTGCTGTTTGAATTTCATCTCACAGAGTCAGATCCGCCTCAAAAATCCTTCTGGACGAAAATGGAAGAATCACTCATTTTTTACATTAATTTTTTAAACTGATTTTGACTTTTAACTCCCGAGTGGGCATCAGGATCAGACATTTCTCTCCACTTAAATCAACAACTTACTCCATTTTTGTGCCACTATTTCTATTTAAGGGTTTGGGTGAATCCTGGACAGTTTATGAGTCCATCACAGGGAGACAGACAACCACACACACAGTCACACAGATGGCTAGTTTAGAGTTGCTAACTAACCTAACGTGGCCATTTATCTTATACTGGGGGAGGAAACGTGTGACGTCAGCACAGACGAACCCCAGACTTCTGAGCGAGCCTCCACCACCAGCGCCCCTCTCATTGATTTCCTGCATTTCTCTGTTCTCACCTCACGATTACTGGAAGTTGAAGACGACACAGACAGTTTTCGACGCCGTCTGCCTCTTGCTGTAAATGTCACACTGAAAAATAATGACAGTTGATTGTATGCAGAGATAAAGGCCAGCTGGATTTGTGACGTTATTATGGATTCGTTTTTTTTCTCGATCGGCTTCGATCATTTAAATCGTACATATAACCTGAATTTACACGTATCGCATTAAGAGACGGACTTTGCTTCGTGTGAAGGAGAGCAGGTTGTTTTGCAGTAGATGTTTGAATCCCTGAATGCTGAACATGGTCATTATGACGATAATGGAGCAAGAATCCACGTACTTTTTTGGTCCGTGTGTTACTTTTTATGTTGGACGGAGAAAAAGAAAAGTGGTCGGTACTTAACATCAGAGAAGGAACTGAACTTATCATTAGTACTCATGTACAACTACTGCTATGAAATGACTTGAAGTGAATTGAACAAACACAATGGTTCCCTATAGCTCACGACATTAGCTTCAATAATAGCACTTGAAATGATGAGGACATTTATAACTAACATCATAGAAGGGGACTAGAAGGGTTTTTTTTTTCCAAACTCCCCTCAAGAAAAACGTCTTTGTTAATGTAAACAAATCAATCTGACTTTACGCTAATGGAAAGGTTGAACTGCAGCCTTCAATTGCTGACATAACAGGCAGCATGTCCCTCTGTTACGCATGTTTGCGCTGCATTTCACTCGAGTACCGCGTGACATGTTGCACAAAGGTATTCCATGAATGTCTCAGGTGTACATTGATTACATGATTATGGTATTTGATAATGAGTTGTTGACCTTCAACTAATCCACTTGACTGAATCCTATTGAGGGGCCGTTTGTAGCGACGCGGTGCACACAAAGTATCACACCATTGTGGAGTAACACCGCGAGGCTTTACACGCTCGGATCAGTGGCTGCATCTGTCCTCCGACGGCCGACTCAGACACGAGCAGAGCGATGCACATTTCATCATTCAGTCTTAAAAAGACAGCAGAATTTTCTAGCTAAAGCTCCAGGGAGACACATCTCAGGTCAAAGAAAAATACTATATAGTACTACAGTATCCGTTTTACTTTGTAGTAATGATGAAAGAGATTCCTGAAAATGCAGTGGAAGTGAAAAAAAACAATCTTTCAGAGAGAGTTCGCATGAATAAAGTCACGTGGTGGCTTTTAACAAGAAAAGGTTACGATGAAATGTCTCAAGTTGCCCAAAGTATCGGTCAGAAAACGTCCAACGATGTTGATTTAGCCTCGTATTGCTAACGGTTGACAAATTGGCTGCGTAGCCGGCAGTCAGTAATCTGTTGGTGTGTTTTATCTGAGCCCTTATCTACACAGTGTCGCCACTGTTTACTGACAAACACTTTACGACCCACTTCCCCATTCAGCCCCTCATTAGCTCCGCCTAAAGAGATGCTAATGTTAAGCTAACGTAAGAGGCATTTCACCGCCTGGCTGCTGCTCCGCAGGTGTGCTCGTCTCCCCCTCCCTTCTCCCTCCCCCCTCTCCCTCCCTCCCTCTCTCCCTCCCCTCGCTCTCTCTTTCAGCAGACTGAGGGTTCCTCTGAGACGTCTCCACCTGAGGGACAATTTAAGCTTTTCCTCTGCTCAACGAGCAGCGCAGGAAATTTGCCGGGGGCAGAGTGGCTCCAGCTTTAGCGGGGAGCGAAAGGGGAAGAGCTGCGGAAAATAATTAATTGCTTGAATTCAACTCATTCGGCGCCGTATCACCAGTGATTGAGCTACTTTTGGCGCTGTCGGTCAACAGTGGAAGGAACGCCATTATTTTGTCAGCGCTGTCTCAGTACAGTCGTTCCTAGTGCTCTGTAAATAATTGCTATTAAAGGCTCAATGCACTTTGTTGACCGCTCAAGAGAGGCAGCAAGCCTCGGATGAAGGTCAAATTCTTTCGATAAATCATTGGTGAGTGGCAGCGTAGCTCTGCTGTTTATGAGCGGGTAAACAAGGCCCCAGGAAAGGTTTGTGCTGCAACTTTAAGTTTATACACTGAAGTGAAAGGACGTCGCCGGAGCTTAAAAGTTTGAACCAAATGTACACAGAAAACAAGAATAATGTCTCCTGAAATGCCACAACAATTTCTCTTTTTGTCAGTAAAAAGCCAAAAAACTGTGGTTCTTCCTCAAAGCAAGAAAAAAACTTCTAACAACTATTACTGGGTAAAAACATCAACAACAAGGTTTACCATGTTTCTGCTTTAACACGATAGAACTTTGTTTTATTTTTGTGCGTAAGAAAAACAAACAACTTCTGTTTTAGACATGTTTTTGAAAGTGTGTTAACGCTCCCATTGGGGCTCATGGAATCTCAAAAGTGTTTTTGGAAGATACGCGTTTTCGGTACTTTTTGAAAGCGGTTTATGGATTTTAAATCCAAACCCCCTCAAAAAGAAGAAAGGCTAACGTCGTCGCAGAGCGTCTCACTTTGAGGTTTCATTTCGTCATCGAGAAACGTATCCATTTTCATGTGCTAATTCCTCTTTTTCTTCTTCGTTTCTCTGTTGTAATGGTTGAGATTTTGTGCGTATCTGCCACCTAGAGGCCACCTGTGTGTAGTGCAGCGTTTTCAGCCGAATCTTTTCCCGATACGGGAGACGTTCTCGCCACAACTCGCCATAACTACCATTAAAAAAAAACACCAAACACCTGCATGTAGATTGAGAAAGATTGTGGTCATGGTGAGGTAATTTATTTTCCTTTACTTTGGCTGTCAGGAAACTTAATAAGTCATTCATTCACTCAGCCGCACGTCAGGACGTCCTTGCCCTTGTTTGAAGTTATAGTTCGCACAGCCTGAAGAGCTCGCTGTCAAAAAAGACGTAACCTATCAACTTTAACACACACACACACACACACACACACACACACACACACAGACACAGACACACACAGACACACACACACACACACACACACACACA
>JAUESF010000014.1:15752091-15762288 GCA_032274765.1 Malacoctenus tetranemus | reverse complement strand
CACACACACACCCACACACACACACACACACACACACACACACACACACACACACACACACACACACACACACACAGGGTTTACTCACAAACACCAGACGCAGAGGATGAGATATAACACATGCCATATGGCAAACATACAAACTCAAGCATACCTAATGTGTTATTTCCATGTTAATGCAATTCTCGCCGTCCCCATGGCAACAACAATAACTGACAGGGCAGAAAAGGTTAGAAAGGGCAGACAAGAAAGAGGAAAATATGCGTTTGGATTCATTTTAAACCAAATGCATCACTTTAACCCCTCCGCCCCACAAAGTCGAACAACAACGATAAAAAATGCAACAATTTATTCTATTGTATCCCTCCAAAAAATAATCAAAGAGCCAAAACGTGAGCTGAAAGAAGGCTCACCGCGCAATCACGTGCCATCTGATAGTCGGCCTCTCATCTCCCCATTCGTCCGCCGCCCACCCCCCCACCCCCCCCGTAACTCGAACAAACACACGTACACACACACGTACACACAAGTACACACCCGGGATGGGAGGGGAGGGAAAATATTAAAAACAAACAAACAGAGAATTGACTTGCTGAGAAGAATTACAGAGGTGCTGATTACATCTGACCCCTCACCTCTGCTGTCAGAAAGCGCTCCTCTCGTCTCCCTTGTTCTCGCCTCCATTTGTGTGTCAGCTCTCATCAACCCTCCTAACGTCTCCGCGCCACTTTGTTAACCTCTGCCTTCCTGCTCAGCACTTCCTCACTGATATTTTTTGGGCCACATTCGACGCTCCTTCGGGAGCCTTTCTGTTTGATAGCTGTGAAATCATTCTCTGTGAAAAGACTGTCAATTCAGCAGGGCATCCATATTTTTACCCTCCTACAAGAGGACTCAATGAAGATGGGAGAGGCCGTGGGGGTCTGTTAGTCAGGCCAGTGGTCTTTCTCCAAGGCGCTTTGACACGGCAGCCATATTTTCTGTGTTTGCTGAATCAGAGTTCGCTTCCTCGGAGCGTCTGCTTCATCTGGTCGGGTGTGAGAGTGAATTTGACCGAGCAAATGAACTCTGGTCTTGCTCGATTCCAAGTGCATCCTGATACTCTTCATTTATGACAAATTCAGAGCACCAAAAAAGCAAAAAGCAGAAAGCAACATCTTGTAACCACGACTGAATGTCATCAGCCTGTGCTTTCCATGATTTCCATGTTTTGTCCTGGCCAGACAATGAGCTGGGCTTCCGTCTTCCTCGTGCATTATTTCTCTTGGTCAGCGTTCAATACGGACCACGCAGCGCCACATGAGAAGCTGTTGTAAACGTGTGAAGTCGTCCTTGGGAATTAACTCTCCTTTCAAAGAACAGGAACCAAACAATGGTGTCATTTTTCTGCCTTCGCTGCCAAAAGTGAACCGAGTCTATCCTGGTGTGAAAGCGCCGAAGTTAAAGCAAAGGATCCCTCCGTCTCGCTCTCCTCCTGACTTATTGGCAGGCTGCCTGTCACACTGAATAGCTGACTAACTACCTTTCTGTTAAAATTCATACAAACACCTGCCTGCGTTTGTTTCAAGGACTCTACTCCTGAACATTTCCCACAACCTCCCCCCCGTCCCCCCCCCCAGCCCATTTAATCTCCCTCTCTGTCTTCTGTCTCCGTGTCCCTGCCACTTACAGGAGACAGAAAATGAACATATTACTGTCCAACTGTCATTTAATTGGCCCTAATTTCTCCCAATTTTCTGCTCATGATTTCAATCCGACTGTCAGGAGCACTGGGGAGAGTCGCGCTAAATCATGCATTTGCACGCCGCATGTGCGCATTATCGGAGCAATAATAACTCGCGCGAGCGTGTGTGTGATTTGTTAAGACTACCCTGCCTGTTTATTATCATCCATTTGTCCGGATTCGCTCGCGATTTGGCCTGTTGTTATTAGTTTCCAGCGGGAAGCTGCAGAGCGCGCCGAAGGTTAAGCACATCACTGTCTCTGCCCGTCTGAACTGGCGAGGCTTTAAATAACCAGCGCGTCACACTGAGATTTATCACACAAGTGTGAAGAAATAGCTTTAAAAAAACCACTCCGTCTCATCATAATTGATGATAGTGAGACAAAAATGAGTGATGCGGTGAGGCCAGTTTTTATTGACGGACTCAGGAGGACGGAAGCATCTGGGTCAAAGAGATTATTGGGATCAAACAGAGGCCAAGTTAGAAAAAAGATTTAAGTAACTTTTGTAATGTTTGTACACAGAGACCACCTGGTGAACCCGGAGATAAACCAATCAACTAATGCTTGGGACCACACAAGACAGCCGCACAAACACCAGTCACATTACAAGTCACCAAGCTGTTTTTCTTCAGTCAAGTTTGATTTATTTTAAATTCATTTAGCTTATTTTTCATTTTGGCTTTATTTGAAAATAAATTTGCTATATTTTAATGAGTATTTTCTCTCTGCTTTTTACACAGCAAAATATTTTTAATTAGAAGACTATGAAACAAACCTTTAACTCTTTTTGTTCCAGCAAAAAAAATCCCATAAATGGGTTAAAACTGATTTTTTTAAAATAATGCTGTAAAATTAAAGAAAAGAAAAAACAAAATTCACTCGAATCTCATCAAACACAATAATCAAACTACATAATGAATCAGTAACTCATGGTGGTTCGGTCGTGCCAAGCAAAGTAAAACAAAACTAGTTGAAATTGATGAAAGCTCAGATCTGCTCCATCAAATGGACGCTCATAGATTTATTAAAAGATTGAGTTTTGTTTAAAAAAAAGACTGTTTTTCCTAGTATTCAGCCAACATCAGACAAAAACAAAGACGGATGTAAAAATGTAGAATTTTCAGTGTCAACACGCTGCAGCACGAACATTGAATCATTTTCAGCGACAACAATCGGACTCGTCTACAAGTGCAGCGCGTTTGGTGGTGTGGCTCCTCTGAGTTACAGTGACCGGCAGTGACCTGGAAATGAACCGTGCACGCTCCAACAGAATGAACCCGCGATGCTCAATGTCAATCAGCTCTGTTTCTGAGGCCTGTCTCATCGTACGATGCTCATGTGAGACATATAGAAGAGCTGTCTGATCTGTTAAGGGACTTAGTTGCGCAAAGCCACTTATGGCCTCTGATACACAATTGTCACCAGGCAAGCCACCTGGATTAGGAGCCGTTTAGACGGCAAGGTTAAGAGTGGAAGTCACCCATTGGCCTTCTTAGATTGCTTGTTTTAGTTTTACCCCGAGTTGCCACTGTAACAGCTGTGCTGCAGTGTCAACTTAACCTTTGGGGCAGCTTTGCCGGGTCTGTAACTTAAACCTCTTGAACAGACGGACGGGCAGTCGCAACTAAAGTCCAGTCCAGATCAATCAAAAAGAAGGCATAGGCACGACCTGAAAACAATGTAGTGTATTAAATCCTGATTAACCCAGACTTAACTCTTAGCCCCAGTTATCTGCTTGAAAAATAAAGACATGCACCCTCCGCAACCTGATGACTCCCACAGATTTCAACGATCACGTCAGTGGCGAAGCGCAGATGAAAAAAAACCTCACGAGAGAGAACTGTTTTTACTGCAGCGCAGCCTGAATTCAAAGATTCAATTGCATATCATCCATATATCTTTTAACTATACAATATTAATCTAAATTAAGGGTCCAAAGGACTGCAGACAAACCCAACCTGACCACATGAAAGGCAGGATGCACCCCGGACAGGCCGCCAGTCCATCACTGGTCCAACACAGAGATCAGTTGAGATGATCAGCTGCAATTATTGTCTCCACCTTTTCTTTTCTTACTATTAATGACACAAACATACTGTTGCTGCAGCACTTGATCCCAAAGTTGTTTCTGCTGACTGAATATGTTGACAAAAAGGGACTTTTTGTAACATTGCTGTCATTAAAAGTGACACAGATTTGGTTTTTGGTTTTGGAAAAGGTTCTTCAGGAGGGAAATACTATTTTTTGTGTTATTTTCGCCTGTGTACACAGTTTAATTCAGGACAATTTATCTGGTTTTCAGCTAAATTGTACTGAGCTGTTTGTGAATATGGTGTGTGGACAACAAGGGAGGGGTGCCATTACTTTCAGTTAATATGTAGAAATGTTTCTTCGACAGATATGTGGGAAAAAAAAAAAAAGACGAGGGAAGACACGGGGAATCGGAGGAGTGTGTGGGAGTTTTCTGAGCCGCTGCTGCTGCTGTGAGTCCACTGTGGAGGACCTGATCAGAAACATATCAGTGGCGCTCACTCGTCTGAATCCTGTGACCCAGATTGTTGAGCCTGCTATTCATTTCTCTCTCATCCTCTACATCTCTTTCTCTCTCCGAGTCCCACTCTCTCTCTCCCCAACACACACACAGACACACGGACACACACACGGACCCACACACACACTCTGTTTCTAATGACAGCAGTGTGATAGTTAACTGGTGCTGGAGTGGAGTTGCAATGGTGTGGCAGGGGCTGATTTGGCAGCAGTCACAGCTGAAAGGCTTTTATCCTGCATGGTAGAAAGCACAGAGATGGACATGCACAAGGACCCCTGAGGGACACACACACACACTCACACACAGAAACACACACACACACGTACATATGTACACACACACAGGGAGTAGTGGCAGTGAAAAGGAGTCTACTCAAGTGTTTGTTGGGTCTGAGGAGGCTGAAAAAAAGGACAGAAGCAGAAAGAAAGAGTCTGACACAGAGGAAGAAAGACCTCAGGATGATGTTACTGTATGTTGCTAGGAGATAAACTGCTACCACTTTTTTTTTATTATTACCCAGAGGGCTTTGCAGCAGTCTACGGGTCTATCGGTCAGCGTACAGATCAATGAAGCTCTTCAGACCAGTGCTCGACTGTATAATACCACACCGGGTCAAACGAGTGCACGGAGGCAGACAAGAATCTGGGAGAAGAAATCAAAAAGGGTCACTGACGCTCCTGCTACTCAGGAAATGTAACAGTTTTCCAAAACTCAGGGTCCTTGTGGGAAACCTGTCAGCGTTGTCTCCTATCAGCAGCAGCAATGTGTCTGTTTGATGGAGGTGAATCTGACAGATTTTTGGTCGGAAGCTCGTGTTAAATTATGCGACGGTGCTGAACCACAGATCAGAGGCTAAAGAGGGGCGAAACCAAATTGAGACCATAAAACCGCAAACCGGTTATCTAGCTATTACAGAGTTCACACTCATTATGGGTTGTTAGCGGTCCGAGGCCGTCCTTTTAATCCTCGCGCAGACAGTCAACACACGATTACGCAAATAATGAGG
The DNA here is from genome assembly GCA_032274765.1 of Malacoctenus tetranemus. Classification (NCBI taxonomy): domain Eukaryota; kingdom Metazoa; phylum Chordata; class Actinopteri; order Blenniiformes; family Labrisomidae; genus Malacoctenus; species Malacoctenus tetranemus. The sequence continues at coordinate 15,757,006 of JAUESF010000014.1, read as the reverse complement.
GGAAAATATGAACGGCCGGCCAAAGTAAGGGGAAAAAGGGGCCGAGCAAGATGGAGGTTTCATAGAGAGGGCACACAGACGTCGGTCCGATGGCCGCACACAAAAGACGAGCGCCACAAAAGGTTTTCAGCTCGGAGCGTCGCGAAACCGTTTTTTTTGTGCCACACAGACATGCCACCACGAAGGGAAATGATGTTCGGTGTTTCCAATAAAGCCAAAAGTCAGACATGAAGCGTATGAAAGATTACAGGGGGATTCTAGAGAGAAGGGGGGAGGGGGCGAAGAGGTGATTTCAGGTCACACTATGAACACAAACGACGCACTCTTGGAACTGTTTTGTTGCTCCTGCAGCAGAACGAGTCAGTAACATCAGGTGAGAGGAGGAAAAAAAACACCCTCCTTCCAACGTGTTCTCTTTGTTGCTCAGATAAAAATCATAAATATTTGTGTCGAGACACGTACGAAGCAGCACTGACCCAAAACAGGGGAATGCCAAATATTGCAGGGTTTGTACATCCTGTGTGCAGGGGAAAGAAAATGCACAGAACTGCTTTAAAAAAAGAGACAAATTCAATTTTAAATCACCCGATATTCCACAAGAGGGATTTTTGTACATTTAAAATATGTTCCTGCCTCATAGCCTGCAAACACAAACATGCACCGAGCCACCACAGGGTGTACGGAGTGTAGCTCCAGGGCCTATCTAGTACAGTGTTTCTCCCTCGCTGGTTTGACTATGGCACTTATCTGCCTACTGCAGAGAGAAGAGAGCAGATAGAGCACAGATGAGCTCTGCTGCCAGTGTGTGTCTGTGCAAGAAGTGTGTGCGCACACCCACCGGTGTGTGTTCACACCGCGTTGCTTGGCCCATGCAGGTCTATCCGCGCGCACGTGTACATTTTAATACGAATATGTACCCTGCGTGCACGTGTGCATTTACCATTCAGTGTGCTGCGCAGGAGTGTGTTTGTCTCCCTTTACCTTTTCCACTTATCTTGACATGCAAACCCCTCTGTGTGAAGGTGTGAGATGTGAGTAGTGGCGTCTGACTGCGAGGAGATTTGAGCCGCGGTAATATTCAGGTTTGGGATCCCTGTCTCTCTGTGGGATTAACCTCCGATGGAACAGATCTGCCCTGCAGACTGTTGACAAAGCCACAGTTATGTATGATACAAAAGCTGAGCAAACGCGCGCCATGTCGAAGCCGGACCTTTTTACGGGTATCTTAGAAGAGCGCCACATAGATCAGAAATACAGAGCAAATATTCACGGTAACATTGGGCACTCTGCATGCAGATATTATCAGCCTGTGGACAGGAACAGTCTTTTGTCTTTTGGCTGTTGTTTCATACCTCTTGAAAAAAAGCGATCGGTTCACCTGCAACCACTTTGATAAACGAGTTCATTGACAGATTTTGTTTAGGTAAACATGCTAAGTATAACCTGTTCATAACATGTCAAGAAGGGAGCATCTTGGTGAGTATATAACCAATGCATGATGCACTAAATGATAGTGCAGTGACCAATGGTCTCGTCTTTTCATACACATGTAAAAATATTGAAAAATATTAACATGAGGGGAAAATGTCAACGTTTTGGGGATTGTTCATTATGAATTTTTTATGCACAGTATCTGAAATGATGCTTAAAAATAGCAGATGGGATTTTAAAGTGTTTTAAATAATAGTTCTGATTGACTGAACTTGAATAAGTGGACTTGCAGGTCAGGTTTATTTTTATCACAGCCAATTCACCAAACAGTGGTCCAGTCTGACAGAGAGCAGAAAAGAAGAGGAAATTGAGGTAAAATTATAACAAGTAGAAAAAAAATGAAGGGGGGATTCTTCTGTGCACATATTTGTCCTTTCGAAGTCCGGTAAAAATACCTCTATTGTGTGTGTGTGTGTGTGTGTGTGTGTGTGTGTGTGTGTGTGTGTGTGTGTGTGTGTGTGTGTGTGTGTGTGTGCACGTGAGAGAGGGAGCGGACCACCGCGGGTCATCCGTCCATCTGTCCAGCCAACGGTCAATTTGGAGCCAGAGAATAGAGGCATTGAGTCAGGTAAATGGGTGGCGAACACAACATCTGTGTATATGTGCTCCCGCGAGCGCGTGTGTGTTCGCCCGCATTGAAAGGCAAACGGCAAGTCGGACCAACTCCATCACTCCAGATGAATAGGGACACCCAGGGACGAACGGATGGAGAGAGCGACGGAAGAATGGGACGAAGAGAGGCGGACGATGAGGAGTGACAGGTGGAGGTTATCTGGCCACGTCGAGAGAGAACGACAAGGCGGAGGGGCTGCGGGGGGTGGAGGGGTGGGGGGGCTATTGTACATTATTTGCAGGCATACAGTAAAAATACCTGATACATGCACAATCACACAGCGAGCCTCCGAGCACATACAGTCCCATCAGGGATCACAATGTACTTTCAATGTGCTGAAGGTGTGCAGGGAGTCTCAGGCGTTTTCATGCCACGCTGGAACAATGTCAGGAAGAGACGCTCCAGTTCGTTGCGAACTGGACCCGTCAGTCACCGGCAGGTAAATCAGCAATCAACCTTTGTGCACTCTTCATATGCTGCAGAGCGCATCTTTGATTAGTCGCCTGCAGCGCAAAACGGATCCGAAGATTGTTTTTAAAAATTCAAGAAAAGTGAAGAGAGAGAAGCTAAAACTGTGAAGCTGAGGAACACCAGCAACGCCTGAACCTGCAGCCATCACTTTAAACTGGTTAGTTTGATCAAGAGCAGAAGAGTCACAGTTTGTCTGATGTTTCTGCTCAATGGGAATCAACCGACCATCTACTATACTGGCGACTTTTGACACCATTACCAGCACAACAAAAGAAAACAACTGTGAGGACGAGGAGGAGTTGTGTCGCTGTGTAGGTTTCAGTGCAGCAACTGAAGTGACTGACTGGGTTAAATCAGGCTTATTAGAAAACAGTGCTATAAAATTCCTGGCTGTGGAGTGAAACAATGTCTTTTTCAGTGAAAAAGTCACAAAAAAGTCTTTTTTTTCCCTTAACATTATGTTTCCTGCATAATGTGGGAAATCCTTCAGCTGTGTTTCACCATGAAACATGTTTACTACTTCTAACAGCAGGAGGAATGATCCTGACTGAGCCCAATCTGGCAACATTTCAGAGATAATTCTCACTTACCAGTGACGGAAACAAACCTAAAGACTTGACGAGTGCAATTTAGGTGACTATTCAACTTTAATTAAAAAAAAAAACAGACTTTTTTTCCCCTCCTCCGTTCGCTGCACACACGATCAAACACACCAAGGCGTGCATAAACGCAGTCGGACATATATATTTACACAAATACCCCAAGGTTAGCAAAACACTCCTCATTTCAATTAACAATTATTATGCTTCGTAGACAGCCTCCGAAAACAAGCGCGCTTGTCATTTCTCTCTTTTTCTCTTTCATTATGTCTGGCATTCCTTCCGCTCAGCGTTCGCGGCCCTCGCTCAGATCTTCCCTCATTTCCTTCTCTTCCTGCGGGGTTGTAACTGTTCATCTCTGTCATCTCTCTCTTTTCATTTCTCTTTCCCTCCCTCTCTCTCTCTCTCTCTCTCTCGCTCCCTCTCTCTCTCTCTCTCTCCCTCCCACCTCAGGGCCACTCCAGTCTAAATGGAGTGATTAGTCTAAAGTGGGTGCTGTCAGTGAGATCATCCTAAGATAGAGTCCTATCTGGAATGACCTGAGCCGACAGCAGACCAGCTCCAGAGAGACGGAGAGAAAGAGAGACACTATTAAATGTTCTATTTGTGACAGCTGGCTCCGGGCTGTGCCACCGCCATGCCTCCTCTCTTCAGAGCTCCATCCAGATCCAACAACAGCTCTTGCTCTGAGCTGTGTCTCTGTCACCCAGCCTCCCTCTGCAGAGTTAATGCAGGGAAGGGGGGAAGGAGGGGGGTTAGAAAGGAGGACAGAGAAAGAAAGAGGGGAAGGAGGTTTAAGTGAGGTGAAGGAACTGAGATTTAACACATTGGGATTCCATGATCAGAAATATACAGGGTGGCTGAAGCTTCACAGAGGCTTTGGCCTTGACCTCTGCATTTGTTTTTCTTTTAAAGAGGAGTAAACTCTAAGTTTGGAAGGAGTGAAGGTGGAAATGGGACTTCATACTGAGTAAACGGAGGAGAAGAGATCTGAAGAAAATGATGATAGAGACAAACGGAGGAATAAAGAATCAAAGATGGATTGTAAAGGAGACACTTCGGTGATGTTTTGTTTCTGTGCTGAGAAACTTTGAGAGAGACAGAGAGAGAGAGAGAGAGAGAGAGAGAGAGAGAGAGAGAGGGAGAGGGAGAGAGAGAGAGAGAGAGAGAGAGCGAGAGAGAGAGAGGAGAGGAGGGTTCACCGAGGTTAAACCGTCTGACCCCGACACACATTAACGAAATAAATCAAGACATATGATCATAAATAAATATGGTGGCTTAAAGATTAGAAGCTTTGGCCTCCACCTGTCTCTCTCCCTCCATCTCTCTCTCTCTCTCTCTCACTCTCTCTCTTTTCCACACACGAACACACAAAAGGACGAGGACACAGTGTTACAATAGGCTGTGGAGGGCACCGGCTGACAAAAGCCATTTCATCACGGGTTAACCTCATTCACACATTAATCTGCCACAATAGCTTCCTAATCACATAATCCACAGAAATTATACAGACAACACCTTTAAATTATGATTGCACAGCTGGAGGCAAAGGAGATTAACACATCGGAGCAAGAGGTGACTGCGTACATCTATGTGCGAGTGTGTGTGTGTGTGTGTGTGTGTGTGTCAACTTCATCCTCACTAAAGTGGTTGCACACAAATGTACATGCGGACACACACACACACACACACACACACACACACACACACACACACACACACACACACACACACACACACA
>JAUESF010000014.1:15736859-15748522 GCA_032274765.1 Malacoctenus tetranemus | reverse complement strand
GTGTGTGTGTGTGTGTGTGTGTGTGTGTGTGTGTGTGTGTGTGTGTGTGTGTGTGTGTCTGTGTGTGTGTGTGTGTCGGACAAAAAGGTTTGTCTCTGTATAATGGGACAGCGGGATCTTGACAATGTTGATTTGGAAGCCCCAAAGGGTGCCTGCATCAAACACCCCCACCTCCACACACACACACACACACACATACACACACACCCGCGCGCGCACACACAGGGGGGGAGGCCCTCATCAGAGGAAGGTGCGTTGTTTTACCAACACAAATCACATCAAGTGATTAGACACAGCACAGTCACCGTGGAGACAGGTGGGAATGGCAACAGATGATGAAACGGGGGCTTCCATCAAGAAATCACACACTCACACACACACACACACACAATCACACACACGAATCCCATATGCAAGAATGCAACCACACAGGCTCTCAATCAAACACACATAGCACACCCTCGCACGCACACAGAGGGATGCCATCAGGAAATCAGCAGCCAATCAGAATAATTTGACTGGGATGATGACAGGTCTATCCAATCTGCAGCCGCTGTCGCCACAAGAGAGCATCGTTATCGCCGCACGCACACATGAACACATAAACAAACACGTTCTCTCAGCTCCTGTCCCGAAGCTTTGAATCACAGTTTATTCAAACACACAACCTTCTGCTCGGTTCGCCGTATGTGCACGTGTGTGTGTGTGTGTGTGTGTCCAAACGGCTCTGTTGTTGTTTTCATGTTTGGTAACATCACAAGTCAGTGGCTGACCACTCCAGTGTTGTCCAGTGCGTGTGTGTGCGTGCATGTGTGTGTGTAGGTGCTCTCTCGCCCTGTGTGCTGAATACAAATCTGTTGGCGCGTCAGTCAAACGGGCAGCGTTCATCTCCCTGGCAATTTCCATGAGATTCGATTTAGAGGGCTAATGTATAATAGGCCTTCGGAGGGAGGCGGGAGAGTTTTAATTGAGATGGACCGAGCGAGTGAGAGAGAGAGAAGGTGAGGAGAGAGGGAGACGGAAGAAGGAGACACAGACAGAGGAGAGAGGAAAGAGTGTCAGAGACCGAAAGAGACAGAAAGTGACGTTAACCTGAGCAGAGAGTGGACTCTAGTGGATGCTGTCACTGTCTCACACACGCACACATGCACACACACACACACACACACACACACACACACACACACAACTATATAACTTACTTACCTGCTCTTTGTTTTACAGGATATTTGACGTGATAGTAGAACCAAGATATTATTTCTCTTTGTGTTTAGCAACACAAACATAAAGAGCAAGCGCATCACACTGAAGTCTCCCTGAAAACAGGCAAACATTATTTTTCTCCCTTTCAGCATCACAGCGAAACGGGTTGATTAAAAATCGAACTAAAATCTCTTGTGCAGCAGGAGACTCGCCTTCATCAGAGCATGTTTTCCTTTTCAGACTTACAACCCAAACTGAAAGTGACCTCCCTGGAACAGAAACACACTGAAATAGCTCATTGAAGAGAGTTTTCTCACTGTTCACAAATAGCGAGAGGAGACTTTTTTTTAAATAGTTGTTGAAATGGCAAAATGCAACTTGGATTGAAGCTTTCCTGACACGCAAGAATTCGTTTTTCCTGTTTAATCGTTTTGGAGAATCAATCTAAGTCTCTGAAATGAAATTGTCCCACATCTGGCCCCAGGAAACTGAAACACTCCCAAGGGAGCGTTTTCTTTTTCTTTTCAAATACAAAAAAAGACGAGTTGAAACAGGAAGAAGTGAGTCGATAAGAATCAGAGAGCTGGACCCACCAAGCACAAGGAGGTCAGAGGTCAGGGTCACGAAGCAGCAGCAGCATCCGAAGCGTCGAGGATCGATGCAGTGTCACAAAAAACAGAGCGCACGCAACAACAAAAGGATGGCACACCAGTGTGTGGCACTCAGTGTGAGTATTGAGGTGTTTTGTAACAATGGGTTTTGACTTTGTGACGCCATAAAACACTGTAAAAATTTTTGATCCTAGAGAAAATTTGACACGAGGGAGTTAATAAATTTTTTCAGATCAAATTTGAATTTGTTTATAATCCGAAGTCATGAAGTTTCATCTTTACCACACTAAGAGCAGAAAATCACTCTTAAAAATGAACAATTTGCTGATAACTTCACATCTTCATGTGATTTCCTCTATTTTTTCTTGTTGAGTTTTCACGTTTCTTAGGTTATAGTCTAGTCACAAGTTGTGTGTGTGTGTGTGTGTGTGTGTGGATGCGCGTACATGCGTGCGTGTGTGTGTTGAGTCGAGTCTCCGTACGACCACTTTAATGCACTAAGATGTTGTCGAGCAGGAATGTTATTGATGTTTCTACGGCAACTCGGGGGCTTGAGTGAAGGATTATGTCAAGGGAGGGACGCAAGAAAAGACGGAGCGAAAGAGGACGAAAAGAGAGAGAGAGAGAGAGAGAGAGAGAGAGATCTCGGGTGAAAAAAAGAAACGGTACAACAACTGGAAGTGGACAAAAATAAAGAAGATGGCAGCGTTGAGTCTCACTCCTCATCTCTTCTCCTGCCACAGAAACGTCAGTCGGAGTATCGGAAAGGCTGAGAGCAGGACGGAGGCTGAATGAATGATGGATGCAGAAATTAGAGGAATAAAAGATGGGAAGTCATCTGATTATCATTCACGAAAATCTGCATTGATTTTCCATCTTTTGGTGGGTTTGGTTTTCACAGTGAGGAAGTTTTACCAAGTCAAGCAAACTTCTACAGAAACCGAGATATGGAAATGACCGTGAAAGCAAAACACACACACACAGTAAAAGTCCCTGTATTGTGAGAAAGTGTTTTAAATGAACAAAATCCTGACAGACATCCAGTTCCTGGGTCTGCTAGCATAATGCTCCAACACTATCGGCTTGTGTTGTGTCGGGCAAATCGGGAGTAAATCAAGTCCAAACTCTGACCACTTCTTTTCTCCTCCTGAATGAAAAATGGCTTCAAAACTTTAAAAATGTTTCCATGGCGGCAGCATAGAACTCAGGCTAACCTTGATTCAAAATACACATTTCTGAATGTCTTCCAAGGTATAAATAGAGGGAGATTGTGCTCATGTCGCAGCGTTAAAAAGGAACAAGTGCAAAGCTTTTGAAATGAACGTGAGTCAAACGGGAATGTGTGCAAAGACCCAAATTATCACGAAGGCAATGAAATAAATGATACAAAATGTGGTGGAGGGAAAAAAGAAAAAGCGTGATTGGTGAAATGAACACTGACAATAAAGAGAGAGAGAGGGAGAGAGGGAGAGAGGGAGAGAGAGAGAGAGAGAGAGGATTCCCAGTCTGAGCATCATTCAGAGTCCAGCTGGCACGAAACACCGTTCTTCACCATACGTACCCTTTTGATTCTCGATTCCTCTCCTCCTCACACACGCGTGCAAACCCTGAGAGTTAAAAATACACACTCCCTCTCCTTCTCTCGCTCTCTCTCCCTCTTTCCCTCCCTCTCTTGTTCCTTCCCTGTCTGTCCCACATCAATCAAATCTACTCCCAAAATGATCATCTGTTTAAGGCAGATTATCTTAGGGAAAGCCATCTATCGAATTACAATAGCACTACTTTATCCACCTAGCCAGACATCATCCCTGGAGTGTGTGTGTATGTGTGTGTGCGCACGTGTGTGTGTATGTGTGTAGCCACAGAACAATGTCCAGTGCGTTTTGTCTGTTCATGCCAACATCCATGTGTGTGCGCACGCACCTCTCGCTCTCCTGAAGCGTTTTTTTGCCAAAGCATTCGCGTGCGGTTTGTTTTTAAGTGTGCATTTGCATAATTGTATGGTATCACTGGACTCTGGTTCAGGTTCATTCCCTTTTCAAATCAACAAATATGTATCCCTGCATCAACAAAATAAATAAATAAGTTTAAAAAAAGAGAGCGAGCGAGGGGGAGCGGGAGACGTCGATGGCTCTCTTTAAATCGGATATAGCAGCAGAGGGATTCCCACAGGAGCGCTCTGCTGATGACGTCGCTTATATCACATTTATACTAGAAACATTTGTCACTCCGCCCACTCAGGTCCGACAGAAGCACCTTCTGCTTTCTGCTAATTGATCTTCATTAGGTGGACATATAGCTAAAAGCACGAGGTCCCCCCCAAAAAAACTGCACTGGACATTAAAACCGGCTGCTCTTCATCGGTTATTATTACCAGCTCTCATGCAGCAAAGTGTCATCACTGGATGATCTTTATTAGGAACTGTATTAATCGACACTTATGTTTTCATGTCTGCACACTGGCTATAAATCCACATAAGTAGAGTGTAAAACACACGGTAGTAATTCCCATAATGAGTTCGGACTGGTCTATGAATAAACACTCAGGAAGAGCCGGTCTGGGCTGCAGCTCGGCGTTCCCGCGGCTCAGCCCTTTAGTCGAGTACGCGTTCTGCAGATCAAATGAGAAATTACATCTGTGGCATCAGGGCGCATTTGAAAAATAATATTTGCACTTTCAAAAGCCCTTGTGATGCAAGAGAGTCTTCGCAGTGGCTGCATCTATTTGCAGACGGATAATAATCAGAAGCTGCTCGACGGCTTTCTTTTTTCCTTAAATCATTCCTGAGAAACGTCAAACTGCACGTTTCTTTACTTTAGCTGAGGTGAAGCTCGTCTGTGGCCAAGTTTAAAAAAAAAATCCATTTCTTTTTCATGCTCCCCTCCCACAAACCCACCTCCCTATAGTGCAGCCTAAAGCTAATCCACCCCCCCACCCCACCCAAAAAAAACAAGAAGTGTAAATGCGGATTAGTGGCACTGAAACATTAAGACATGCAGGAGGTTTTTTTGGGGGAGATTGGTGTTAACGAATAGCCGCTTCGTTCCAGAGGCAGAAAGTTATTCTGACTCGTAATTACAAGAATTTTCACTGCTGTTGCCAACGCCACTTAATAAAAAAAAGCAGGGGAGAACAAGTGCACTGTGACTGAGCAGGGCCCTGTGTGTGTGTGTGTGTGTGTGTGTGTGTGTGTGTGTGTGTGTGTGTGTGTGTGTGTGTGTGTGTGTGTGTGTTTTACTTAGCCAAGGGGCCTTGTGCTGCGGGCACTCTCAGTGAACAATCAAAACAGCTCAATTTAGGCTTTATCTGCAGCTCAAGCATGCACACACACACACACACACACACACACACACACACACACACACACACACACACACACTTGGCTGAGACAAAAGGACAGTGAATTGAGGAAGACTGGAGGAAAGCAGGAGAGGAAGGAGACGTCAGCGGTGCGACGCGCTGATGATGGCAGCAGTTTGGAAGGTCAGGGAAAACTTGGAATTCGATGCACACGGCACCTGATCAATATCTTCCCTCTCTTGCCCCCACCACCACCTCCACCCACACCACCCCCACCACCTAGGAATACTAAGACCTGGTGGTATCGACTGGTAGCGACCACAAGGCGATCCATAACAGCGGGTCAATCAATTAAGAGCACACATAAGAGCGCAAATCAAGGCAAATCCGCCGAGAGTGACAATGTGTAATCAACTGGTTACAGTTCCCCTTTCTTTATCATCCGCTGCTGCACCGAGGTGGGAGGAGAACTAAAACATCCCCGAGATGAGAAAGAGAAAATCACAATTAAACCCAATGGTCCCACGTTAAATTCAGGTACATAAAAGAAAACAAGACAGAAGAAGAAACAACACGCAGCAGCTGGTTTGTGTGGTTATTTGTTAAGTTTCTTTACACTTTGCATTTTTTCACATTGCGTTTTGTTTGAAGGCAAAATAAATTTTTTTAAAAAGTGGAAAGCTGTTCAGGAGGGAGTCAGTGTGTGCTGGAGGTCTTCCTCTACTGCAGCAGAGCGGCCAAACTGCAGCCACTGCTCCCACCTTCAGGCTGGATCAGGTACTGCATCTGGTGAGGGAGCTTCGTGGGGCCCACAGAGGTCTCGTCCCACGACCTGGTCACAATCTGAGGCACGTCTAGTTTACTCTGATTACTCTTGTACAGCCTAAGTTACTTGATCATTATTTTTCAAAGAGTCTGTGATCTGATGTCATGAGACCAAAACTCTTTACTGCAAAAAACCCCCACAGAGGTTTAATGAATCGAGGCCTCAAAAATTGAATGAAATCGATGTGTGCTGCAATAAAAACACCACTGACAAAAAGTTTGAACTACGACAAGTTTTTTTGTACTTGAAAAATAGTCTTGAAAAATGAGTCACTGACTATGAATCACATGCACTGTCCACCATGTGTTACTTTTCATCTTTTGGTCTGATAATAAGAAATGCCAGCATGAGCAGAGAAAATCCACCACTCAGGTACAAACTTTCACTTTTTTTTTCCTGGACTCTGAAACCAAAGAAGTGGAGAATCAACATGAGACTTTTTGAGACGGGTCACGACACACACGTCTCTCCACACTGTCCACTGGTACAACGCTGTGCTTTTGTTGTGAATGACTCCTTGAAAAACGTGGTTTAAAGAGTGAATTTCCCAGCTTTGCAGCATGAAGCTGGAGATTCCAGAGATATTTGATCAAATACTGTTCTCTATCCAAGTAAGAAAAAAAAAGATTACACCCAACAATGAAACTGACTAAATAAGACTCAGACAGAAAAGCATAAAGGAAGTGAGCTCGGGGAACAGACAGCCACACAGACACAAATGTACAATGCTTGAAAATTATGTCAATAAACAGAGCTTATTCACAGTTTGGTGCGAACAATAGTGTCAATTTGTGTGCGTGTCTGTGTGTATATGTGTGTGCGTGCGTCGGACTGACAGCGCGTGTGGAGGTGTTGTTCCTGTGTGATTGTCCTCGGCAGGATGTGACGTCATCTGTTAGTGCTCGTCCCCTCCTGACACAGGAAATGAACCAGAGTCCAGGAACACTGGACGGTCCGCAGCCGTCGGAGCTACGCATGCCTGCCTCCGTGTGTCTGTGCAGGCGGCCAGATCCCACTGATGGGGGGGGGGGTGTCTAGGTCAGTGCACATGCTGATGATCGGTTTAGGACATGAGCCTCGAATGAGGAGGACCCGGGTTTGGATTTCCCACCTCTGTAGATTTGACAACAAATAGGAGAAGCAAATCTCAAGAGTTTCAACTGAAGCCAACTGAAATCAGGCAAAAGGGGCGAACTCCATCCAACTTGTTTCTCGTCCACTGATTCCACTCGATACACAAAAACATCCAACTTTTTCAGCTTCTCAAGACTGAGCAGCACGTCAGGGAACTAGGTGAAAGACTTTAGATTCATTGCTACGGCCAATCGACTTTCCTTCCCCTCCTTTTTCACCCGTTATGTAAAGTGTAGCGTATTCGTCCAAATCTGTGGGTTCTGGTTTTTTCTGCTCACTCTGCACTGCAGGACTCCTAATTTCATCAGCACAGCTGGTCGTTTTCAGAGGTATTCTGTGAGAATGTTAATAACACACGGAGCACCACAGATACCGAGCAAAAATTATTTTTCACATCTGCAGTGCCCACTCTGTGCTTCTGCCCTCTTGTATCCGTGTTTGGGTGTGTGCGCGCGTGCGTGTGCGTATGTGTGTGTGTGTGTACGGCTCACCTCCTCCTCTCCACAAACCGCAGCACTGTGGCTAACAAGCACTCCTGCACATTTTGACTGGGCAACAAGGGCTTAATGACAAGTCACATAACAATGGAGAGGAGAGGAAAGTACAGTAGAGCGCTCCAGCCAAACTATCACTCGGTAAACAATGGCTTGTCAGCCCTGATCTTCCCTCTCTGTCTTTCCCATTGTGGCGCAGATAAACAAATCCAACACACACCTGTGCACACGCACACACAAACACACACACACAGTATGCTCAAACACACAGTGAATGCTTGAGTAGTCTACTCATGAACACGCAAATAGAATAACATGCTGAGGTGTTTGCATTTAGCACATATGAAAATGAAGAAGTGCAACAAAGTGCAAACTCTCCCACACACTCACGCATACGCAGACGCACACGCGGGCTGTATAACTGGCTGTACAAGCCGGGTTTGATGACAGCCCCCTAACAATAGGGAGCAGAGCAGCCCAGCTATCTGCCTGTCACACAATGAAGGGGGTACCGCTGAAGAGCTTGTCACCACCAATACATGTAAACACGCGCGCAGACACACTGAAAAAAATCACCAGGAAAATAAAAACATGAGCCGTGGAGTGTGTGCACGTGTGCTCGCCAGCGGGCACGGACACGCGCACGGACACGCACACATAAACGGGGGTAATTCAGAGCGCTGCCATTTATCTGAAGAGCGCTCCGTTTTTCAGACCGTGAGTGGAAGTGAATTTGCTTTTTCTGTCGAGTGCAAGTCAGGTTGGATTAAACAACACTTGGCCAGTGCTGATGGGTTATCACTGCGCATCTGTGTGTACATTCGTGTGTGTGTGTGTATTGTGTTGATGCCCACAGGCGCTTGGGTTTGATGCAGGCAAATCTAGAGACTGTCCTCTTCTCCTGTCAAGACCCATCTCTCTCTCAAGGTGTCCTTTCACCGTCTTCTTACTCATCATCTTTCCCTTTGCTTTCTTTTCCCTCCGTGCTGCTCATTCCTCTCCTTCCCACTCAAAGTCCTCAGAGATTAAGCTCCTGATCTTTACTCCTTTATGGCGGTGTTGTTTAAAATGGTGAAGACTCCTCGTAAACTGCTTCAACAGTCTCAACGTGTCACACGCAAATATGTACACAGCGATGGCGACAGCTTCAGGACACGATGACGCGTGGACAGACATCGTTGTGGATCAAACCAGAGACAAAAAGACAGAGAAGACAGGTCAACCTGCTTGGTCGCCTGAGCTACAGACGCTGTATTGTTTTGATACAAAAAAAGCAGCAGACAAAATGTGAAACAAAAAAAAAAGGGAAACAAAAAGTGGCGTTCACACAATAAAGCCTCTTAACACAATCAGCCCGAACAGTGAAATAAACAGGCAGGTGGGATGAAGAGCATTAATTTTCTTCGTGGATTTAGCCAACGATGTAGAGACGCTCGCTCCTGCTGGGATTTACTTCAACACAAGGCACCAAAATAAAGGTGCCAATGTAGCGAATCCCTCAAATAAGTTCAGAAACACAATCGGGACCAAGACAAATGTTCAAACGAGCCGTAAAACACCGATCAGATCAGTGAAGGAACTCGATCACTTCACTTCTCTGCGCGAGTTACGAGACGCCTTCAGTGCTGCTGTTCTTGAGGAACATGCTCCACAGATCAGAGCTGTTTCGGCGTCACCGGGGAATCTACACATTAAGCTGGTGGTTTTATTGCTGGAGCTGATCGGTGTAAATACACCAGCTTTATATAATACGTCCGCTCCCTCCTGTGCAGTACAATTTTATCACCTCTAATTATTCTTTTATTTCATTTAATGTGTATTTTCCCGAAGCAACATCAAGAGGTTTAATTCATCTTATGTTTTTTTCCCCCTCCCTGCTATTATATTATGGTACTGTTTATTTTGTAAGCCCTGGTGAATTCATGTTTGTGCTGAGCCAATAAAAACAAAGACTCTACTGCAGTGTTAAGTAGTAATTTAGTGCTCTAATTAGGAATGCATAGAGTAAAGATATCTATATCAGAATAAAAACAGACTTGACTCCTCATTACGCTGTGTGAAAAGACTAGAAATGGAATCAAAATGCTATTATGTGATAAATTTAAAGTCTGTGAATTGCAGGACGGCAGCTGTATCTGCCAGGGAAAGATAGAATGTAATCATAACATCGTTTAAAACGCTAATAGCCGTGCAGCCTCTTTTGGAGATCAGTGTCCTTCTGTGCCAAACAAGTACACGTAGCCCGCTGCTGTTGGTGTCCTGATATCACTTGAACCAAACGTGTCAATCAGACACATCCTCGAAACCAACACGTGGAAGCTGCCGCCATATAAACATAAAAGTCTCTTATTGTACAGCTAAGCAGATAAATATGAAACTCACGTGCAACATATGAAAATGCCTGAATGTTTAGTGTCGTCTGTACCTGGAACACGACTCGCAGGGTTTCACAGGAAACTCAGCCAGAGAGTTCGATACTGCCCAACTTCAGTTCATCCAATTCAGGGTCTCCTGGGCATCAGCTCCCCCCTCACTACTCCCCCCCACCCCCCATCTTCTTCTTTTTCACACACCAGCACATTTGTTGCTCAGCTAAATCACCATGAAAGGTGCTGAGCTCAACACTCAGAGAGTAATTCAGATCTGCGAGTGTGTGTTCAATTGGATGAATTTGAGAGGAGCTGCAAAAATGAGGGGGTCTGGGAAAAGAGAATGAAGAAAAAGACCAAAAGAGGTGCAGTAAAGTAGAGAAGAGAAGCACTAATGGCGTCTGGATTGCAGTTCGATGGCGAGCAAGGCGAAGGATCAGAACAGAGCACTTGATCCTGCAGCACTTTGCTGATTTTAGCCACATGAACGCCGGTGACCCAATGACCCCGCTGCCTGGCTCAGGACAGGAAAGAGGACTGCTGCACGGGACGGCTGAATACACTCCCACATTAGGTGCAGTAAATGACGTACACAGTCGCGGATAAAAACGCCTTATTGACAAATTTTTTTTGCATTGAACAGATTGAAAAGTGGAACTGGTGGAAAAAAGGAGGCGCGTGACCTCAACACTTTGGGATTTTCCTCAACCATTTGAATTCATCAAAAAGGAGAAGAAACATGGAGGCGCTTCTTCATTCTCCTCCTGTCCCGTTGATACATTTAAAGAGACATTTTCATCAATAAATACACAGTGATCAGCTGTTGCACAATATTGTTTTTATCTTCCACAGGTGGCTGGTATGTGTTCATCAAAGCAGAACTGCATAAAAACACATTTTATTGTGTATTAATATTATATCTCTTGTGTTTGGGATCACAATACATCAAGACTTGATGAAAAGCTGTGTTTTTGTGTAAACCTTTGAATATGAATGCAATGTATCATTATGTTTTACTAGTTTTCAAATGCTTCAAAATGTAGTTTTAAAAAAGTACATTTGTCTGTGGATGAAGATCTGTGTGCTTGTTGCTCCGGCCTTAAACGGGTTAAATCATCATTCCATACCATACTTGTAGGCAATGTTTGAGCCTGCAAGTGGTATGTTCTGTGCGTGCATGCAAGTACCAGGACTGTTTCTGTGCTTCATGTTAGTGTACCAGTGTGTGTGTGTGTGTGTGTGTGTGTGTGTGTGTGTGTGTGTGTGTGTCCGTCCGTCCGTCCGTCCGTCCGTCCGTCCGTCCGTCCGTCTGTCCATCCGTCCGTGTCCCAGTGAGTCTAATGGTCCCTGGAGGCAGGCCAGCGTCCATCAGCAGACAGCAGGCATTAGTGCTCTGCCAGAGTATCGATGGACCACCGGTGCTCAACAGCAGGCCCCTCCCAACGGTCACAGGACAAGATGGGTATATGTATGGCAGAGGGAGTGTGTGTGAGTGAGTGCGTGTCACAGACAGACACAGTGTTTCTGATACATTCGTATATGCACACAGAAATCGAGAGAGTTGTCTGCGAGCGTTTGCGAGACTGAGAGGTTTGTGTATGACCCCTGACCTCAGGCTATGTGTCACGGCTCTCTGTGTGTCTATGTGCGTCTATGTGTGTGTGTGTGTGTGTGTGTGTGTGTGTGTGTGTGTGTGTGTGTGTGTGTGTGTGTGTGTGTGTGTGT
>JAUESF010000014.1:15701699-15724845 GCA_032274765.1 Malacoctenus tetranemus | reverse complement strand
ACACACACACACACACACACACACACACACACACACACACACACACACACACACACACACACACACACAGACGTTCCACCTCTGGCATGCCCACCCACCATCTCCCCCCCTCTTTCTCCTCTCCCCTCCTCTACGCTCTCATCTCCGGCTGTGCTAATCCACTGGCCAAGTCAGGAACTCAGTTACCCATCTGGCCAAGCATGACTCCAGCTGGGAAGACAGAGGGATGCAGGGGTGGAGGGAAGAAAGAGGTGCAGCGGCGAGAGGGGCAAATTGAGAAAGAGGAATGCGGATGAGGGGGTAAGTAGCTGGAGCTGTATGAAGGAGGAAGTCTTTATGTTACTTACGATTTTACACTGAATAGAGAATAAAGGGGTGAATGAGGTATCTGCAAACCGCTGAGGACAGTGAAAAGCACTGAAGTGGCACAAGGAAAAGCCCCTCATGACCCCTTCATTTCTCCCCCCCAAAGAAAAAAGTATTGATCCCTTCGCTTTGTAGAGAAAAGGGATTACTCCTTCTAGCAGGTTGGAATGAGAGCTGCCATTGAGCTCTGTCATGACTTATATAGTCTAATTGCAGTTTGGAGTGAAGTAACCTCGAGTCATGGCGTTCACCTCCGACCCCGACTCCTGCAGAACCATCTGGCTGCTCAACGTTAACCCACGACTTCACGCTGCCAATGGCATGTTTGTAGGTACAAACCTGTACAAAAATGGGTGCGATGGCTTGCAAACAAACGGTGGACATTCAACAAGCACCAAAATAAATATACTGAGAAAGTTGCCTCGATGCATTTCTCGCAGTTTTTGTTCGTATCTGTAGACAACTTCATTTTCATGGCTCTTTTTGTACACTTTGATCTTTCTCAAACAAAACCTGTAATATTGCATGTCAGTTTATGCTGTTTCTATTCTTCAAGAGATATCCGATTCCTGACTGTGGGTGGGTGTGAAAACCCTTGTTGTCAGCTCTATAGATGAAAGACACAATACGTGGCTGTCGAGACAACTAAAAGCCATCTTTATATAGATTGAGTAGGGTTTTTTTTATGTATGTGCAAACAGGAAGCAAAAGGCGTTGAAGACGCAACAGTGTGAACAATCAAGGTCAACAAGCAGCGGAGAAACATAAAAGATGGAGCAACCTAAATGACATGAATTGCAATGTATGTTGTAAAAATGTCAGGAAAGATATAGAAAACATAGAACAAGTGATAAACTGGAAAAAGCCACAGCACAGCTGTAACCCTGGACTCAGGACTCAACCCAACGCCGCCAAGACGAGACTCAACCAGAACGCGCACAGAATCGATACACTTTGTCCTCGAGCTGCCCCCAATGTGAATGTGAAACGTCAAAAGGATTGATTAAAGATGCAGTCAGTGGAGCGTTCACAGCGAAATCTCTGCAGACGTGCGACATCTGCAAAATTATTGCCCCCCCGCAAACACTCTGTTCAAGGATACAAAATATTAAGAGATGATATAAAATATTAGGAATATAAAAAGAGAGGCAAACTGTTCCTTGTATCACCCCTCACTCATCCTGCCAATTTCATCCAATTCCATCGAGAACTTTTTGAGTCATTTCACATACAAAACAATCTTCCACTTGGCACAAGCAAGCATTATACTAAGTTGTTGTTTTTTGCTTTTTTTACTGCCAAAGTCAGACGGCCATTATGCACATTTTCCTGAATGACCTCTTAGTCCGATTAAACATTGCTAAAACAGTCATTGTGCAAATCAGGACAACACAGAACTGAAGGGAGGCAGAAGTAAACTCAGTCAAGCAGAACACTTCAAAGCCGCTTCGCAGGCTGAAGGTCAGAATCAAGGCTGCCGCGTTCGGAGTGATGCTGCTGCACTCCATATCATAGAGCATGTGCACATCCCTGTTTGAGTCATGTTCTTTCCTTTTCTCCAAACCACTCATCACTGTCGACCGAAGCAATAAGAAGACTGCAGCCCACTTTTCTTCTAAAGGACATCTGAAGGTAGTTGGGAAGAATGAGTACATGATAAACTGTTGTAGGAGGCACACGGGAGACACGCTCCCATTCAAAGAGATGGAATCAAACCACCTGCATCAAACCATCAATCAAACACTAACAGCACACAGCATGAGGTTAACCCAAACTTGTAGTGTGAGTGTGTGTGTGTATGCGCATGTCAGGGATAAAAGCCCAGGAGCAGTTTAGCTAAAACAAACTCCACTGTGAGCACAACCACATTCACGTGTGCCTCGAAGTCATCCAGACCTCACAAATACAATAGTTTTATCTAACAGGATAAATTGCTGTTGTACTTACAGACATTACCAGTGTTGTCGAAACTGGTGAGCACTTCATTGACTCTGAGAGGTCCCAGGTTGTCTCTGAAAGAAAAAGCCAAACCTGCAATCAAATTAAGCCTGATACAGACTTGTAACACACTTCACTCTAGATGTGTTGAAATAATTCACCAATTAATTTATCTTTTCATGACAAAGGCCAAGAAAACAATGCAAAACCTGACGCTTTTCATTCGACTGATGCCGTTTCATGCATGTCAAAATAGCTTTCTGTGTGGTGTGCTGACCACGGTGCTTTTGTCTGTGCCACCATGTAATTCAAGCCTTGCATGCAGCCATTCAAATGTGTGCGGGTACCTGAGTAAGGCACTGTACTCAGGGAAGTAGACACTTCTGTACTCCACCCACTGGTCATCTGAGGTATCGCTGTGCTCGTGTCTCATGAGCCTTTTCCTGCTGAAAAGGTCAAAAGTGGCAAACCTGCGCACAGACACCTGTTTGACCTCGGGACTCTCCACCTGCTTCTGACGCAACACCTAAAACAGCAACAAAGGAGAGTTTATAAATTCAGCCCTAATAAAAGAGCCCATCCCTCACGTATCAATTATTCACAAGCTGCGAGGCAGCACTGGGCCCTTTTAAGCCCTACTGAGAAAACGTCTCTCAGGAGGAACATTTCTAGCAATGACAGATCTGGTGCTGCAGTAAAGTTTACAGGCAGGTCTGCAGTCTGACATAAGCCTGCTAACTTTAATGCAGCTCCTACAGCACAGTATGTTCAACAAACTGTATATTTACTATGTCAAAAGTGTTGTCGACAATTGAGAGCAGTCATTTGTTTTTCTCCTTCCCAACAAGCACAAATGATGAACAATTAAGTGTACAATACAGACTGCAATTTCACACTGGAGCTGACCAAATGGTGTATTTGTATGGGTTGGCACAGCAGTGCAGCGTTTAGACACAAGTTGGGGTCCTGCGTTTAGCACACTGTTGAAAAACAATCAGTCGTCATCTGAATGAGCTTTTCCGTGTGTGATTCTGCCTGTATGGTTCAGCAGCACTGAGAGCTCATGACTTTGTGTGGTGCAGAGTGAAGAATGCTGCAGGCCCCTTTGCAGGGAAGCTTTCCTGTCAGCCCACTACAGGGTCTGCATCATGCCCATCTATGGCAAAAAGCAAAAGCCTCCGAGCTCCCTGCATGAAGAGAGTCCCTCAGATTGTGATGAAGACAAATAGCAACTGGTGAAAACACTTCATATTAATAACTATGTCTTGGTAAAAAAAGATGCAATACAAACCAACGACAATGTGTTGGTGTCAGAAACACAGTGTTGCTGTTGTTTCAGTAAAACGGTTTCATTCAGTATGCAAGGTGACAGCTGCTCTGCTAAAATTAAAAAGCAGTTTGAGTGACTCAGTCCTGATAGGGAACATAACTAAAGCAAAATACACAAGGTAAAACGTGACATAATCAGCTTTGAGGGCAATTCTGACTCTAGACATGGCAGTGAAAAGGTCTGAGAGGATTCGAGTTGTACACAATAATTTACATTATAGTATAAAACATGCAAATGTTCAAAATCACATGCAACGTGTATTGGAGGCGAACGGAGGCGTGTGGAGGGTCTGTGCTCGCTGAGACAGGATGTACCTGTCTCAGTAAGGTCCATCTGGCCCGGGCAACGTCAGCAGCACCGCAGGTGGCTATTCGGGAGTTGCGGGAATCGGCTGCGCAGGTGCCTTCAGTGACAATTCCCCTCGGAGACGAAGCCGGCTCGGGCTTCTCTGCGGCACCGGTGGAGTCCCTCTCCATCTCAGTCTGCGCGCAAGTTGTGGGCGGAGGGATATCTGTCATGAATCCTCCCGCTCGCGAGGCGATCACAGTTACCGGTACCAGCGTGGCAGTACAAAAATAAGGCCTCTTTAAAATAAAACGCACACTGACGCAGAAAGTGCCCACAGACACGACTTGACGGTCATCACCTGTTACACCCACAATAGACTCATGCTACTTCCGTACACTTTTACTGTTAAAGGCATACGAGTAAATTACCGATGCTCACACGGCTTGATTTTCTCTTTCTACAAGCGGCTGCTGGCGTCCGAGTTTGATTAGTTTGGTCTGAAAGTGGCTGCGACGTCACCGTGTCGGCTTTGTTTAGGAAGTCACACACGTGTATTCGAGCAGCAAACCGCTGTCAAAGGGTGGCGATTTGAAGACCAAATTATTAATATAGAGCAGAATATATTTGTTAAATGTAAAAATGTCGCGTGTATTTTCACATTCAGGGCGTTTACTTTTGCTGTATGACCGAGAAACCCTGTAATGACAGATCGGGGTTTAAATCACTTATTTTAAGCCTTGTGTTGAATTTTTAAAGGATGTGACCGATCGTTAGACATCCGCAATGACTGTTTTTGTGTTTCCCTTCGCTCGCCTCCTCCCGCCGTCTCGCATCGCAGTGTTTGGACGGACAAAGAGGCTGTCCTCCTTCGTCCAACGCTGCTGCTCGTCGGTAAGAGTCCAGTTAACGAAACTGTTCATTCACTCTCCCGTGGCCCGGTGTGAGATAACAAGAGATTCACACATGTTGTGTTGTTTTATTTCAGGACACATCAGCCGATTATCTCAGCTCTGGGCTCGATAAGTACAAAGATCTACAGAAGTATTTCAGGAGGAGGCTGAAGGGAACGTATCACAGGTTTCCCAGCATTCCTCATCAGTCGGTGGTCAGTGACAGCTTCTCATTTGGATCTGAGCTTGTTCTTTGTCATAGATTTACTTTGCATTTGTAAACCAGGAATGACAGGATCCGTATTTATTTCACCTTGTGACAGATCAGTGGACATCACCATCTTTACGTCATTGAAACCGATGGGATCTACAGAGTGGATCCGAGGCGCAGTAAGTAGAAACTACCAATCATCATGCTGGCAGCTTTCTTTCTTCAAGTCATAAATGAAGCTGACTATTTGGCTCATTTGAACTACTAAACTGCCTGTTTTTAGGTGACCTGGAGCCGGAGCGGGTGTTACATTTAGGACACGTCCCTGGAGGAGACGAGAGGACTGGATTTGAGCAAGCAGAAAGGAGGCCGTCGTCTCACTGGAGCGTCCAGAGAGTCCGTCTGTCCCCGCAGGAGAAGCACCTCGCTGCAACGCTGAAATGTAGCCTCAGAGGAGAGCTCAGGTGAACTGAGACACACACAGGCGGCTGTTCAGCTCATGTGTTTAGTCTTTACATTTTGAAACTGGGACACAAGTTGACGACATCCTGTGATAAAGCAGGTGCGTGGTCACGAGACTGGAAGAGAAACGCTCACTCCCTCTGCGATCGATGGTCGCACTGGAGAAAGTCTTCAGTTTTGGTGAATAGGAAGTTTTGCACTTTTGTTTCAGTTCTGAGGCGTGTCGGTGAAATAGAACTGAATTCCCTCTGTCTGTGTGTGCTTTGGTAAAGAATGGGCCTCAGATGAGGTGCTGTTTTACACCACCTTGGAGGGTCTGCGTTCCAGCACGGTGTTTCGTCTGGACCTGACCCCCAGTGGAAGCAGGATCACCTGTGTGTATGAGGAAACTCAGCCTGAGTGAGTGTCAAAAAAAAACATGACATGAAAGCTGCCCCCGCTCCTCCAGTACCTCTGATTGAAACACTGACATCTCCCCAGTGTGTTTGTGGAGGTCGGCCTGTCCAGAGACCGACGGATCCTGACCATCAACTGCAACAGCAGGACGAGTTCAGAGGTCCTGATCAGCGCGATGAAAACTTCCCATTTGGAGCCTTTTGTGGTTAGGCCGCGCCAGCTGGACGTGCAATACTACGTGGAGCACTGGAAACAACAGCTTATCATACTGGCTAATACAGGAGCTGGACAGGAATACGAGGTAGCGATGGCTGCATAACATGAATACTTATATCCTGTCCAAAGGTTGTTTAATTCACACACACTAGAAATAACAAAAATACCTTTAACCGATAAAAGTTCACTTAATCATTAAGTAAACTGCATAATTCTCAAATGAGAACCTTATTACACAGCATGTGTATACAGCAGATCCACTTTTTGAATTCTTAGGTGGTGAAAGCTCCTCTGTCAGAGACAAGCTCCTGGGTCCCTTTGTTCTCTCCTGATCCTGGCACCGTGATCAAAGACATGGACGTTGTTGGAGACTATTGTGTGTTGGTTGCTGGAACACAGGTCAACGAACTTGTCCTGATCATCGTCCCCCTAATCAAACCTGAGGAAGCTTACGTGGTACAGGTGCTGATCACTTCTTATTTTTTCATCTCTGTTTTTCATGTTTTGCCAGATTTTTTTTTGTTAATCTTTCTTGGATTTCAGTGTTGTTCATTCTTCCTTTACGTTTCTGCTCTCTGACTCAAGCTCCCCTCCTGGGCTTGTGCCATAGAGAGTAGGAAACCAGGTCTGACGGACCACCAAAATGCGATCGAGTTCCTCCTCTCATCTCCCGTCCGTCCTCCTGAGACACTCTGTCTGTATCCTGAGAGCGGCCTACTTTCATCAGGCTCTGGAGATGGTTCATCCTCAGAGAACCAAGCCAAGTACAGCACCACACGCTTGGAGGCCTGCAGCAAAGTGAGAACACGTTCAAGCATTCAGAAACCAGCAGGAGAAAAATGATCATGTTTAAGTCAGAGTTTAACATTATTTACTTTACTTTGCCTCTTTTCTCTTCAAAAATCAATACTACTTAGAAAAAGTTGTGACAATTTTCAACAATGTTCAGAAACTACTCAAAGTTACATCATTCAGTTTCCAAACCAGCCGTCTCTTCCCACCCTCTGCAGGATGGCACCTCGGTGCCAGTGACACTGTTTCATGCGGCCCCTGTGGAGGGCCTGAGGAAGGCGCCTCTGCTGGTCCACGTATACGGAGCTTACGGCAGAGACGTCGGTATGGATTTCTGCCCAGAGAAAAGGCTGCTGCTGGAGCAAGGCTGGGCTCTGGCCTACTGCCACATCAGGTAGTGTGTCGTTTCTGGAGCATCACTGATAAAGTACTGCGAAGGCTTCAGGAGTGTGTTCACTGACCAGTGGCTGAGAACTCTCATTGCACTGGTTGTGTATAGATACTGCTGCACTAAACTATAGAAATGTCTGAGAGAAGAAATAAAGCATGAAACTATTCTTTCTTTTTTGATTGTACACATAACTGTGGTGTTTGTCTTCCTGTCCCTCCAGAGGGGGAGGGGAGCGAGGCCTCTCCTGGCATAGAGCGGCTCGCGTAGAGGGGAAGCAGAGAGGAGTGGAGGACCTTGAAGCCTGCCTCCATCACCTCCTCTCTTTAGGTGTCTCTGCGCCCTCACTCACTGCACTCACAGCCTGCAGTGCTGGGGCCGTGCCAGTGGCAGCACTGTGCAACAGGCAGCCGAGTATGCTGCAGGCTGCCGCACTGCAGGTGAAACAATAAAGCTCTTCATAGTTCTGTCTGTAGGTTGTACCGTGGGAGGGGGTCTGTCATGAGAAAATACTTCACACACCTGAAAAAAAAGAACATCAATGTCTTTTTCTACGTTCAGGCACCTTTCTTGGATGTGTTGGGAACTATGGAGGATCCCAGTCTGCCACTAACTGTGGAGGATCGAGATGAATGGGGAGACCCAGTGGGAAACCCAGTACACAGACGTGTCATCGCCACTTACTGCCCAGTCAGAAACATCACACCTCAGGTAAACAGACAAGCACGAGTTATATTAACATTCAGTCTGTTCAACTACATATATCGGTTTCCTGTACTTTCTAATTAGGGTTCAAATCAGCACGAATTCAATGTTATAGTCCACAAATGTACTTTTTTACAAACTTTGGCTCCAAATCAGACCAGAAATCTTCTTAACTCTTTGTGTGTCTGTGTGTGACAGCGTTACCCCTCAATGCTGCTGACGGCCTACAGTGAGGATACCAGGGTCCCGCTGGCAGGTGTCATCAAGTACTCTGAACAGCTTAAGAAAGCGATTCATGCACACATCAGCTCCAAGCCAAAGTCAGGTATGAACTCAGCACACTCTGTTCACCTATAACTAAGGTCTGACGCACCTATAACGAAGAAATCAGAATTCAGCAGAAATCATGAATTAAATGGCAAAAACAGTGGAAAAAACCATCATCGCTGAGACCAGATCTAATCTTGCTAAATGTGAAGTCTGTCACTGAAACATGAATCAGTTTTGTTGCCGTCACCGATTCTTCACTTGGTCATGTGATCTCACACGTAAGTGAAGGATTTTCTCTGCAAAGCTGTTTCAATGCTTGTTCAGCATGTTAATTTACACTCTGCGAAATTTGTGAGCACAATGAAAACATTTCTGAGAAGTTCAGTTGCTTGACTGAATGTGCCGCCACGTCTGTGTCCTGTCCAGCTTTGTGGCTGAGGGTCGTGTCCCAGCAGTCGAGTCAGCAGAGGGAGCAGAAACAGATGTGTGTGCCATCGTTCTGGAGAAGTGTTAACAGTGCTTAAAGTTCACCACCAAAGTATAGCACAGGTCACCTTGCAGTAAAGCCCCTCTCTGCCTGTATGTGTGCCTGTTCCAGTGTATGTGTGTCAGCTAATTGCTCTCATTTCCCCTCAGACAGGCTCTTTCTCCCTCTCACTTATAATCTTCCTCCACCACGTTGGTGGTACTCCGTATTTACACCCCTCTCTCTCTCCCTCTCCCTCTGCCTCCTCCCGTCCCGTTTCAAATACACACATTATCTCTCGTCCTCACCCTCTCTCACTGTTGTGTTGTTCATGCACACATGCACCAGGCAGCTTAAGTGTCTGTGTATGTGTGTGTATACGTCTCTCTAATCTGTCTCTCTCTGTTCTCCCGAGCCTTTGATAAAGTGCTGATGGCATGGACACATCCAGGCGGGTGGGCAGGCCCATTAGCATGGTAAAGAGATAGTGTATCAGAGCAAGAGATTAGACGCCACAAACTGGGAGCTGTCAAGGTCAAGACCGCACTTGTGAAACAGTCCGTACCACAGAGACAGGACGGGGGGTGTACGGGGTGGGTTGGGAAGGAGGGGGGGTATCGGATGGAAGAATGGATGAATGAGAGGAAGCAGAGAAACGAGAGAAGAGATGCACAGAACAGAAACTGCCTCACAGAAAGACAAGAGAAAGATTTAATGAAAGGTTGTTTAATGATATTTTATATTTGTTTTATTTTGCTCCTAATTTTTGGGCTTTTTTTGTTCTTTCCAGAGTTTGAAACATCCCCCAACATAGTTCTGAATATCCAACCTGGAGCAAACCATCTCGGACCAGAAGACTTTGAGCTGATGTTAGAGGAGGTGGGTGATTCTTCTTATTTAGAAAGTACTTAGACACACATACAGGATTCACCTGTTGGCTCCCACCACCAACGACCAAAGCTTTGCTTAGAATTCCTCTGTTGTTTCTGTCTGACGCAGGAAGCCCTGAAGTTGGCCTTCTTATACACCGAGTTGAGTCTGGAGCCTCCTCGACCTTCACGCAGGAGGAAAAGATGGAAAGGTCACCAAGAACAGGGATGAAATTCACAGTGATCCGCTCACAGCTCGTCACAGCCCAAAGCTTTAAAAACCAAAGACGACGAGGACGACGGCGATGAACTTATGATTGTCTTCTTTATTATGAGACATAAATCTCAGGCAGTGTCACAAAGCTGCTGCTGTGAAACTGTAATTTCATTTCATTCATATCAGCATTTGTACAGTATATCAACAAACTCTAAATAGCAGGCCTTCTCAGAGATGTAACACTGTCCACGATGGCCCGGATTGAAGCGAGTGTGTGTCGAGTACCGAATCATCAAACCCTCTCCTGCTTCGGTCTGAATGCGCGACTTTGGAAACACTTTTCCACGGTTGACTTGGTTGGTGCTCATCAGCACCTGCAGCTGTTCAGGTAGCTCAGGAAAAGAGGAGAGATCTGTGACGGCAGAGCTCTCGCCAAAGTTGAGCACCATGAGGTACGCTCGGTCCAGCCCGTCGAACTCTCTGAGGTAGGAGAAGACGTTGGCGTCGGCGTGGACGTAGCAGAACCAGCCGCGGCTGAGAGGGAGCTCGGACTGACGCAGCGTGTTCAGGAAGCGGTACTGAGCCAGCACAGAGCTGTCGTCTTTCATCTGGACCTACGAATCAGAGTGGGACAATGATCCAAGTTAGATAAACGCTGCACAGATCTCTCTTTGAGTCTATCGTCACTCCAGGAGTTCTCTACCTCCACATTGACGCTCTCGTGATCAGGATGCACCGGCAGCCACGTGTTGTTGGTTTTGTCATTGAAGCCGGCGTTCAGGCCTCCGTTCCACTGCATCGGAGACCGCTGAGGGTCCCGACTGGCACTCTGCAATAAATATAAAGGGATTTTCTCAGCATGCTACTCTGTTTATACCCTCCATCCATCCTGTTCTGGTTTGGGGTCATAGGAGTAGCAGTCTCAGCAGAGACAACCAGACTTCACTTCCCCTGGACAATTCGTCCAGCTCTTCCTGGGCGACCATGAGACACTCCGAGGACGGCTGGGACATGTCTTCCCTCCAGTATGTCCTGGGACCACCACAGGGTCTCCTCCCAGCAGGGGATTCCCATCGCACCTTCTCAGGGAGCCAGTGCCCAACCCACCTCAGCTGGCCCTTCTCGATGTGGGGGAGTAACAACCCCGCATAGAGCTCCTCCCTGCTGTCTTTGATACCAAATAACTGAGTATACTCTCAGTACTGACCGCATTGTATTTGCCAGCTGGGTCTTGTATCTGGCTGTCCGTCACGTTAATGTTCTCCATGCCGATCTCCTCGCCGTAGTAGGTGGTGGGCGTGCCCGGAAGGGTCAGCAGCAGCATGTTGATGACGCGGACACGTGAGTGACCAGCACTGGTCGCAATCCGAGGCTTATCGTGGTTCCCAACCTGACAGCGATAGTGAGAGGAAGACGAGAAAAACCCAGTGAGGTAAATAAGAAATGTTCGGAATGCAGAAAGCAAAGTGACGGATCGTTGTGATGAAGTGAGACGTGCTGTGACGAAGCCTCCGATGGATTACAACATCATGCTGGAATAAATGTTGCTTCAGCTGTCTGAGAGTTTTATTGTGTTGTTTCCTGCACTTAAGAAAAAGCAATTACAGACCAACTGTGTGATTGACTTTATTTTTTAAACCAGCAATCATGCACCTTCGTGGAGGAGCTTTATTTTCATCTGATGGAAAAAAAGGTGCTTGTGTTTTGTGAAACTACGATCGCAATTTAGTTGCGAGCTTTAGCAGTTTTACTCCATGTGTTACAAATAAATCGCACAGCATCCTTCAGTTTGTAAGGTGGAGAAAAAAGGAAGGAACGATTTATTCAGGCAATATGCTGAAACTGATACAAACTTTCATGAACGTCTGTGGAGGAAAGACTTTTATCGTCCTCTGACTTGAAAAGAAAACTCTAATTTTGTTTATTACAAATTATGAGCAAAAGATCGAGCCAATTTGCCGGAGTTGTTTTGCAAAGTCAGACACTGTGTGTGTGTATATGTGGGACTGTGCTGACTTACCACCCAGTTGGGCCATTGTCCGGTGGGCATGTTGTCCATCCAGAGGTGGACCAGATGTTTCACCCACAAGCCGCTGTTGTTCTGCGGCAGATCCAGCAGATAAAAGTTGAAGGGGAAGTCGCTTTCCTTGACCAGCGGGGTGCCGTAGTACATCATGGTCTTGTCCACCTCGTGATAGTCGTAGGACTCTGTCACCATGAACCTGGTGGACAGCAGGAACTGTAATGTGACTGAAACGTGTCTGGACTGATGATATTTTCTAAATCCAAGCTTCAGATCTTTGACCAAATAAAAAACAATGAATTAACTCAATATCACAAGCAGTGAATCGCAGCATTACTGGCTTTATTGATAACATTAGATGCATCAATCCCCTCCCACACCTGTATCTGCCCGGCTCGCGGCTGTAGATGTCCATCTCTGCCCTCCACTCCCTCAGCAGGTCGTGCAGGCCCAGCTGAGTGGTGGTGTAGTCATGGTGGAGGTCCCACTCTGAAGTTATGGACTCCTGGTGAAAAGCATAGTTAAGGCGATTTAAGTGTTGGTGTTTAGGGAAGCTGAGTTTTTTTTGCAGTTGAGTCGTGCAAACCTTTGGAGCACCGTGCTGCTGCAGTGCAGCACAGAGAGAGAAGTTCAGAGAACTTCCACAGGGCTTTTTGTCAGGAAAAAGCCGAGCACAGCCAGACAACCAGCAAGAGGAATGTAAGTCGAAACCAGATACACAGAGACGACAGGTGAAGTGGAAACTGGCTGAATTCAATCATCAAAAGGTACTTTACTTCTTTGTGTTGGAGGGGAAGTTTTCCCCTCGTTCTCACGGTGGACTACATTCTGGGTTTTTGATAAAAGGTGCTCAGATTTACCGTTCACGTATCCGTTAAACACCTGCTGCTTCCACACGTCCTCTTCATGGTCGTGACATAATAGTCTTTAAAAGTCTCTTTCCATGTGACGTAGAGCCTCAAGCCACTAAGTCAGTGTTGACACTGATGTGTTCACGTGTCAGCCTGCAGCATGAAAGAGCTGTGACTGCACAGCTCCCATCACCACCGAATCATAAAGCAATAATAACACCTCACAAAGTTGTTAGAGTGAGCTGAGTCATGTCCAAGGCTCCTAAAAAAGTCTCAATATACCAATAAACACACCGACAGTTGTGATGTGAAAGCTGTTGTTTAGTAAATACATGAGGAGATGTGAGGTGGCAAATACAGTCCGTGGTTTGGTCTAAAGTTCACGTCAACACGGCTCACGAGATGAAAAGGTGGAGGACGTCTCAGTGAACAGTAAGTGGATGAGTCAGTCCCAGTGTTCTAGCATTACTCTGCAGTGGTGAGTAAATCCCAGTGACTTCTTAATCCACCAAAATATGCTTCTTTTCTGCTAATCTTTCCTCTGTGAGAAACAACTGCAGCCTCAGCGGGACAAAAACTCTTTCTTCGCGAGCTTAACCCAGCGTGTATCATGAACCTTTTGGATTCCTGGAGGAGCCGCTCCTCCGCGCAGGCACAACATGAACCTGACATTTAAGCCCGAGATAAACGATGAGTGATCGTCCTGCGCAGCGCCAACCCTCCGACTCAGCGGCTCATTATGACCTTTGTGGACGGTCCGGCTCAGGCCCACAGTGTGGCATCGATGCAAAATATGTTTTCAATCGGGACTCTGAATGTTGCAACACAATAGACACTGTGTGAAGAGTGGTGTGCTGAGTTAAGAAGCAGAAAAATGTTGCAGTGGTAAACACAAGAATTAATTATTGCTGTGTCTGTGTGACGAACATCTGTGAGAGCTGAACCAGCAGCGATGAACTCCTCCTGCAGCCGGTGCCCGACTGAACCGAACAGAAAGGGGAGGTGGGGGTGGGGGTGGGTGTGAGGGGGTCTGGGTGGTCCTGGGTGTGAACGAGTAGCACTCACTGGTGGTTTGTTTGGATCCACCTGTGGCTCGTCTCTCAAATGTGCAGCCTCCAGCATGTGTTTCACTGCATCCATGCGGAAACCGTCCACTCCCTTCTTCAGCCAGAAATCAATGATGTCCTACATAAAGACAGTTTATTGACAATGTGGAGAAAACAGCTGGAGCCTGTGGAGTTCAATGTGTTTAAACAGTTAATCTACAAGTTGTATTTACCAATTAACTCTTGAATCATGACGATTTGTTTGTTAATCACCCGTTTGGACTTTGTGCTGAGTGTAACAACAGGTGGAACACTTGATGAACAATTCTCAGTTAAAGTTTATTCAAACCACGTTACAGTGTTATTTGTGGATTATGTAAGATTTCAGTTAAAACCAACAATGGTGACTCAGTCAAAAAGGAAATAATCACCAAATAGGGAATTTTACAAGACTTCTTTGACCTCCACCACTTCTGCGTGTGTGAGTGTGCGTCGTCTTACAATCATCTCTCTGCGGACATGTGGGTTCCTGAAGTTCAGGTCCGGCTGCTCCTTGAGGAACTGGTGCAAATAGCATTGACCTCTGACCGCGTCATACGTCCACGACGAGTTCCCAAACACACTGACCTGAGGGAGAGCAAGCAACTCAGCACAGATCCAAGAAACGTCTTCTGCATCCAGCGTGGAGATCCGGTGGCACTGCCGCGGTACCTACCCAGTTATTGGGCTTCGGTGACGTCGCGTTGCAGTCAGCCCACACGTAGTAGTCCTCATAGTGCGGATCTCGAGTCCGGCTCAAGTTGAACCAGCGGTGTCGATCGCTGGTGTGATTCGGAATGAAGTCCATGATCATCTTGATACCTGGCGAACGGAAACGAACGCTGAGCACAGACTGTCAATCCATCACGCTTCTCTGCTGCTTTACCAACTAACTCTCACTAATCACAGCAAAATGAATCCAACTCTGCTTCAGTAACGGCTGAGTCTGCACACCTGTGTTGTGCATTTCAGCCAGGAGCTCCTCAAAGTCTTGCATGGTTCCAAAGAGCGGGTCGATGTCCCGGAAATCCTCCACGTCGTAGCCGAAGTCCTTCATGGGCGAGCGGTAGAAGGGGCTGATCCACACCGACTTCACGTTCAGGTACTGGAAGTGGCCCAGCTGCTCCTGGATCCCTGACACACATAGAAGAAATGAAACAAAACTGGACACCTTAGAAAGAAGTTCAGCTCGTCTAAAGTCACAGAAATGTCCTGTAACTGATTAAGAAGAAGCTTCATCAAACTGTCAGGGCGCCATCATCCCCGTCATATAAACGCAATTAAAGTTACTCAAATTTAAAGCAAATCAGACATAAATGTGGAGAACTTGTAAACTTTTTTTTAAATTAATTACCTAAAAATAAATGAATGGCTGATTGGATCCATAACCTCTTGGTGGTGAGACTCGTCCTGCCAGCCTGGCAACATTCAAACTTTGGACCCGTTAGTTACTTGGCAGCTTCAAAGAGTTGGTGCCAAATTATTTAGAAAAGTTGGCATGTCAGCAGATCATCTTCACCTCAGTTCAAAAGTAAAACATTATGTGTGCTTTATTGAACAGCCGCAATCCAGTAATAAAATGAGCTCCAAGTTTATGATGTAAAAAGAAAAAAAAAGACATATTGCACTTTAAGTGTTTTACTTCAAAATGCAGGATGAAGAAAAGAAGATTACGCAGAGAGCATTTTCCTGAAAATTGGAATTTAAACACTATTAGTTGCCTTTATTGCACAGAGTAAAAGTTAAAGGTTAACAAAGGCTAAAAGTTTCCCTCATTGGTTTGAAGAGAACATCCAGACCTTCATCCTGTGTACAACAATGTTACATCGGAGCTGTTTTCAATGTGGTTGCAAAGATGAAGCAGTTTGAGTGTGTTTTATTTGACATTTGTCAAAATGTATTTCTGGATGGATGTAATGCACTAACAGGGATGCATAGTCACATCTTGTCTTGCTAATAAGGATGAATTAACTATTTATTACAGGCTATTGTCAAGATTGAGGAGCTGCTCTCAAATATAAAAGGACTCTTGTTGGCTGGACTTTAGGAAATCATCATTAGTTATTATTCAACTGTATAAGACTGAAGCCTGAATCTCGTAAGAAGTTTCTGGGTTCATTGTCGACACTTTTTTCTGTGAGATATTGCAAAAAAAACCAACATAATTGCAGCCAAAACCACAGCGCGCCTCCGTCGGAGCTCTCCGGGGACTCGCTTACCTTTCAGGTCTCCCACGCCGTCCCCGTCCGAGTCCTTGAAGGAGCGGGGGTACACCTGGTACACCGGGGACGCCTGCCACCAGCTCAGGCACCGCGGGGACAGCGCGATCACCGCGACGGTGACCCCCACCAGCGCCAGGGTGCAGCTGACAGTCAGCCAGAACAGCACCTCCCGCGCCACGCGGTACCGCGCCTGCGACGAGTACAGCAGCAGCACCTCCTTGGGCATGCCGGCGTACGGCCGGATCTGGTTGTACTCGTCGACCGCGTCCGAGTCACGCTTCGCCGCGGCGGGGTCGCTCCTCTCCGCGGGGTCTGCCGCTGACCCGTCGCCGTCCAGGTCCTGGAAGCCCTGGTTCCTGGTGCATTCTCCCAGCTCCACCGAGTCCGAGTCGGTCTCAACGACCATTTCTTCGGACAACTGAGAAACCGCTAAAAAACAAACTCTTCAGACAGAGAGCGAGCCCTGCGGTCTGCGCCCAGACTTCAGTCGGAGCTGTGGGGGTCAGAGTCCGCCGGCTCCTAGGTGCCCCCCGCGGAGAGAGCGCAACTCCGGAAACGACGGAGCGGGTCGGAAAGGCTCCAGATTAACGAGCTCTCCTCAGCGCAGACAGACAGCCTGGTGCTGACAGGAGACAGTGCGGTGTAACTCACCGTGCAGAAGGAGACAATCTGCCTCCATCAGAAGTTTCAGCATGTAAACACGGGTGGAAATCAGGGAGGGGAGTGGAGGGGGGTCATTGCTATGTGCGTTGATTGACACTTATCCCACTCAGATAAAATGCACTGAAAGCAACATTTGTCTGTTCAACCTTTACTTTCAGCACTCAAGCTGCAGATTTTTGAGGCAAAAAAGCAACAAAATATAAACTTTTGTCAGTTACAGTGTAATTTTGGAAAGAGATCTGAACTTTTTCCTGCTCAGTTCACTTGAACTCTTTGGTTTAACTTCCCTCACAGTGCAGACAGCTGAGCCAAACCAAAATGAGAAAGTTTGAGAAAACCGAGGAGTCTCGAACCAATCAGCGCCTCATCAAATGTCTCCTGATGTCAGAACAGAACTTTGTATCAACCACTATCTGCTGCAGGGACGCAGTGTTTCTGAGTCTGTCCGTCCACTGTCCCGAACGTCACCTGGACATGGCAGCAAAGGTCACTGGGTGAAGAGATCAGCTTGTCCTGACTCTGAACATCGGGTTACTTAATGTTCTGCACGGTACACAGTGATCCTCAGTTCAGCATCACAACAGGTCAACAGGTCATCTCATGATGCAAAAGTAAAAGCTTCAATTCAGCAAATAGAAAAGAAAACTCGAGCATTTTAAACTTAATCTCATGATTTATTGACGTTTATGTTCACTGTATGGTCTGTAAACATCACAATAGCATACTTGGAAATTAGTACAGGAAAGAAGGGATGGTGAATACTCCGAGTCCCCCCTTCCGTTTATTCCGCTCAGAGGACAGAAGTGAAGTTTACCTAATTCTGCCTTCAAAATACAGCATTTCAGTTAGAGCTAAAAAGCCTGGAATAAATAAAAACAAGGTGGACTTGTTCGCTGCCATCACACACGTGTCGGGTTGAACCAGAATGTGTACAAAGAGTGAGTGGAGACACCACAGGGAGGTGGCAAAGAGCACAAGGTTTCATTTCCACTCTGAAAAGCAAACGAGGAATGTAAAGTCTTTACTGCTGCTGCTGCTGCTGCTGGCATTTTGTCGGCATTTCCAAGTTCTCACTTCTCCTCCGTCTGCCCTCGACACTTCCTCATCCTGGAATCACTGACAAGTCCCACTAAACAGTTGGCTTTGTAAAATTCTGCTCAACAAACCCTAACAGGCCGGCTCAAAATATTCAGGCGAAGCTCCAAAGATCCTGTTTGTGTGGAGACGTCTTCCTGGTATTTAATTCCACTGTCAGAATGAAGATCAAGTATAAACGCTTGTATTTTCCAAAACAAAGCGAGCTCAGAGAGCCTGTTTTGTCCTTGAGTGACTGATGAGGAGCGATGCTGATGCTGCCTGGAGTCAGTCCATGCAGTGGAATCGGTGTGAACAACAAAGAATTACATTCAGAAAATAAAACATCTCTTCCTCCTCCCCTCGTTGGATTCCTCCTCTAAGCCCAGAGCCATTAGGACTCCGATATAAAGCCAAACAGAAGACCCTGTTCAGTGTGGTAAAACTCAGACTGAGTGGTAAAACTGTGAGTAGTGACAACTGAAATATAAGCCAATTGAAGGGTGTTAAAAACACTGCACAAACAGAGAAGCGAGTTTGTTTGAGTTAACAGGGACTAAAGCAAAGATCCTTTCTGTTCAGGACAGTTGTGTTTCTCCCCGATGCTTTTCAGTGACATCGAATGCTTCATTGATCTGATTGGTTGAAGCAGTAACATGTCAAAGTGTGACTGACAGGTGGCTCCTTCAATCACCTGCCAAGCAGTAGGTTAAAGTGCCTGCAACGAGCTCAATGGAGCAGATCCAGATGGACATGCGGATGGAAACGAGGCAGCCTGCCAGGTCGCCATTGTTAACTTGTTATAACACTTTGGCAACAAGTTTGAACCCAAAATAAAGCAACTTTGTGCCTTCAACATTGTGTTTCACCATACTGAGCATGCCCATGTTAGCTCCGCCCACCCAGTGCATCTCACACATAATACAGTTCTCCCTCAATCACAAAAACATGCACCACCACAGGCCCCACCCGTCCCGCTCCCTCCACCACAAACACAAAAAATGATCATTGCATTAAAAACAACTGCAAAAGAACTACACATTCAAGTACCTATTTTATCAGATGGCACCAAGAGCAAATGTACCACAAGAGCATCGAGCAGCCAGCAAACTGTCAGGCGTTTTTCCTCTGTCAATACTGCCACATCAGAAAGCACCTTTAATCTGCTGCTCATCGACTGGAGAAAGGAGGCCGTCACATAGCTTCTTATATCGAATCGAACAAAAAGGAAAAAACAAAGTATGTTGATCCTACCACAGTGTACGAGGGCCACAACAAGTGAAAAAACTTTCCATTTTGTGAGTCCTATTAGAAATTAAACAAACGTGTAAAGAAGAAAATTGTGAAAAAAGCCTTTTAACTGTGAACTGTACCCCCCCCCACACACACACACACATATTGTGTTTTCTTTCATCATTGTGACTCCAAAATAGCATAATAGTGTCGAGTTTGTGCACAAATGTGTTTAGATTTAGACTAAAATCAAACAGGCTCGAGTCCACTGCGGCCCTCTCAGCAGCTGTTTGTCCAGTGAAACACCAAACAACAACGTCTTCCTTTCAATCCACTATACAACGTTGGCTTCATGTCAATCGTATCTCTTTGAAAAACTTTATAAAAAGGGAAAA
The DNA here is from genome assembly GCA_032274765.1 of Malacoctenus tetranemus. Taxonomy (NCBI): domain Eukaryota; kingdom Metazoa; phylum Chordata; class Actinopteri; order Blenniiformes; family Labrisomidae; genus Malacoctenus; species Malacoctenus tetranemus. The sequence continues at coordinate 15,705,495 of JAUESF010000014.1, read as the reverse complement.
AGCTTACAGAGAAGCGATACATACATAAAGAAATAAAAACAGGGTCAAGGACAGATTGTTTCCTACCATTAAAAAAAAGCATCGTTTGTGTGTCACAGGATGTCTGAGAGGTGAAGATGCAGGTTTTAGCACGAGCAGGATTGTTTGAGCATAAGGGGGGAAAGAAGGCGAGGCTGGATTCCCTCCACCCTGAACCCTGTCTTTGGAGACCGTGTGGGAACACCGTGCTGTGTGCAGCCTCCACCTCTTGGTGTTGCACCTTTGTACTTAATTCTAATTCTTATGTGCAAACACACACACGGATCACACACATTCGTTAGGCCACAATGAAAACCATGGCTAGGAATTTAGTCGAAACAAATAAATCAAAATATAGATCTATATATATGAATGTAATATATAATCTCTCTCTTTCAATATCTAAAACAACAGCAGGCTCAAAAGCTTATGATTCTGGCAGCGTCTGCTAATGTAAGTGACAGGCGAAGAAAACAGAGACAGGAACGAGAGGCGGCAAATCAACTGTTTGGTAACATCCGATAGGAGATTAAAAAAAAGAAAAAAAACTGAGACATGCAAGAAGAGAGTGATCTGCAGACGAGCTGGAGCTGAACCCCGGTGCCAGTCAGACCCTCGAGTGTTCCTCTGAAGTGGTTGGCTTGTGAGGATTTCGGGAGTTCTGTGCGATGTTGCCCCGCGAGCCAAAGCAAACGATCCAGTGGAGTGTCGAGCTTTCTTTGAGTACCAGTCCCACCCAGACCCCTGAACCTGAACCGGACAGCGGGGCTTCGGGTGTGAGGGAGTCGCAGGCTTGTATGGAAGTTCACACTTCAATGCAAATAGTGCCACAAACCTCTTCAGCCACACCGGTCTTAGAAACGGAGTGGCTCTTTTCATTTTTATGGTGGCTGGCTGTTGTGTTGAGATGTCTGAGCAAGGCACCTTAGAGCCCCCCCAAGCAGTCAGATCAGGGCTACTCGTGTGTCTCTTTCAATCCACAAGAAAAAAACAACCATCACAAAAAAAGCAAGAAAACACAGGGGCAAGAGAAACTGTGCTTGTTTTCCTCTCCTTTGATGGTGTCATGTCAAAAGCCGACTGCAGTTTCTGGAAATAAAACTCTTCGGGTGATCTGACGGGGAGTCCTCTTCATCAGGGCGGGTGGTTTAAAATCAGGTGTTCTGCTTTGACTCTTTCGGCTTGAGGACGAAAAGGCGGAAGTAAAATGAAATCCCAGGTAAATTCAGAGGTGAAGGTGGATGTGATCTCATGTGGAATAGTGGTCCTCTTTATTGGGGTCAGGCAGTTGTGCTGGACAGCTACCAGTGGTACTCCAGATCCCCTCCACTCTGCATGAGGAAAGTTGAAGGGAGGAGAGGAGAAAAGAGAGAGACAAAGGGACAGAAGCGGAAAAGAGAAGGACACGCTGTTATCGAATGAACACACAACTCATTGAAGCCTGTGATTTTGTTCCCAACCTCGAGGTCAAGGCCAAGTTTTCCTACAATCAACAAGAAATCAAGTAACAAGGCAGGTACAACAGCAATGTAAGCCAGAGCCACACATTCGGAGCCTGTCGAGTCTTTCTGCGACAAAAACGCCAACATAACACTTCCAAGGCCTTCGGTGTTACTGCAGGGAGTCACACAGAAACAGAGACTGGGTCGTAGTTGCGTGCAGTTGTTGGAAAGACTTGAGTGAGACAGCGATGCATGCGAGTAGGGCCAGTGCATGCGTGTTTGTGCGTCTGTGAGGTGAGAGAGGGACGGACAGGACCAGAAAAAAAACACCTCAACATTCATCCTCACAAGACCTGGACAATCGCGTCTGGTACAAAGACGCCGACACACAACACGAAAACTCACACACTGAGGCGCCTTCAACTCTATATGGAGCTCCGCATGCTAAAGAGTGGATCAAAGCGAGGAAGTAGAGACTGATGAAGGTGTCACAGAGGATTATGCGGAGCAGTTCACCACTTACATGCCTGCGAGAGTGTGTGCGGGTGTGTTTGGTTGTATGCATGTGTGTAAATGAGCGACTGGAAGAAGGGGGGGGGTAACAGTTATATATGTGGTCACTTACCAAATGAAACAGGAGGGCTGCGTTAATCAGAGGGTGAACACACAGTTAGACAAATCGATACATCCCCGAACAATGTGTGTGTGTAAAGTTTACCATAGATATCTCATGAATTATATGAACTGTCAAAGTTTATGCTGCGATGAAACAAATTCAAACAAGGACACTTCCCGTTACTTTTTACATCATTGAGTTTAATATAGTGGGAAGTTTTGGCTTCATCACGTAGCGTTGCAATAATGTGACAGGTAATGTAATTAGGGGCAGTCACAGTGAATGAAGGCCCCCTGCTGTGACTAAAGATGCTCAATGTTACAGCACACTGGATTAGCATCCTCGTTTATTTTGATCTCATTTCCAAACAAACTATAAATACATAAATCACTGCTTTCTGGATGCAGAGAAGATAAACAAAAAGGTATTAAATGCCTAGTTCTCAGTAATTACATCAAGTATCTTCATTAGTTGGAGAGACGATAGGAAACATTCCCTTTAGAGTCCCTCAAGAGCTTTTGCCAGCAGCTGACTTTCTTTTGTTATTTTTCATAACTTCACCAGCATTGCAATCTGTGACTCAAAATGAGACGTGAATATTGACAAATGACATCATGGGAGTTTCAGGGTGTTTTGCTTTCATGATCTCAGCCCTGTTTATTGCAACTGTGATAGTTGAGTCTATTGGAACCAGGTAGAGCTGAAAATGTGCAATTAAAAAGCAGCTACAGATTTACATCAATAAGCAGTTACGCCTGTTACTTCTTTGATATCTTTGCATATTAATTCTCTTAACAGTAATATGAAGTCTATCATCTCGGCTCTGAATACAATCACATTTGCATCTAGTTGTTTTTGAACAGGAAGTGAGTTTAGGGAGAGTAGGTGTTTTTTGTGTGCGTGTCTGCGAGCACGTGAGCATTCGTGCACAAAACCACCTTCCACAGAAACTGTAACCGGTCCTACAGACAGATCAAGACAACACAGAAGCAAACAACACCCCCAAAACAAACTACCTGCTGCGACGCAGACACACAAACATTAAGACTCACACAGACAAAAAAACCCTCTCCTCCAGGAGAGCCGACACATCACTCACTATCAGACGTCAACACACACATAAGATACAAGACGCAACCAGCCAATAAACAAGTGGACAGAGCTTCAAAACGATTCAGCAAAGCTTCAATATTCAAGTGATCGTCATGGCGGGACTTTCATCACAACATCTCTCTCAAACAGAACACATGTGAATCATCCTTTGGGAAAAAGTACATACAAACTCAATAATGTACAATGGCCCACCATGCTTAAAGGTGGGATAGGAGATCTTTTCTGAAGCATTTATTACCATGTGGCTTGAACATCTTCCCACAGCCGCATTGCAAGCAGTGAAAAAGAAGGTTTGGAAGTGAAACAAAAAAATGGTCCCTCTGCAGTGTAAAATCAGGTAAAATCAATTAATAACGCCCACCAATAACCGTCAACGTTACGTGGTGCGTTATTGGTTCCTGACACTCAATCAGACTTCAGCCTGCCTCTCCGCCCCCCCTGTGCGTGTACCCTGACTCATGAACGAATCATGCTCGTGCAGGCGTGAGGACCCTTGACGTTGCGTAGTTCAACGCCACGGTCGCTAGGCGAGTTAGCATAGTGTCTTGATAGCAGCGGACTGAAAGCTGTAACGCTACTGAAACCCATGGCAGAGCAGGCTCCAACA
>JAUESF010000014.1:15569096-15580416 GCA_032274765.1 Malacoctenus tetranemus | reverse complement strand
GGCCAAGTGAAGCAACTCCAGAGAGTCTCACATAGAACCGATTACTTTAGGCAGATTAGGCTCGATCAAACAGGATAGAAGCCAGCGGAGCTGTAAGTCGTACCTCTCACTGCAGGAGAGAGGATTCACGCTGCTACGCTCAAATTTACTGCTGACCAACAGAAAGTATGCAAAGGCAAAGGAAGAATTCAGATGATATGCTGGAGCTCAATATGGGAAAGAAAACGGGACTGTCAGCAAACTAAATAAGCTTCAAGTGAAGCTAACTTTTCTGATGAGCAGTTGTGAGAGCATGCGAGGACAAACACAAACACTGAAGATGAGCGAAGCAACAAGATAGCGAATGGTTCACAGCAACGGCATTGAAAAGCATTACAAACATTTTTTCACATGAAATTTCTTTCTGCAGAGAGAAAAAAACATTTTACTTGATTCATAGACTTTCAACTTTTCATAGACCCCAACAAAAAATAAAACCCTTCTAATGACATTTTGTTCATAAACGGCAAAAGTTTTTATTTTCTCGATTTATTGAATAAAACAAGCTGTGGAAGGTGGACGCCAAATAATCCACAAACCACTGCAGTGACTGTGAACCAGTCCTCTGTAAAATGTTCATTTGAAGTCTGAGACTGTGTTTGTGAGTCTGTGTGTCTTATTTAGTGCATGACATAAGCAGCCCTTAACTTTCAACCATGTGATGAGGCCTCAGCTCATTATTGCAGTCACATGGAGGACAACTGTGGGCACTTTGCAAAACCGACGTGAATGTAGCACCAAAGAAGAAAACCCACACAAATTTTTTTAAAAACCTGTGCTAATAAAGAAAGAAAGTTCTGACGATGGTGTGGAAGGGTCACTCAGTTCCAGCTATCGCCTTAAATGTGTTCCTAAAAATCAGACTTGTAGGGAGTCGCTGTTATCAGTCAGAACTTTAACATCAATGCTGAGTGAAACACGCTCCCCACGACAACTGACTCAGCCAGATGAGATCTAACTGAAGAGGTATCTGCCCCACTTTCTATTTATAGTGTGGTGACCAGAGGTACACATGAGCACACCCAAAGTGATCTCTTCGGCTCTATGCACAGCTGCACACAACAAAAAGAAAACACATAAACATGTTGAGCAACTGCAGAAGCAAAAGCAAGCAACACTCCAGGCTTATTTTAGCATCTTTAATTCTGCCATGTTACTCTAATGAAACAGGTCAGTGTGAAGTCGGTCGCCTGGACAAGTGGCTGAGAGAAATTCCCAAGTCAGTGTGGAGCTCCGCTTCGATGTGCTCACAAATTGTCAGAGTCACATTTTCGTTTGCCTTACAAAACAATAGCAACAGCTCAGTTCACAGAAAAGAAAGTGGAAACCGTGTGATCTGCTTTACTGAGTGAAGGCTGCCGCTGCTGCTGACTGCCGTGTGCTCACCTGCAGCATGAGCTCACAGTCATCCCTGCCGACGAAGATCATCTCCCGGGGGAGCCGGTGGCGAGTGCCCCCGCTGCTCACCAGGAACCAGGAGGTCACACTCATCTCTGCACGCTGCTGATGTCACTCGTACGCGTCCCCTGTGATGAAGAGAAACAAACAAAACTTTAAGTCATCAATTATCAACATTCAAATACAATACAATGTGCTGATAACGATAATCAGGACAGTATGAGAAAAACTGAAACTGTCATTAAAATATGAACTTTTCAAAGAAAAACCTGACCTGATAAAAACTACTAACTCAGTTACCTTCCTCTGGTCCAGGTAGCTCACTGCTGATAGACCACTGACAGCAAAACACAGCTACGCCATCCTGCAGAAAAAACCAAACAACATTAAATGTCTTTCTCATTTATTCTCACGTAACACACGTGGCATTTCTTTCTTTGCATTACATGAATAGCATGGATATGAGAGCATATGCTGGGAGGACGGCAAAGTCCCAGCTGTGGTGTAAACTGGAGGATATACTCTGAGTCAGAACACCCCCCCCCTGCTTTAATTTGTTTTGCTAGTAGGGGGAATGAGGCTGAGTGGGCGGTGCTGCAATGTGATGCCTCTGTCTCCGCCTGGAAATGAACGCTAAGCCAGCCAGTAAGAACCGTCCCCTCTTTCCCTTCGCCGGCGCTGATCATTGCCAGATGTTAGTGAAGGAAGTGATGTAGGAATGTTGGCTGGCCTACTCATCGGGACGTCCTCTTTCCCCTCCGCCCCTCGTGCTCGCTCAGATGGGCTGAAAAAGGAGGTCAGAGCCACTCTTACTTTCTAACTGTCCAGGCCTGGGAAGTAAAACACCAAGCAGCTGACCTGCTTGAGTGCTATTAAACAGGCTGTGCAGCATGTTTGAAATTCAGTTGGAGGGAATTATGTGACTTCTGTCTGACTGAGTATAACAGTTTCCAGTAAGAGACAAATTCCCCTAATTAAATTACTGTCAAAAGATGCAAAAAACCCTCTCAGACATACGTGTATGCTTGACAGCAGTAAATATACATTTTTCAAGCCCAAACATACATCTTGAAGCCTTCAATGGTAATTTCATGTCATAGTAATAAAACAAAAAAAACACTGGCTCACTGTCGTGTGTAGAAAGTGCCAAGAAAAGCCCATCAGAGTGGGAATTAAAGATTATTGAGCTAAGCTCTTGCTCATTTGACCCCCTAAGTACTTGGTATACCAACTCAGTAATCCCACGGGTAAAATTTTAATCAACTGCACACCTCGGTCTCCTGCATGTTGCCGTCGGGAGTGTAACTGCATCAGCAACTGTCTCTGATGTAAAACGGATCAGCTTTCCATCCCACTAACCTCTCTGAGGATCTGACAACTTTGCATAGCGTGTGAACTGTTTAATGAGGAAACATTATAAGACACATGGTGCGAAAGGAACTAAGGATATTTTCTCTTTAATTGCAAAGCCACATACATATGAGAACACATGCAGCTAAACATGTCTCTCAGACAGCGATAGCTGTCTTGCTCGAGCAAACACCATCAGAGAATCTCGGGGTTCCTAACTGGACTTAGTCAGCATCAAACAGGTTGTGCTGAACCCAAGTCGACACATCCACGCCTCTCCTTCAACACACAACTTGCTTGTACTTCAGCTTCAGTGACCAGACTCTAACCCAGGACATCACGCTCTCATGACATTCATCTTTTACTCGGTAAACATGTGACACCAGTCGTGTTCACAGCTCATAGCAACACAATGTGGCAGGGAAGAGATGTTGTGTTTAGATGCTGCACTGGAACAATGCAACAACAAAAAAAAGCCCTATGGCAGATACCATTACACTATAATTATGTGTGGTTTTCTCTCCTGCCTGGAAGCAAAGCATCAGAGAGCCTGTTGTTTCAATAGGCACTGCACACCCACTGCAGAATGCATGGCTGATGAGAAAGCGGTTAAGGAGCCTGGATGCCAGTCTTTACGGTGCCATTAAAAAAAGCCTCTCACTATCACACATGAAACATGTGGCACAGATGGAGGAATGCAGCGGTGGGTCTGATGAAGGCCACACACTTAAGAAACAAAAATCTGTTTTACATGTGCTCCTGAGAGTCGGAATTCTAACGCACAAATATTCAAAATCCTTAAAATGTTTACAATAGATACTCTGAAATATGACATGAGAAGAGGGAGATTCTCAAAGTTGTGAAGTCATGCAAAGAAATGTGTTGGAAAAAAGTTAGAATAATTTAACTTGTTGGGATCGACCTCAAGTGTTTTCATAGTGAAGTTTTTGCAGAAACATATTGTTATGAGTCATAATCCTCAGATTCATTCCACTCTTTCAGCAACATTCTTGCTCTGGCCAACAAGGAGGAACAGTGACCTCATGGTTTTGGCAGGAATCCCCCCCAACCCCCAGACCTGCACTCCCAGCCTACTATCTCAAACACACACATTATACACACACAAACCCACACGCAGAAATCGGTCGTGAAAGAACAGGATTATTCCAAGACGACTGCGAATTCTTTGTGTGAAGGATAAGGCTGCAGAGTAACAGGAAACACGGCGCTTCTCCCTGCAGACACTCATCTGTGAATCCACAGCAAGTGTGCAGCTTACGCTGATTTTCTGACGATCCAACGTGAATCAAAAAAGCACGAGTTGTCTGTCGTGAAGCCACTCATTCGCAGAACTTGAGTCACATTGTCATGAGGAAAATCATCTTAACAAGGAAGAAAGGGGGAGATTAGAAGCAAATGAATCTGGAGACAGCAATCATTATTCAGTCTCATACAAAAGGCTGTTGAGACATGAATAAATCCAAGTAGACGTAATCAGATTTATCAGACGTGAATAACTTCTCCTTCATCTGCATTCCCATAGAAAATAGTTATCTGAACTGCCTTCTGGATTCTCAGCCGTTTAAATATCATCCTCCCAACGAATCAACCAATCAGAGACAGAGCAGGAATGCAGACCGGAGGTGATGTCAGTGAGCGTCAGTGTAATTTACAATCGGTGCCTCATATGTTTTGTCTCTACAGCAGATCGCTTCTGCTCTCCACGCAGGCATCTGGCTGCATTGTGCATCCCAGGGTGATGCAACAGCTGAGTAACCATGAGACGGGCTCATCTGCTTTTCCCTGTAAGCCCCCAGATGTCCCGTCACCACCACGACCCTGACAGCAGGACTCGCACATCACACACACCTTCACAGCTGACACATGCGTGCCAAGTAAACAGGAGAGACAGGAGAGAGAGAGAGGAGTGAAAAAGAGGTGGACAAGTACACAGAAACAACTCATTCTCTCATCACGCTACTTTCCTCACGGTCTTACGATGGGAGCCAAACTTAGCCGGAGCAAGGGTGTGGTTCTCTGCCGCCGCTGTAAAAGCTCTGTGCAGCTTGTTAAAACTTACGAGCAGCTCCAGTATCATCCGCACAACAGCTTCACACATCTAAATCGGAAATATTTGGAGGTTTTTTCTGCAGTAATGGAAATCGGTTCCATATTCTGCCACTCGCAGACTGAGGAATCCTGATGATTAATCTGCAAAGCTTTTAGGCATTTGTTGTTGTTCAGCCTCCATGTCTGCTTGGTCATTCCCCCAGAGGAATCCTCTGGCAGACAGGAGACGATGCACTTATTGTTTACAGCAGCAGAAAAAGATGATTGCTCCGATATAAATAGCACTCAATAGTTGCTGCAGCTTCAGCACAGATAACCTGGCTGAATGAGAGGTGAACGATATTAAACGTTATACTACAAGAAAATGTAAGGGCAAATCTCATGATGTCAGAGTCTTTGACTGCTGGAAAGAAAGGCAGCGAAAGAAGAGATATTGTACCTCCAAGGCCAAACAGGAGCAAAGCACCTGAACCACAGAGCTCCTTTGAGGTGTGAGTAAAACCAATATAGTGGGAGCACATTGGCGAACAGGACCACTAGCCAAACAGCAGCCCATTCCCTGAACAATACTGATGTGAGGTCAGAAAGAGATTTGGGATTGAAGTCAATAAATAATTTGCAAGGAACACTGTATCAGTAGAGCAATCTCACGGGCGCTTTGGGAGCAGGAGGGCCTCTAGACCCCGAGGGGGGGCAGAGAACAAAACCAGGCAATAGATTCAACACAAGACAGTAACCTGTGGACAGACAAAGACTTTGCCAGCCCCCTTTGGCTACATCTACCATAGATTCACAGACATGAAAAGTGGACAGTGGAGAAGACGTGCACCCTATTGTTCATCTCTGAAGGAGACAAAAAGAGCAGCCAGACTTTGATTCTTGAGCGCATATTTCCAGAGGCACGCCAAGGACTCAGCTGAACATCTGAACGGTGAGAAATTAATCCCAAAAGTGAAACCAACAAGACATTATCTCAGAGTATTACGAGTGAGAAATTCTAGAAACAACACAAATCAACTGACTCATTTTTCAGTTTGCTGTATTTGAAAAAAACATTGAAGAAAACTTTTAATTGGTTGAGTAGCTTAAAAAAATTCTTACACAATGCAATGCACTTTTTCAGTGAGCAGTATATTTGCAGGTTTTTCTCAGCGTCACACTGCATGATGAGTAAATGGAGTTTGAACCTGTCAGTCACCAAAGTTTAGTTTGACAGCATTTAATAATACAGCGGATTGGGATGTTCTCAGACTAAGTTTAGGAGCGCACGGAGCCACACACTGCCAGCTCCTCTGGGGATATCAGTCTGACAGAGTTTGATTTCATATGACATTTGAATTTAGCTTGGCCTACTTAACCTTCTTTTTCCTCATGAATGAGAAATAACCAACAAAAATCAAAGCAGCGACTGGCCACATTTGCCTCCTGACTCGGTGTCTTGTCATGTCATGTGAACCCGAAAAAACATCCTGACGTTCTTAATGAGCACGTCGGCGCTGTCGGTTTGTCATCAGGAACAGTCACTGCGTTTCCTGACAGTGGATGTTAAATGACAGCGAGCATCTTTGTCAGCGATGCACAGCTTCAAAACAGCATTTAGGCAGAGAGAAACAAACAAGGACCGACTCCAATAAAAATCCACTTTGACACATACATGTGAGGTAATCACCCATTACATTACCATTTATCTGTGAACTCAACATGATGAGAGTCGAAATATAAATCATCATGATGCTCATTATTGTTACTGACCAAAATTTGTGAGCATGTTTGATAAGTTTTTTTTCATTGCAGCATTTATTTCCACAACTGTACACAATCAATGGGAAATGTTTTTTTCCTATTCCAGAATGAATCAGGGTAATGCTCATTTTAGGGGTTGACCTACATAAACACATGAGCACTGTGCCAGTCCACACGTGTCAGACTTTCACAGTCAAAATGCAGATAAAACTGTAGATTTGGGATAATTAACAATTAATGCGGCGAGATAAAGACTCCACAGCAACAATAATCTAATGCGACAGGATCACAGCACACCAGAGGGAGATTATAAATCATTAGGGTGTCACTATAATACCGGCTCAAGTCTGCAGAAGCTGAGGTGCCCATGTGTATCTACAGCTTTATATATGTTAATGTGCCTCATACATGCAGGGGGGGACAAAAAAAAGGACCATATGGTGCAGGAAAGCAGCCACACACATCACATGAGCAGTTGGGGAGGAACAAACAAGCAAACACCTCCATTTAGCCAGCATCCGTCCTGCCTCCTTCATTGTTGTAACCAAAACACAACAAAGCACACCCGAGGCCTTAAAGCCATAAGCCCATCACATGCTCTATGACCTCCGCATGCAGCACGACCTACAGACCTATAAATGGAAATGAACATTTCACGGATATTTACATTTTTTCAAACACGACCTGCTTGAGGAAACTATCAGTGAAAGCAGCTATTATTCTCATGCATACTGGAGGAAGAACCAACGCTTTAAACAAGCTACTATACTGATAAAGACATGTTAAAAAATAGATTATTAATAATCCATGAGAATTAATGAGGCACATGCCCCACAGCAAAGTCTTTTTTAGTGCATGGGTTCATTCTCCGAAGCATGTGTTCAGTACATTTTCAGATAACTCTACAGAAATACACTCGTGTCTGGAGGCGGCTTGCCTAATGGGCCACATGGAGCAGGAGGATATAAGTAGTATATTAATGTGCAAGCTTTAATCACCCAATAAAATGTTAAATGAATAAATATTATATTGGGTGAGAACAGACATTTTTAGTCACCTAATTTATACATCCATCAGACACAATGGCGCGTTAAACCAAACATAAATAGCTGCCTCGTTTGGTTATTGCTTGAACAAAACTTGAATCTCAACTCTAAATTTCCATACCGAAAATTCCTGTACGTCGTGTGGTTGGCAGAGACTAATCCTGCAATCTAAACGGTATTCACACCAATTGGAGACATTCACTCTCCTTCACAGTTTAAGACTGTCATAATAAGTGCATACATTGGCTCTCCTGACTGCTATTATGGCCCTCGCTGAGGGTATAATGACTGACCCATGGCTCTCTAAACCGGAACATTAGTATTTGGCCAACTCCGCCACGTTTATTATGGCACCAACAGTTATGCTGCCCGCAGCAAGAACCTGACAAAAATAGTGAACTGTCTCCCACTGAAATCTACACTGGCACTTAGCAGGATGAAAAAAAATGGTAAGAGGACAATCAGGGGCTGGCAGAGGGAGAGATGGGAACAGAAGCAGCGTGAATACCAGATCGATATCTGCAGTGGAACGAAACAGAGGAAACTCAGAGGGGAGTACGTTACACCCCGAAACAGATGTACAGTATCGCCTGCTGTGTGCGAGTTGTCATTTTGGGACTTTAAATGTGGAAAAAACAACACAGGCCAACCCCTGATGTTCCAAAACAAGGGAGAGGCTGATGATTATGTATATAAATTGTTCCAAGTTTTTTTCCCCTTGTTTTTCACTGCACTGAGCCGTCTCTCTCTCTCTCTCTCAATTTCTTACCACAGACTTTCCTCTTCCCTCTCTGTGTCTGCACACATGCAGGACTGTCACCAGGCAGTTATCTGACTCTCGTCACCCCTTTTAATGTTTCTACTCTGCCAGATAACAGAACTGAGATTCTCTGCTATTTTTAGACACGGGCTCCCTGCTACAACAACAACAACACTTTCAAAAACCGTCTTCCGACAAAATGGAACTGATTCAGACATCAAACTTCCAGGCCAGCTTGTTTTCAGTCAGCAATAACACTCCCTGACCACTGAAGTAAAATGAACTCACTTCCTTGACTTCCTACTAAACACAATGGCTGTAGGCAGCCACAGTCCCCCAAAAAGGTCCCACGTCCCGGCTAGAGACTAACTCTGTAGGGAACTCTTATTATGTATGCACAGACTGCTCTGTGGCCAGCAACCCACCATACAATTTGGATGCTGAGTAAGAAAGCGACTTTGGATGAGTAACAGAGAAATAAAACGCAAGACTCTTTCTGGCACTTTTAATGTCAGAGTGACAGTGATTTCCAGCTGACCACAACACGGACGGAGATGTTTGTCCCTGTGTTGTTTAACAGTCACGTACGAAGTCAGGCTGAACTGTGGTCTGTTTGGACGTTGCTGCCGCTCCTCCTGTTTCCTCTCCGAGAGCGCACCAACCGTCCTGTGACACTGACACAGTTTTCAAAAATGCAACCGCCTGTAGAGCCAACGAGCCTGCCGGCAGCCACATTTACAGAGAGGACAGGAAGGAGCCACAAAAGAGGCAGAGCGAGGAGGGGAAAAAATGGGAGTGGAAATGGAAGGAAAGAAGCAAAGCCAGGCTGGTTGGTATTATCTGCACATTTTGTGGCTCGAACCCAGAAACATTTGAATTCTTACAGCAGAGGGAGGAGACTAACAAGGCCGGGTGATGTGCAGTGTGGCTCTCTTCAGGAGCATTTTTTTTCCCCCAGTCCAGTTTGTGGGAGAGAAACTGTGTTATTAGAACTGACCAGGCAAACAGACAGACTTCAAAGCTACTTTTGCACTAAATACATGTGATCAAGCAATATAAATCAGATACAGATGTCATCAAAAGATGTGCTCCTTACAGAAATGTACATTCGACTTTAGTTTTCAGGATGCATCTAAAATCACAACAGTGTGACAGAGTAATAATAGACAGTAGGGTAAATAGAGAGTTGGAAGCTATGTTCAAACTGAATTTTGTTCAGAATATCTCACTTGATTAAAGCAGATCTTCAGATACTTTCTAATCTAACGTGGCAATGACAGCAAAAAAATCAAACTCCACACAAAGAGAGCGGATGCATGTAGGCCAGCTACATCTGCCCCATGAAAACAAAGCCTCCACACAGGAGAAGAGGAGGGGGTCCCGACACGGGCGCACACTCTGCAGCGACACTGCATAGCCAAAACACCTACTCGTGGAAAAAAATCTACCCCACAAACAGCATACATAGCGGGCACGGAAAGATGGGGCCGGGGGCGAGCGTGTTTCCTATAAAATAAACAAAGCGCTCAATGTGACCGACCTTCATTGATGTGCATCCCGTCTCGACATAGCCTCCGTGCGGCGACCGGAGGATGCGAGGAACCGGGAGAAAAATCAAGTCGGCGGCGTTCTGTTGAACTAAACTGAGGTGTTACAGGGAGTAATTGTGGTTTGTAAAGGAGAAAAGACCAAGCAGTGGCGTTTTATGAAAGGCGGAGCAGGATTGTCACGCCGCTGTTCACAATAGTAGCCATCCAGTTAGCCAACAGGGAGTCAGAACAGCCTGTTTAGCCGCTGGAAGCAAAGCAGGGCATCCACCGGCTCGTGTTTCTGACATTATAATAACTCCGGGTTGACTTTTAACAATAGACGTTTGTTTACGAAGCCGGTGATAATGTTGAAAACGTGGAGCCGACGCAGAAAATCCACTCTGACATCAATAGATGAAAAGCTAAAAACAGACAATTTTCTCCCCTCGCAGCAGAACTTCACGGGAGTAACGGTCGCCTCGTCGACATAATGTGACCCCAGTGATGAAGAGGAATAAAGTGTGCTTCTACTCACCCTGTCCTTCTGACTGCTGAGGGTGTGTGAGAGTGTGTATGAGTGTGTGTGTGTGTGTGGAGCCCAGCCCTGCCGTTGCAGCAGTTCAGTCTGGCTGAGTGCGGTGGCCCTCTCCCCCCTCCGTTGCTCAGCAATCAGCTACTCCCTGCAAAATAGCGGCGAGCGCACCGAGGTTCAGCTCGCGAGAGCTGATAGACTGGCGGAAATACAACGGAGCGCTTCCGGTAGGTGATTTCAGAGTAAAAGCAGGAGGTTCAGAAACAACGAGCAGAGACTCACTTTGAGCCTTTGACAGATTGGCTTTGCGAAAAGGCAACCGAATGCAGGACTAATCGGATTAAAAGAAAAAAAAAAGAAAAGAAAAAGAATTAACTGAAAAAGACTTCTCTCAACTTGTAGTATCATCTTCATTGTCTTAATTTGCTATAAAATTAAAACTAGCCTATTGAAAGCAAGTGTAACAAAGTGGTACAGTTTGACTACACTGTGAAAAGATAGCATTATGTGCAATTAGGGGCCACAGAGGCTATTTTATTTATCTATGTTGAATCAGAGTGTACTTAGCCAACAGTGCCATGTTTATCAGACAGTGCAGGTGGAATTCATACTGCGTATGTGTGATGCTCTGAATACTCATGAATTAATATAAAGCTGGTCCTTCATTTATGACTGTTTCAATATTTTTGCAACAACACACACTGCTTGTCAGCACACAGTATACAATCCAGTGGTGTCACCTAACTTTACAAGCATAACGAAAGTGTTCAAAATTTAACTGAGGTTACTAAGTGGGCAGCGAATAGATGATGTCAGGGGGTGTTGGGCAGAAATTGTTCAACAGATGGTGAGC
>JAUESF010000014.1:15553872-15568996 GCA_032274765.1 Malacoctenus tetranemus | reverse complement strand
ATGTTTTCTTATTGATTCATTAATATTAAAAACAAATATAGATTTTCCAGGATTTTTAGCGTAGTTGTCACTCTATGGAATGCATGAAACAAGTATTTTGATTTTTTTTGAGTAGGTTTGATTAATTTTGTATCAATGCTGTTTTCAAAAAATTTTTTAGCAACAACTAATTCAAACACATTTGATAAATTATATTTTTCTTAACAATATTTGAAATCCGGCACACGTGGTACAGCAAATCGAGCCCTCCCTATCCGTTAGAGGGGCGTTGGATGTTGGAGGCTGGAATGTGCAGCTCGTGCGGTAGTTGGCGAATGGACGGGCGACATGGACGACCAGCGGGACGTTCAAACTTCCAGACGAAACGGGAGCAGCGGCAGGTCGTTGCTGTCCTCCGGCTCCGCGGTGGCTATGGAGATTAAACGGAAGAAGATCCGACAGAGTACCTTATTCCTTCAAACGGAGGTATGGACCAACCGATACGAGGCGGTAGTTTTGTTGTGTTTGACTCGGTGACAGTTCAGTTGATGCGCGAGAGGGGTACAAAGTGCAACCGCACTAAAACTAACGAACGGGTTACTGCACGATTTTTCACTTTGTGAAATCAGTTTTGGCTTCGTACACGAAGCTTTTGTCTCGTAACGTTTTCCTCGAACCTGAGCTGGTTTAAATTTCCCCCTCGACAAAAGCTGTTCTTCGCGTTGGTTATCCCACACAGGAGCCCCTTCTAACACCATTCATGTGTGTGAAACCAGAGCCGTGCACTGTGTCGGCGCCGTGCACCCGCTGCTTTGTTGAACGCTGCTGCCGCTAACTCGCCTGCATTTTGCTCTAACGCTGCTCCCACTAATGTCCTTTCAGGCTAAAAGCATGAGACGCTGCCCCAGCCTGCTGAACGACACGCAGCACATAGTAGAGGACATGAACTTGTTGTACATACGGCAAATCTCTAAGAAGCTGCAGGTGCACCATGTGTTAGTTTGTAGCTCTGGAGAGTGATGATGTTCATCTGAAGTGACACTATGAGTCTGAGCGACCAAAAAAAACGATATGGAATGATATTGAAAAGCACATTTTTGAGCCTTTTCTAGCACTGATAATCATTATAAAATGATATTGAAACATATTTTCTTAGGGTTTTTTTTTTCAACCTTTTAAATCAGTCTGCTGTGGTAAGTTTGTCTTTACCTCGTTGCAGAGAAAAGAAAACGCTCTGGCAGTTGAATTACCATGAATTACCATAACAATAAGCCTCCTCTTCTCCTAATGGCTCACTCACAAATGCAGAAGCGATGTTTTTCAATACGCACGTCGTTTCAGTCTCTGTCCAGAGATATTTCTTTTGATATCATCCAATATTCATGTCTGTCGCTCTTTTTATTGCACAAACTTTCCATTTGGCCAGTAACAAAGATTCAATCTTACAGCCAGTGACGTTAATACTAATAACATGCTGATGACCTCAAGCATCCCCATGTGATCTGTCAGACAGCATCATCATGCTCCAGATTAAGAAGAAAAAATTCAATGAGTTAGAAAACACTCTCGTATTTTGTTTGTGACCATTTGCTTGAGTTTTACGCTCTTGTTGTTCCATCTCTGCATAATCAGCGCGCAGTCCTTCACTTGGTATTCTCCCATTCAGCTGATCATTGCAAGACCATCTCATTTCCATCTGCACGCATCATTTCACCACTAAAAGTTACTGTCGTCCAAATGAAGATGTTAGCTTCACTGCCAGACTTGTTATGATGACGCCGCGCTGTGGCAGTAGCTCCCAGCGCTCCCATTTCTTTGTGGGAATATTTAGCTTCTTGTCTGCTTATTAAAACAGATCAAGGCTGGAGTCGTGGCAGAAGAAAAGCACCCACAGCCTTTTTAGTTCGCCGGGTTTTTGTCAGACAATGTATTTTAACCACAGCAGTGTTTGGTACCAGGGATAAAAGAGAGTCCTGTCTATCTCCAACACACCATGTCACATCAGTTTTGGTTCTTTTGAACAGGATGTGATTTGATTTTGAAGTAAAAAGCACTCGACAAGGTGAAAATATGTCAGTTTTCTGTCTGCATGAGGATTGATAAAGCAGCCATTTTCAAAATATTAAGAAGTTGTGTCAGTGACAACATCTGTAGAAATGTTTTTCCCATTTTTGTGCATGTGACCAAAAAACTCACAAAAATGCATGTTTACTCTAACACTGCACATAGTGTCTCTCTGTGTCTGCTCACAAACTAACAGCTTTAGAAGCATCATACAAAGCTTGTGATTTGAACTTGAACCGTCCAGTGAGTCACACTCGTCTGCCTCCTCTGCTCTGTGAAGAACACCAACCTGAGCGAGAAGCTCGACTTTGAGATCCGGATGCGAGAGGGCGCCTACAAGCTGCTGCTGGCCTGCAGCAAGAGGGAGCAGGTGCTCAACGCCTCCAAGAACCTGCTGACCTGCAACACCAGGATCAAGGCCTATCTGGCACAGCTGCAGAGGAAGAGCGAGGAGCAGGACCTGATGGGAGCCGTCAGGGGGTGAGCAGATGGTTTGGTGCTCATTTCCAGGAGACACCGGTGGAGCTTCAGCTGAGATTAGGAAGTTAAGAGGAGGCCTCTGGGTGAACTGCTAACAGAGGAGAGTTAACTTCAGGTCGAGCCGAGTGTTGTAGGTTTAGGGCGCCATGTTGGTGTGAATTTATCTTGTGAATTTCTTGTGGTTTTAAGGCCAAATCTCTGTCAGACTTTCAGATCCAGGTTCAGATCGTTTGCCGTGTGGAGCAACAATCGCGCTGTCTGGTGAGAACCACACACTTTTGTATCTTAGCCTTTAAAAAAAACAATATTTGTCTCCAGAAACTGAATCAAAGTTCAGCCACTGTGACAATCAAACATCTGCAGAGATTAACCAACACTCTCTCTGTCTTTGTATCCACTTCTCCTGCCTCTGCTGCTGCAGGGCTGCGCATGCCGTTGATGTGGAGGGATTCAGACCACTTCAACAACAGAGGGAGTACGTTTCATTCATTCTGGCTTCGGTGACGCGTCCTGTTGACTGTGTCGTACGTTTGTACCAGCGCTGTGACGTCGCCTCTCTTCGCGCCTCTTGCCAGGCTCTCGGCGGGTGGCGTTGTTCTGCGTGATGCAGCTGGGGTCGGAGGTGTTCGACACAGACATGATGGTGGTGGACCGGTCAGTCACCGACGTCTGCTTCGACGGCGTCACCATCTTGTAAGTATTTGTAAAGTACTTGTAAAATACAGAGTCCTACTCATCTTTTGGTGCCACTATACAGGAGCTTAAAGAGTAACTGACTGAATCTGAGATTTTCCAAGTATTTTATTTATTATCAATATAAATCGCTCACTCTGAGCTCCTGTTGTTTGTTTTCCCTTTTGAACATTAGCTCAATATCTCAGCTTTGCTTGGAGTTGTTTGTTGTTTGTCTTGACAGTTCGTGATTAATATAAGCGACACAATCATGACTCATGTAAACAATAAACACTGAGAGCGAACTGGATTGGACTCCCTGTCGCAGCAAAGAAGCAGTTCCCCAGTTCGATCTGAGGGTGGAGCTGTGGAGCTGCGCCCTGGAGGATGAGCTCACGCTGGTGAACACGCCAAAGAAACTGGCCAAGAAGCTCCGCAACTCGTTTGGAAAGTCGACTGGAAAGAAGCTCTGCTCCCTGCTGGACACTCCAGACCCTGACACCTTCCTGCAGAACAACCCAATCCCAGCGTATGTATTATGTTATCCCATAAAACCTTTTATAGGCTCTTGGCTCTCTATTTAAGAGTTCTGTTTTTTTTCTGACTGGGAACTAACTCGGCTATGACTTATTACTGGAACAATGGGAGTTGCTGCGGGCTTTGCAAGGGTTTTGTAAGCAAATCACACAGAGTGGGTATTAAAGTAAGGGTTAAACCAATATTTGTGGTCATGAATGCTGATCTGTTTAGCCTTCAGACATTCATGGATGTTTTTGTCTCAATAAATAGAGCTGTTTTATTGGGAAACAGTGAATGTTTTTAATATACCCATCTGTAATTTATTTGCGTCTTGAAGAAAAAGCTTACTTTAAAGCTTTTGGAGCGTCAAGTTAGTCCCATAGCTGAACATCTGTAAGTGATACGCACCACCTGTTCACGGTAGGAGGAACACTGGGATCATTGCGCCTTTCACAGAAGGAAGTACTTTTCCAAAACAGAACGAATTATGTACAAATCTGAGAGTCGGAGAGCTGAAGTCTCTGTATGTTTCATTTGTCTTTGTTTTCCTGTCGTCACAAAACAAATCAGCGCTCTGCGCTTTTAAAGAATGCTGAATGCTGTTTCTGTTCGGTTCCCTGTGAACAGTGGAGCCAAATACAGCCTGCTGGCCTACACGACCCTGGGTCTACCTGAGGCTGAAGGCAGCTTCCAGTCCCACTCCCTCATCGTCCTCCAAGGCGGTAAGAATCGGAGTATGTGAGGATGAAAAAGGGGATTATGCTCTTTTAGCTTCCGTTTTGATTCAGCGTTATGGTAATGATACCTTTTTAACACCATCAAAATGAAAGGTGAAATTAAAAGAAAATAACCTCGAATTAAAGTTTAGCTCGGATTACTTTTATTTTTCCTTTTCAGGAGCTATTAAACGGCTCAGAGAGTTGGTGCCCAGGCAGGTCTTTCATTATCTAACCCTCACATCAGGGCCACATGAGCTGGCACCGCAGTGCATTCACTGCCAGCTTCACAATGCTCACTTTTAGTTTTCAAATGACCAAAAATTATGTGATAAAAACAGTTATTTAATACCACAGTGTTTCCTTTAAAAAGGTCTGGATTTTTTTCTGTAATTTTGAATAAACTCTCTCACTCATGCTCCAACACAGAGCATGTAGACAGTATTATCTCCCATTATCCGTCCAGACATCTGGAATATTCAGTCGATTTGTCATCACTGCTCTTCTCCTCCACAGCTGAGTCGTCGTCTTGGCTTCCACTGTACGGCAACCTCTGCTGCCGGTTGGTGGCACAGCCTGCCTGCATGACACAGGACATGATGAGCGGCTACCTCAGCCAGAAGGTGAGTGTTTTCATTTTGATTCAGACACGATAAATATCTGGTTCCTGGCTAAACTCGGCTGTGTCCTTCTGTGTCCTCCTCCTCCTCCTCCTCCTCCTCCTCCTCCTCCTCCTCCTCCTCCTCCTCCTCCTCCTCCTCCTCAGCAAAGTGTGGCAGGAATGAGCCGCTGCTGCAGACTCTACTGCGTGCTCAGTGCCGGCTGTTTGTCCTGCTACTTCACCCCAGAAGAAATTGATGCTAAAGTTCAGCCGACACTTAAAGTGCCCATCGATAAGGTACAAGAGGAACCAGTAAAGTTATTCATGTTGTTAAATGTTACATAAATACACTTAAAACTGGGGGAAACAGCCCTGATAAAGCTCTGTGGTTATCCTCAAGACAAACAGCAGATTTATTGCCATTGATTTAAATCTCTGTTCTGCATTTTTCCGACCATTTGCAGACGAACCAAAATACAAAATGCCACATTACTCACAGAGATCCTGCTCGCATCTTTGGCATTTTGCTGCAGAATTAATTTAGTTCTGCACCATCAGCGTTGTGCGTTTGAGTGCAGCAGCTCACACAGCGCTGCGATTTGTAACCTGTCAGACTCGCTTTGAGCTCACGACGCGCTCGTTGTGTGGATTCCTGCAGGACACCCGGATCCACGTGATGGAGAAGGAGACGGTCGGTCAGAGATCCAGGAGCCTGTCCATCATCAACCCTTCACCCGAGGGGTCTCAGACCACCGTCTTCACCACGGACAGCAGGGAGGAGCTGGAGGACTGGCAGGACGCTCTCTGTCAGCACCTGTACGACCAGAGTGAGTGTCGTCATGTGAGCGCGAGGCCTCGAAGTTGGTGCCTGAAACTTTCCAGTGCGTGTGGGATGATTTCAGACGGAGCGGTGAAGTGTGAACATCTGTCCGTGTGAACAAAGTGGCCCCGCAGATGTTCAGCTGAAGTCTCCTCATGAGCAGACAGTCGAACCTTTATCTGCATCTCTCATGCTCGTCCTTGTTTACAACCAGGCCAGTGGCTTCACTGCTGCCACCAGCTAATGAAGATCGAGGTTGCGTCACCACGGAAACCATCACTCTTCCTCACCAAGCAGGCGGACTCTGTTTACAACGACCTCAGTGAGTAAAGTAATTGGGACGAGCGGCTGAAGCGAGTTTGACAAAGATGCACGTGGAAGGATTTACAGGATTTCTATTCGTATTCAGGTGTTTAGAGATGTGATTCAGTGCTCACAGGCAACCAGACAGTGAAATATACGATAGCTTCAATGGCAATTCATAAATCTAATCCTCTTACATGCAAATGAGACGAGTGGCGTGGAGTTTGCTGTGTTCTTTGTCAGTTTCTGGGTAATTTTAACTTTGAAAAATGCACCAATCCAAACGTTCAGCCTCCCTCATTTACCTGCTTATTGATGTCTGTTAATTGTGTTTGAATTGCAGGTATCAATTCACCCGGCAAGTTCGAGAGCATCACTGATATTATCCACAATAAGATCGAGGAGACAGACGGCCGCTACCTGATTGGCCGTGAGGAGGAGAAGGAGGTCCCTAATTGGTTCACTCTGTTTGACGGGTCCCAGTCGATAGTGGTGCAGAAGAGCGTCCTGTCGGCCAGTAAGACCTCCACCCCCTGCTCCAGCCCCAACAGGAGCTCCACGCCCGTCAGCAGCAGCAAGAAGCGGCGTGCCCCGCCCCCTCCCTCCGACAGGGAGCCTCAGGCTCCTCCCCTCCGTCCAGCCAGACCTCCTCTGCCATCGGGCCAGCACCATCGCCCTCCCCCGGTAAACCAGGAGAAGGAGAACTCCGGCGCCTGCCGTCCCACCACCCGGTCCAAAACGGGAAGGCCGTCTCTGGACGCCAAGTTCTCGGCCATCATCCAGCAGCTGCAGCGGAACAGCGCCGGGGGAGGGGCCGGCCCCGGCCGCAGGAACGCCCCGCTGGGCGTGCTCGACGTCCAGCCGCAGTGTCAGCCCCCGGCGCCTCCTCAGCAGGCAGACCGCCCCACACAGCAGGTCCAGACCCCCGAGCACGCCTCCGACCAGGGCTTCGTCAGGGCCGGCTACGGGCCGGCTCCTGTTCCGGCCCCCCGCAGCAAACTGAGGAAGTCTTTCAGAGAGAGGATGAACCTCAAGATGTTGTAGTCTCAGTTTAATCACTACATTCTGATAACTCCATTTACTGCATATTTCACCACTAATGTGAATAACCAAAAACGAATGAGGGACGTAAAGCGGTCGCACATTTCTGACCACACTGCTCCAGTGGTGCGATCAGAGCTCCTGCGGTTCTTCAGGATCTAGAGGAGCAGCGCAGCAATCTGAGAGCGACTGGCAGTTTTGTCTGTTCACAGTTGTTTTCATTGTAACCTTGGCGAGCAGCCTCACACGGCTCCTCTCTATATACAGAAGTAATAAGGTGGAGTCAGGACAAGGTTAGATTACAAAGACGGTTGGAAACAGGGGCCACGAGCTCGGCTAATTCTGTTCAGAGGTAACACAATCTCCCCGTTTGCACATATACGTCTCATTAATTAACACGTTTCTTTTTATATCTGAAGCCAGAGGTGTCAAATCAGAGTCAAGTAGTTGGTGACTAACAGGAATGGATCCGATCGTCTGCCGCCGCCGCAGAAAGCGCCATAAAAATTCAAGTGCTTGTTTCTCTTCATTTTCACTCTTCAGCCAGGCTCCATGTTTCCAGCCTGTCTCTCGCCGTTATTCAGTGTTAAGTCAACGGTTCAGAGTCGGCTACAAATCTCCTCTAAACCAGCAACAAACAAAACCATCTCCCCCAATGTAAAGCGACCGCGCGAACCTCCAGGATCTGCTCTTTAACGAGCTTCCTCATGGAAAACCCAAACCCCAGTCGACGCGTCACATCATCGATGTTTGATCGATGCTCCTCCTGCTCCGCTTCCCCTTTAGAACCGTTCTCCTGTGCAGCTAACCCCACACGTGAAATTGAAAGCTGTACGCCGGCTCGCGCGGCGCCATCGTCATCAATCCCACTAAAACGGGACGGCTTATTCCTCAGCGCCGCCGCCGCCGCCGCCGGAACGCGGGCTGAAGAAACAGGCTTTCGCAAAAAGCGCCGGGATTGGAATTGATCCATTGGTTAACTGCGGACGAGCCATTTCTTTTGGAACTATTGACTTCTCCTACTTACTGTGACGACTTTATGACCACTGCAGCCGAATCTAAAGGAACGGCGTTTTAGGAGCATTGCGAGCACTAATGCGGCTCCTGCGTTCGCCCCGGAGGTCCTAATAATGGAGTGACCTTGATTTCCGTGGCTACACACTATGTCCGACATAATTTAGCTCCACAGCCAATAAATGCTGTGAACATAATTGAATGAATGAGCCTTTTGAGTGGATAAAATAACGAATGCCCTTGTGAATATGTTTTGAACTAATCCAATACCGCCAGCCACTACATATTTCAGCCACTTAGCGATATTGTGTTGAGGAATGGGCTTCATAATTACACTTAGTGTACAAAACATTAGCCTGGGCTGCTTCCACTGGAGCTGCCGGATGCTAATGTCGCCATATTTTGAGTCTCACTCTCGGAAATCTGTGTAATTTATTGGGGAGGAAGAAGCAGATTAGAGTGGAGGTGGATTGAGTGTAAGAGTTGAAAGAGAGAGCAGATCACACAGTGGGGTCAATACCAGCAGTGTGTCCAACGCGTCTCAGCCACTTTGATGATGCACTGTGCACACAACACAGAGCTCATAGCGTCGGCTTTCACTGGTGTCGATGACGCGGTTCCACCTCAGGCAGTACGATTATCACTATAATTATACTGCTCTCCTGCCCGCCAGCCCCCCCCCTCCCCCCATCAACATCTCGGCCATCTTTTCTGTTAAATTAAGCATGCGAGAGAAGTGCGTGTCAGCACTGCTGGCAGGTAGTCTGAACGCCCAGATTCCCGTGTTATTTTGGACGGTTAACTGAGCGACTCTGGTGGAGGTAATTACACGAGGCTGCCGGAGAAGGTGGCCTCTGTGAGGAGCAGGTGATCTAATGGCAGAAAAATGTGCAGCTGCTTTCTGAATAAAAAAGAAAGGGCTGACAATAATCTCTTAATCATTGTTATAAAGTGCTCTCAGAATACTTGTGTCGAGTCTCTCTTTACTCCTGACAGCCATGAGGCTGCAGCCTGTTTGTAGTTTGTGTTTGTTTCCTTGATTAAAATGTTCTGCGATGTTTTTATCACATAATCCTGCCCGATCATCTCCATGTTTTTAGACTTTAAGTGCCATTTTGTTTATGCACTCGTGAGTAACGCTGCATTAATCTTGTCCTCCTGTGGTATAATTTGTATGTGTGTGATAAAAGTGAGGAATACCGTAGTTCTCCTCGTTTCTTAAGAAGTGCAATTTTGTCCTCCGTCTCTGCTGTCTTGGAAACTAACTGTATTTTTTTATTATTGCTGATCTGCAATAAAGCGGCCTACATTCTACCCTGGTGAGGCTGTTTTATTTTTTGCTGAGCTTGGAAGTATTACTGAATATTTTTCATGTTAAAGGTTTACCAGGGGGTGGCAATAAAAGTCAAAGCATAGCTTTTATTGCAGCCCAACACTCACACTCTCACACACACGCTCACGCTCACACATCCCATAGAGATACATGCACTGGCACATTTCTCTGCTGCAGCAAATACTGGAAAGGCTTCTCTGGCTGTGAGCCCAGAAGTAGCCTGTTGTGAAGATTAAGGCGGATGGAATCTCATAGCCAGATAATGGTATTACAATAATAAAACCCCATTCACACTGCATTCACGCTGGAGCAAATAAAAAAGGAACATAACATTGACGTTAGTGCGCTGGCGTTAAATATCAGTTTATTCACAGCTCGCTGTTTCTCATCAGCTCAGTTAAAAAGAAGCACGACGGAAGAAGCAAATATAGATAGTAAAATATTTTAATTAAATATACAGGAGGTCATATCATACAAAATGTCTTTATTTTTTTGTCTTGCTCGCCAGCTGGGTGATTGGTAAACAGATGGCTACTGTATCAAAAACACTTTCTGGATGCACAATAATGGAAACAACATGACAAATAAAAAGTGAAACGACAAAGAAAATAAAAAGAGGTTTTTTTTTTCTAAATTTTTGAGTTGTAGTGTCTGAATCCAACAAGATCGCGGCGACCTTGAAACAGAGCAAACCAGGACACAGCTAGATTGTGTAACCAACTTTTATACTGTTTTGTTTTTTAATACTATTTACAGATTATAACAGTTTATATGATAACAACCACGCAGTACTATCTACAGTGCTATGTACACTGAAAAATAAGACAAGAGAGAGGGTGTTGCCATGAATTGATCCCGTATGAATGTCCTGTACAGAAGCCGGCACTAGTGCCGGGCTTCACCTACACACAGCAATGTACAGTACTTAATCAGAAATAATGTCTTTATCTAAGTATAGTAAAACTTTACAGTTTCTTTTTTCTCTTCTTCTTCTTTTGAAACACCAGACATGTTCACTGCGTATTTCGACGATCCTGGATTGCAATTATAGTGGTTGTGAAAGCCGGCGCAGGTGTTGTCTTGCCACCTCGGGCTACGGAGCACGGTAGGCATACTTTATGGAGTCTGGTACCTTTTCATCGCCGCTCCAAAACACACACAGCACACACGCCCCCGCAGGTGACAGACGCCGTAACCTGTGTCAATATCCTCTATCAGCGGATCTTTGCAGGTTCTTGTATCATCGACTGCATTTAAACTAGGCGAATAAATTCCTTTAAGCACAATTACTAACTGCTCGATTCAAGCATAAATCGGTTAAAAATGTTTAACTCTTGTGCCTTACCCGTTAAGTCTGGTGTCTGAAGTGTGCCTTTTGTTTATTTTTCATGTATGTGCATGTAATGTGTGTGTGTGTGTGCGCGTGTGTGCGTGCTGCAGACGAGAGTGACAGTAATATTGACATTCCTACCCTGCTACAGAAGATAAACCTTAACAACTGTAGTGCTAACTCTAATCCAAGACTGCGAAAGGCACAGATATTTGCAAAGCAGCAATATCCTAAGTGACAACATTCCTATTAAACCATACAGTGAGTCGCTTCAGCGTGTTGAATAAAAGAGTCTGTTCACCCCCCAAAAGAAAGAGCGTTTCAAGTGAAGAACAAAAAGAGAAGATGAAATGCTGATTTATTTCGCTTTTTCTCCCTGCGCTTGTCTTTCTGCGGCGGGCACTCCGCAGCAGACGGCTGCTTCATTATGCTGCTCCTGCAGACGAAGAAAACGAGCCGCTACAGTCTCGCCGTCACAAAAAGGGTTCTGGGGGTCAAATTACTTTCAATTTAGAAAGACGGAAAAATTAAAACAGCGTTTTGTTTTTTTTTATTATTAACTTTTACCAAAAAAAAGAGGGAAAAACATTCAAGATTTGTCACCAGAGCGACCAAAACAACGGCTTTATGCTGCATGTGGATTGAAATATAGAACGAATAAAACCTGAACCGAGTAAAAAGTGAGTCTACAGTACATCTGTCATACACAGCACCTCTCTGGGGATGAAACGATTCATGTTATGCAGCACCGCACCAAGTGTTCATGTCTATTCTGAGGAGTCCGAGTGGATTCACTGGGGCACAAACAGGCAACAGAGTTCAGCGTGGAGACATGTAAACAGATACAACACCAGCGCCTGCCTAAAGAGGAATACTTCTCTCAACAGCTGTTGGACATTGTTTGCGATGGCGAACGCATCTCAAGCTATATAAAGGATTTCATTTACGTTGTCGTGTTACTTGTAGTGTTTCTCTTAAGCAACAAAGTTTAGCCCTCAGACGCAGTAAACAAATGGCTTTTCTCTGCTGCCCTCCGCTTTTTCTTCACACATCGAGAGCAACAACCTCACGCGTGGTGACTGAGAGCGGCAAACTGATTGGTGAGCACACAGACGAGCACTGTGCAAATAAGGATACGACGACAACAAAAAGATACAGTAAGTGGTGATACAAAAAGAACAGTGCAAAGTATATAAACAAAGGCATACACAAATTCTTTAAAAAAAGGAAAAATGGAATTTTTCAGTCCGACTGACTGATGCATTTGTTTGTTATCAGTCAAAGTTATATAATCAGTGTTGTGTTTCCAATGAGCCACAATCCCCGAGAAAGAGAGACAGGAAAACAAAGAGAAGCTGAAGACAGTTTCTGGCGACGAGGAGGGAGAGTTTAAAAAGGAGGGTGGTCTTCTCTCCCTCACAGTCTGGTGCTGGGGTGTACCGAGGACAGCTGGGGCGGGGGGAGCGTCGACAGCGGGTAGAGGTGGTGCAACAGGTCCCCGTACAGTGCCGCCCCCCCGGGGTGCCTGTAGAAGTGGTGCGGGTTGGGGCTGGAGGCCAGCAGCTGCCTGTGGAGCATCATGGAGTGGAACGCTAACGGGGGCACCAGGGGCGACACCGCCGACTGGCTCTTCAGGTACTGCAGGCTGGGGTGCTGCTGGAGGCCGTCCTGGCCGCCCGGGGACACCAGGCTGCCCGGGGGGTAGATGCCAGCGTAGAGGGGGGCGGCGTGGTGCGGGGGGAAGGTGGTGGTGGGGTGGCCCTCGGGGAGGTGGTTGTTGAGGTGAACGGCGTGGGCCGGCTCGGCCAGCTTCAGCTCCTCCGGGTCGCTGCGTCGGATGCTGGCGGCCGGGTGGATGGGCGTCACCACGCGCACCTTCCGTTCGGGGACGTCCTCGCCCTCCGGCTCGGCGAGGCTGCGCTTGCCGGGCCGGATGGGGCTGGTGAGGGACGAGTCGGCCGAGCCTTTGGGGCTGGGGAACGGCTGCTGCGACTCGGCCGGGCTCGGCTTCGGGGGGGAGATTGTCATCGGAGAAACTCGGCACGCTTTGGGATGGGAATCCAGACCCTGGTGCATGATGGTGTAAGGGAGGCTGCAAAAGGGGGGCTTGGAGAAGGACGAGACCCTCTGAGAGAGGGGCTTGGAAATAGTGAAGTCTCTGGGCTCGTCGTCGGCCTCTCGGCTCTCGGCGTGAATCGGAGTCCTGTCGCCGTAGTGCGACCTGTAGGCCAAGCCCTCCTGCTCCAGCCCGCCACAGACGAAGCCCTGGCCGCCCTCTCGCTCTCTCGTGTAGTGCTCCCTCCGCTCGCTGCTGGAGAAGCCCACCATCCTCTCCTGGCTCAGGCAGCTCTCGGTCTGCCTGTACAGGCTGTGGAGGTGAGGCGAGGAGTAGCAGTCGCCCGCGTAGCTCCGGGGTGGAGCGCCCGGGCCCTGGAGGATCTTCTCCCCGCCGCTCTCCACCGCGTCCTGGGCGTGGCTCCGGGGGAGATAGGGTTGCCACGGCGCCTGGGGCTGCAGGTGATGGCTCGTGCGGCAGCTGTAACTCTCCGTCAGGTCCCCGGCAGAGCTCCTCTCTGATGGGCCACCGGTGGCCGGCTGGTGGGGCTTGCTGCTCTGGGCGTGCTGGATGACCGATGGCCGGAACACGGGCGCCACCTCCGGGATGCTCTCCGACACGCAGCCGAGCCTCTGTCCCACCGCCTCCTCCTCGCTCTTTCTCTTGTCCTTCTCCCGCTCGGGCCCTGATATGATGGGTAAGGAGGCGGCGGCTGTGGGAGGCGGCGGCTGGAGAGACAGGGAGGTGAAGGAGTAGGGGTTGGACTCGCACACCTGGGAGAGGAGCTTCTTTTTAGCCAGAGGAGACATGACCCCCTGGCTGGCTTTGCAGTAGGCTGCCGCCTGGACCGACTCCTTCTTAATGACCCCGTAATCTTCTTTCTCCGGGAAGGAATCTGTGCTCAAGTCTATACACTGTCGCTCTGCCTGCTTGCACATGGGCAGCACCTTTCCCACCCTCCCACCGTGGCTTTCTAAGGAGTCTTTGACCCTGGAGAACGGCTCGGGCAGAGCAACGTGTCCAGCAGGTTTGTTCTGATCCCAACGGTGAGGCAGGTAATGACTTTTAGGAATGAAATGCCCTTCGGTTTGCTGCTCACAGAGAAGCTTCTCTTGGAGGGCCCCGCTGATTTGTCTCCACTCAGGCTGGGGACCGGGGCCCGTGTGGAGGGGGGCGCCAGCGTGTTGTGCTCTGCAGTCCGGCTCTTTGGGGCAGAGTGAAGACGTCTGCTCCACTGCCAAAGACTCCTCTTTCTTCAGGGTGAGGTGTAACTCTTCCTCCTCGATTACGATAGGTTCATCTCGCAGAGATACTTCCTGTTTTATGGCTGCAGACAGCTCGTGGCTCTCTTCCTTCCCCTTGGAGTCCTGCACGGAGGAAAATGATGCTGTTACATTTTGTCAGAGTGAAGGAACCAGAACACTCCCATATTTTCTTATTATTAGACAATTTTAAAGACAACATGAATTCAGGACAAAGGGCGAAGTGTTGATGAAAAAGCAGAGGGGCATAAAAATGAAATTGAATTCAGAGTGCGGAGGAGAGCTGGTGAGGCAGCAGTTTGAAGAGGTCTGGGAACTGACCTGTGATTGTTCTTGGCCTTTCGCCGCCTCCCCTCTGTCCTTTTTACTCCCTGGCTTGGGATTGCTGGGGCCTTTCAATTTCTTGGCCCCGACACCTTTGGCTTTGGCCCCCGTGGCCTTCTCCTGGCTGCCTTCCTGCTTCCTGGGCTTGGACAAGGGGAGGGGCTTGTCCTGCTCACCTTTAATGTGCCTCTCGTAGGGGAGGAGGAGCCTGAGGAAGAGCGCAGACGAAGGCAGGTACGGTCAAGTCGTGTCACGCGGGAAGCTCAGTTAATCATTGCTCATGGCAGCAAATGCAAAACAGGGCCGACGGCTCAACAATCCATGGCTGCAGAGGAGAGGAAGAGCGCACTGATGCCCCGACATTTAGTGAGGAGGGCTGGCTCCTACTCCTGCGTGAACCACGATGAACCACGCAACTGTTTTGTTGAGTAATAGCAAAAGCAGAATGAGCTACGGCTCTGCCGCAAGCATGCGGTGTATCAAATACCTCGCTTTAATGCCTCCTTGTTTTAATACCTGGCAAGCATTAACAATCCCATTGTAATTAAAGTAGGTTAGGGGAAATCCAGGCTCACACGGGTGCCAGAGTACGTGCGCGTGCGTGCGTGCG
>JAUESF010000014.1:15524114-15553772 GCA_032274765.1 Malacoctenus tetranemus | reverse complement strand
TGTGTGTGTGTTTAAGAATGTGAAGAACCAGCTATCTCCAGCTGAGGCAGATCACATTTGGTATTACTTTAACCTTGACAGAAGAGAAAATGTGTGTGCGTGTTTTCTGTGCGTGGGCGTGTGAAGTTAATGTGCCTGGAAACAAAAAAGGAGAGAAAAAAATGTCTGCAGGAAGTGAAGTCGAACTGAACTCCGCCGCATTCGGCATCTAATTCAATCAACTAATATCATTAATGACAGAAGCCGAGGAAGTGATTAAGATAATAAAAGATGTCAGCTGGTTACAGCGTGCTTCAGTTTTCAACACATCTGATTAAATGTATCTGCTCAATGCTCCGACCTAATTAGGTACATACTCAGTGACAGGGAACATTATGTGGAATAAACACCAAACTATTTTTGACTTCTGTTATTTCTCCTCTGAACAAATCCCAAGTCACTTCTCCATATCTGATGTCATAACTAATGGGAACATTAAGATCTGGGTAACATAACAATACCCATGTGTAAAATAATGACATGAAGAAACCAGCGAGGGAAACTTTTAGACTTTTATTGCTCGCAGAAGAAAATGGAAATTGGCACTAGACCAGAAATAAGAAATGCGGTGGAAGAGGAAACCAAGACAACTGAAGAACTACGAGACTACAAGACTTCAATAAGGGCGTCTGAAAATCTCTCCTGCTCCTCTGTCAGTTTCTTTACAATAACAATCCATGAAAGCCAGACAGAAACACGACTTTCTCAGTCATGAGAAAAAATAAGGTCTTCTCGTGTAACGACAAGAGACGGTTGCACTATTCCTTTTAAGGGACATGGCGGTAAAACAAACAATGAATCAAGAGCTGTTTCGCCTCCTCTTCAAAAGGAAGAAAAAAGCCTCAGAGAGTTCAAGAGGCTCTGTGGGATTTTTTGTTATTTTTCCTCTGAACAAAAGTGCTGGCAGGGAAAGCGGTGAAACTACATTTCATACAGCTGGTCTGGCACCAGGCCCCAGGCCAAGAAAGGAAATGTACTATTAAATGTGACTTATTGGAGAGACAGAGAGCAAAGAGGTTGTGAAAGAGAAGAGAGGAGGGGAAAGAGCGCAGGAGGAGAAAGAAAAGGGGGAGTGGGGGGGGGGGGGTAAATGGAGGGAGGTGGGAGACAGTGAAAGAGAGAATAATGACATGTTAATGAAGAGCAGAAACGACCGAGGAGAAAAATAACAAATCCTGGAAAACAGAGATGAAAACACGCTCTCCTTTAAACTTTAAAATAGCAACAGTGCTGCTTATTAGACATAAGGAAGTGCCTCTCAGGCTTTCTATAATTAGACTTTGTTTCACAGATAAAGGAGATATAATAAATATTTCATTCTTCATGCTTGCTAATGCAAACAGCCAGCTTTCTATGACTGATCAAAGAGCTGAAAAAAAGAAAAACACCCCCCAAAAAAGAAAAACTCAAACTGGCATTTATATAGCGTGTATATACCGGGCTGCTCTGTTGACTATCAGCATGATCTGTGGGAAAGAGATGGCTGCCTTGGCCGGGGTCAACTTTATGGAATGTCAATATGAGGTGGGGGGAGGAGGGGGAGGGGGGAGGAGGAGGAGGAGGAGGGAGGGAGGGGGAGGGGGGAGGAGGGTGGGGCGCTGGGGTGTCGCTGGCCCGGATAATGTAAGAGCTGAGCCCGGGAAATTACTGGAGCCTTAAATAGTTTCGAATGGAAACTCTAAGATGTTCTGTTGGCCAGGAAGCCAAAAAATCAGTCTCAGGAAATTCCCCTCATTGTCAGATATTATTTGTGTTGTTACACTTAACGAAAATAAGATGTTATTGTAACTTTTTTTGAGCTGTATGATTATTACATTCCGTTCCCATTTCGTAGTCTCTGTGCTTTTTCATTCACAAGCTGCTTTTTTTCTGTTGTTAATAAATTTAAAAGGACCAAAACAACACGTATAAAAAAGTGAAACTGTTCACAATGTGAAACACTGCAGTAAATTCCCACAGTATTCATATAACTCAGGCCCAATTGTGTCATATGATATAATAAGCACTCATAATACAATGCCACTATAAGTAGCAATTTCCTCCAAGGCAAAAGGGGAAGAAGGGTTGAGCTTGGCAGCCACAGCGTTCAGTTCAGAGAAAGCCAGGTGTAGTTCCGCACTTCGGCCACTTGAGGGCGTCTAAGAGATTCCAGGAAAGAGTTTCATGAAGGCAGGCGAGGCAACATCTTTTTTTATGAGGTCAATAAATACTTAACTTCCTCTCATGCCAATTCATCACCTGGCTTTTGTTTGAGCAGCCGTTTTCCGCGCTGATAACAAGCAACCAAAATATGCGGCGATCAGATTAGAAGCCGAACAGTTGGAGATAGAGGCTGTCTCATGTAATTAAGATTAAACGTATTCCCACATATGTGGACAGTGTGTCGTTGTTTGAGTGATCCCAGGAAGCAGTGAGATCAATAGGTGGGTAATTCATAAAAGCACGACTGTCAACTAAGCAGATCTGTGCCTTTAAAATAATGGATTACACACAAAGCACCCCCACCACACACACACACATACACCCCCCCCCCTCCACTGAAAAAAAAGACAACTTGGCAAAAACAAGGTGACTTTACCAGCAATGTGCTGCTCTCATCTGAGTTTTGTGTTACAGGAACAAGCAGTGTGCTCGAATCCAAGAAATGCCTAAGTCACCAAATAAGTGGAAAAAGCCTGCAGGCTGTTCCATTTCAACAATTTCCCTCCCATCCGCGCTGAAATTAATTTTAGCTGGTGTTGTGTTAAGATCACAAGAGCAGCTCCATGCGTTTTAAAAAAAGAGAGAGAGGGAGAGAGAGAAAAAAAAGGGAAAAGAAACTATTTAAAGAGCTGGTGGACAAGCCCCCGGGGCTGTACAAAGATTTGGAGGAAGGAAAATAACTCTCTTTTTACAAGCCTGTGAGGAGCAGGGAATAAAATAAAAAAGATAAAATCAAATCTTTATGAAATCTAAGTGCGATGATTAAGCATCATCATGGCAATGAGGGGGGAGAGAGAGAGAGAGAGAGAGAGGGAAAAACAACTAAACAATGAGAGCTGTGGAGGAAAGGCAGAGAGGAGATGCCAGCGGAGGGATAAACAGACATTGTAACCGGTCCCTCTGCTTTGGATTCATGCCTCAAAGCCCCTCTTTTGTCTCGAAGCCAAACCACTTGAGGTGACCCTCATTCATGCAGTTAAAACAGGAGGGCAGCGCAGGAATGTATGAAAAACTTAAGTCTTTTGTCAAGTCTGAAAATACCAGATTTAAAATGACCTCTACTGTTCCCCCAGGGTTTGCTCTCATTAGCTGCTGCTGCTGCAGTTTGCAGTAAATGTTCGCCGTAGCAGGTGTGAGCCAAGAGTGCTAACTGTTTAAAATAAACGTGGACTATTCTGCATACACTCAAGACCTCCAGTCACTCAACTATTAATATCCCATAATATACAGAATATGTTCCCGTTTGCTGCCCTAAAGTGGACTCGAATCTCTGCTTGAATGTCATTAATTTAATTTGCTGCACTGAACTAGTTATTAATCTCAGTAGACTTGAATAGATTCTCATACAGTCGATTGCCTGTCACACATCAGTGCTGTAATTTGTGATTTCTCGTTGCCACCAGGGAAAGAAACCTCAGACCTTTTGATTAAATTCCACACATAAAGAAAATCACCCCATATTGTGATTTGTTAGATTGCTGCGGTTAAAAAAAGAAGAATAGGTCGTGGTGTTTTTCTCCTTTTAAATCGGCGAATGCTCAATGAAGCATTTGTCTCGGGGAAAGCCATCTCGCTCTCAGAGGTTAAAATAGCTGCCTGCTATTTCAGTGTGAAGAACATGCAGCTCCTTGGCTGCTTTCCCACTGTAGCTCCAGTCCAGATTCAGCGAAGGAGTCATGGAAATACAAAGAATTTGGCCACGCTCTTGATACGGACAACATGTTGAGACATTGTTTATGCTGCTAAAGAATGCTGACAGACGATTCACAACACTGCTCTCATATTTCCAGATCTCTGTCTCTCTCCTGCCTTTCTCTGCAGCTTCACGTATTAATATTCAGACGTTTCTGTTTGTTTATCAAAATCTTCCCCCTGTTGTTCCGTCCTCCCCCCTCTAAAAAAGGCTGGGGTGGCATTAAGGTGATACTCCCTCCACACCACCCTTTCTGCAAGCCAATGATTCACCCCGTTTCAGAACAAGGGGCTGGAATAATTGAAATCTGTGTTTGGGCTGCAGCTTTACAAAAGAGAGAAAGTCGAGCTAATGTGTAATGCGCCACATTTGATGTATCTGCAAAACAGCAAGGACAATGCAGGGAGCTGCTGACGAGTGCACGATACCGAGCGCGGGCAGAGCGAAATTTACCAAACAATCGTTTTGTCCCTTTTTTTCTGAGAGATTTCTCCGTGTAGAGACTGACTCAAGGTTTCCTAATAATGCGTTTTCATATCTGGAGAGCAGCTTTAGTGAATGCAGGGGGAACATCGATACCAGGAGGAATGAATAAAGGCTGAATCAATAAAACATCTAGTCGACTAAAATTGGAACAGGCGTGCATCTGTCTTAAAAGAAACACATATCTGCATGATCTGAGCCAGAGAATATTTCACAGGCCTCAGACTGCGTGTACGAGTACATCTGGCAAACATCGAATACTTTAGATGAAATGATTTAATCCAAAAACTCCTCATCTGCGCTCTGTGCTATTGCCCAAAACCTCAGAGTTTTTAAATAGCAAATTATTCTAAATTGCTTCTCAGTTGCCATGGATACCCCCCCCCCCTTACCCACCTCCAAACCACCCCCCCCCTCCATCCCCAATACAAACCCCGTTGTGCAATTACATTAGACTGCCAAGGCACGGTGAGGTATTAAAAATCAGTAACAGGCAGGAATGAACAGAGATAGTGGAATGTGATGTTTCTGTAACAAGAGATCACGTAGGAAACCAGGAAGATTAAATATGTAGGAGCTGTTAAAAGGCGCTGACCTGTATAATGAAAGAAACAGCATGAAGTGCAAGGCAGGGAGTGGGAGAGAGAGAGGGAGGGAGAGAGAGGGAGAGAGAGAGAGAGAGAGATGGAGGGAGGGAGGGAGGGTATAGAGAAAATGGCACAGCACAGAAGCAAAAGGCAGTCTATTTCAAGGTTATTGATGCCATCTTTTTCATGACCTCATTTTTAATTCAGAGCGCTGGGCCCTGACAGCTAATCTCGGGAAACGGTTTAAATAAATATCATTAAAGCTTCCCCGTAGCTGCGGCGGCAGACCTTGGCTTGGACGTTTCCACATTGATTTTCCCCCGCGTGCTAATGAACGGCGCTCTGTGACTAAACAACAGTAACTTTGAAAATGACAATTAGCTGAGGTTATCTCCTGTTCGGTTCCAGCCACGTAACTCCATCTCGAGCAGTGATTACCGCCTGCTCCTGGACAACATAAATATAGTGATTATGCCCCCGGCTCCATCTTTCACAATAATATCTCCTAGGAAACCATTTCATATGATTTTACCATTAGGGCTGTAAAGGGATAATGTGTATAATTTGAAAAGCAGAGCTGAATGCTTGTGGATATTCACAGTCTTTAACCCAAATAACATCAAGACAGCCAAGAATATCCACTTAATTGAAAGCAATTACGTCCTGAAATATTGTTTCCTTTTTTTCCCCCACGAGCTGGAGACTTCTTCACTTCCTGCTCTACTCTACTTTAGCCCTGCGAGACAAATGGGAAGTGACTCTTCAGAGGGAGCGGGGAAAACATAGGTGTTGTTCTAGTTTGTACACTGTATATTCTTCCCCGTGAATTATATTTCTGTAGCACATTGACTAATGATTAAAGGTGGAAACAAAGACGCCTCTGGGGAACAAACACACACTTCAGCGAGCCCACAAACAGCCTCATTCATCATGCAGAGAGAATGGCCGTGTTTGCTGAGTTAATACAATGAAGCTAATTGCCCTCCAAGCAGCCCAAACACCAAGGCTCAGCTAAAATTATTCCCCTGAATGGAAACTTGCTCAGCTTCAGCTGATCTCCCCCCCCCTCTCTCTCCCTCTCTCTCTCTCTCTTTCTCACACACATACCCCATCACCCTCACCCCTCCCTCTTACACCTTCTCTCTGTCAGCCTGATATTCACTGCAGTGTGTGGATATTATTGCTTTGTATTGATTCAGCATTATTTTCTCTCAGCTGCTTCTCGGTGGCTGGAGAGGGAAAGGCCAGCGCAGCAGCAGTCACACCTCAGCGCTTCCCGCATGAATTCGTCCTACTCCGCCCCCCCAGCCCTGCCGCCTGCCCCCCTCCACCACCCCATTTACACCTCACACACTAATGAACAATATTGCTTTTTCACATCTGGCTTTAAAGTCACTTCTTGGCTCTGTGCACCAGCAACAAATAATAACAAAAAGAGAACGAGAGGCACATTGTGACATTTGACAACTTTTTTTGGCCGGGCTGTATTTTGGTTGCCAGGTATTGGTGGTCATTTCTATTATTAGGGACTCCACTGCAGCAGATCCACCTTTCAGGCATATATCTGTTTGAGGGGGGAACGAGTGGGACTGCAGCGTAAACACTGAGGGGCACCCTGAGCAGAACATTTAGAGCCACATTGTCAGCTTGTCTACAAATACGCCGCCCTGTACAATGCGCCCCTCTCACACCGGTGGTTTCGCAAATTTTCCTCGAAAAAAAAAAAGAAAAAAAAAGAGCTGCCCCGGCCGCCGCCCGAGCAGGCGAATTCGCTTACAGCGTGCAATCTTGACACAATATGAAGCTGCCTGGCTCCCTCATATGGTACGGCTGGCATATTGCTATATTACTGACAGGTGTGTGTGTGTGCGTGTGCGTGTGTCTGTGCGTGTGTGTCTGTGCCTGAGCTGTGCTGAGGCATGAACCTGCAGCAGCCAGAGGGATGTGGAGAGGGTCGCCGGCCCCGAGGAACGACCTGCTTCATGAGCGACTGGTTATCTCTTGCTGGGGAGATCGTATTTGGCATTTGTTTAACCTTGGGAAAGTGGGCGTGTGTGTGTGTGTGTGTGTTTGTGTGTGTGTGTGTGAAAGAGAGTGCAAGCAGCCCTGCATAATACCCTCACAGCTCCCTCAGGATCATATCCATATGCTTGCTTTGGTTTGGTAATACCATCTGAGTGATTATAATGTGGAAGTTCAAAATGCTGCAGTGTCTGACTGACTGATTAGATGAATACATTAAACTGCTGTTTTTCATTTCTATCTTGCAGCTTTATGTGCTTGTATTATGCATATGTAGCAGAAAGCACAGCTTCTGTACACAGTCACAGATACATAGATCTGCGTGCTTCCATGTAGGTCAGTTAATAATTCAAAACTTTGCTGTTATTTTAAGCTTTTTAATCCTCTTTGGTCTGTTGGGAGCACACAATGGCTTCAGATTACAGCATAATTGGGTCCATAGTGACACGCGAGTGATCAATTAATCCTGGGAAAATAACGGCGTCCCACATCACCGCCAATTGATTGGGGCCCATTAGGAATGTACTTCTTAATGCAATCAGAGCTGCGTGCCATAACAATGAGACCGGGGGATGATTTGTACGCTATTCCACCGTGGCGAACGCTGCTCTCCATATATGTTGAAGTGCATCGACTTCCCTCTCGGAAGATCAATATTTGTCTTGTCACGTCCTGATGTTATGAATAAAGCATTGTGAAATCGCATTTGATGCGGGGGGGGGAAGGAGTTTACACACTTGGGGCGATGCAAAGTGTTCCATGCGAGCATGCATAACAATATGTGTCATATATAACAGACTAACGTCATAACTCACCTCTCGTAGTGTCTCCGTGTACACGTGGCGGCGCTTGTGCTGCTGGGGTTACCGCCCAATTCATCATAGACGTGCTTCCACTGCCGGCGCACTGTGATCTGGAGGAATGGATGAGAAGACAGAGTGATAAGACAAAGAGGGAAAGAAAGAGACACAAAGGATGACAAGAAGATAAATGAAGAGGAAGAAACATCTGAAAATATGAGGAAAGGAAAACGTCCCCAGAAAAGAAACGTAAGTGGTTTGACATCATTTCAAGGTCTCGGGGAGTTACTGAGTCATGATGTTCCAGTTATTGAATCCTCAACACTCAGTTCTCTAACACAATAAGCTCTGCTAACATCATGCAGTCAGTTGTTCCTGCTGCAACCTCTTATCCCATAACAGATGGGAATAACGGACAAGGGCCACAACACAAAACACGAAGATCCAGGCGGCCACAAAGCTAACACATCCTTCACATGAAACGTGAGATAATCAGCTGCAGATATGTGGCGTTTTAAAAGGATATGAGCCCCAATTATACGAGCTGCATCCTGTTTACGGCCTGGTCTGGCTGTCTGTTTGGACGGCATTATAAAACCGGCTAATGAAGAAACGGGCGTGAGCAATACACCCGATGACTTAACATCAAACATCGACTCCACGCTGGAAACGCGCCGCACATGAACAGCGAGTGAATAAACGGCAGGTGAGCCTGCCAAGTCAGATGCCTCATACACCCTCGATTCTGACTCATTCTGGCTGCGTGAGCGCGCAGTACTGTACATGTGCACACTTGTGGGCACGTATGTGCGTTTCACTTCATCTCCAACATGGGAAAAAATGAGCGATTTATCCAATTTCCTTCTGACCGGCGCAGAACAGAGGAACATGTGTTTTCCACTCCAAGGGGGTTTTCAAACAACAGCATCATTTCTGCTCCGAGTGGCTGTGAGCAGGACTTTTCTTCTTGGGAAAATAGCGGCTGACCTCAAGGGGGGCGAAAAGAGGACAAAGAAAGAAAAGACAGGGAGGCGAGAAGGGAGACAGGTAAGGAGAGGCTGAGTTATACTGGATAATTCAGAAACAGAGAGAGCGGGAGTGGAGGGAGAGAGAAAAGAAGGGGAAGACAGAAGACGGGGGGAAAAAAAGGGAGGGACCCTGACAAAGGAGAAGGGATATATTGCCACATATGTGAATACTTACCAGCTCATATCCTCCGAGTTTCTGAGCAGCTTGAAACATAGTCCAAAGGTTGACTGTGGGAGACAGAAGACAAACAAGGCAGTCAGGAACTCTGGGAAAGGATCTGAACTGCAACACATGACATCATGTGTAATTATTACACCAGAGAGAGACAGAGGGAGGAAGAGACAGCGAGAGGAATATTTGGGTCCTTCAGTAATGTGAAAGCAGGAACACCAAAATGTGAACAATATGCCGCAGCCAGTTAAAGCTATTACCACATAGCGCAGGCGAAAAAGTGCTCATTACGCACAACATCGACTTCCACAGTTTCTAATCCATTACTATGCAAAATTATCAAATTACCAGCATGTGTGCAGTATTCAAACAGTGTTTAGTTTTATGTACATTGCATCATATTTTATGGCTGAAACCTAAGCGTATAACTTTATTACCACTGCATTAAGTTTCATTAAAATACATTAGAGTACCACTGCAAACAGGACGCTCCATAAAAAGATGACATAACAGCAACGGTGGTCGTAATTATGTATTCCTGGACAGGTGAAATGAAAACGGCTCTTTATCGTTTACACACGAAAACAAGGCGACTCCTCCAGCTGAAAGGCTGCAGATGAATAGCGAGCGCCACGCGATAACATGCAGCATATGCTTCATCCTGACAAAGAGATTTGTTAACCCTCAGCTGCTGCCTGCAGGTATGAATGAGAACCATTACAAGCATCAAACGCTTGGCAATAAGCTCAAACTTCTGTTTGAACTAATGCAAATTCATTTGCATTGATTTCCCCATGCAAATGCCCCATGACAGGCCATATCAAAATACCAGTCTTGTGTAACATTTTCCCCTAAAAATAGCCGTGTAAGCTTTCCGAGAAGCTTCAAATGCCTGTCTGTCTTTGAAAGAAAATATTTCCCGCAAACAAAGAAGCACGAGTTCATTGAGGGACTTTTGTGCCAATGACATTTGTATTTGCTTTCTGTAACATCATTGTTTAACATTTTTATATGAAGGCCTATAAATAAGAAAAGGAGGCCTCGCCTGGGGAGAAATCCATCAAAATTCAATCTGTGCGTACACAAAGCCTTGCATTTGTCAAAATGACATTTTCCTATCTCCGCATTTGACAGCATTGATTTTTTCCTTCCCTCCTCTCCGCGACCGTTGTCAATGCACGGGTGGAATAACAAAGGGAGCTGGGTAGGTTTTTCTGTTTGAACCGAGCACGCCGCCGTATTGTGCTTCCTGACTGTAGGAACAGAACGACGGTCTATTTAACTAGCTTGTTATGCATCGACTGTAATTACCACAATAGCACGCGGGGCTGGGAGGGGACAGAACACATAAAGGAAATGAGAGAACATGCCTTTTCTTAGATGTCTTGTCATTAGCAATTTCTTTTCTTAATTCCCCTCTATTTGGCAGGGGCAATTATCACTGAGATAAGGATGACAAAACAGGAACACAATGCAGCCTCAATGACACACCGATGGCATGGCAATTAGACAACAAGGCTGAAAGAGGGAGACAAATTGGAACTGATGTTCACAATCACATGCTGATGCCCGAGCGCCGAAGCACGCACGAGCCTGACACTGTAACACACACACACTCACGCACGCACACACGCACACGTTTATCTAACGGATCAAGAGCATTCAGAAAATACAAAGGGGCCACTACAACTCTTGTTTTATTCCTCCTCAGTCCACAATTTGTAATTTCTTTTGGCGCCGCTGCCGCAGCAACACGACTTAAATGACGGCAGCTGGAGAGTGAAGTCAATACTGCAATAAGCAAGTGGTAAAAAAACAACACACACACAAAAACAGAAGGACGGCAACTCGGATGAATCAACTGCAGCCGCAGTTATTAGTCATTCCCTGTGATTGGAGTGCTCCAACATTTAGCCTTTTAAACATACTGTTAATCAGAGTCGTTTTCAAACTGCAGATAATAAAAAATGTACCAGCGTGTTTCTCCTCCAACCTGAAGTTCCTCTGTTCTTCCTAATTTCTATTATATTTAGGCTGAATGTGTTTCAGTGTTGAACTGCTGGTGTGAATAATGGAACCGTCTGAAAATGTCACCTTGGACTCCGAGGCTGCGAGAGACATTTATTTTTCCACTATTTTTCTCATTTCATAAGTGAATAACTGATAACCGGGAAGAGGGGAGCCGCATTTAATCTCCATAAAGACAATAATAATTAGCGGCAACTCCAAAACGTTGATTATAAACCAACGTAAGAGGAAGCAAAGATAAAAATCCCCTCGCATGTAACAACTCGGTCCGCTTTGTGTTGTTTTACGACTGCAAACTGAATATCAGGCCAAGTGGTCTCAAATCAGCACCTCTGCTCTCAGATGTTTAATGCATAAAACCCCGGAGTGAGATATGAATTCAACATGAGAGCGAGGCAGGAAAACAACTGGGTGCTGAGTTAAACCAGGAATATTATCATTATTATTACTGGCTTTAAAACGTGTTATGAGCCATTCTAGGTAAAGGCAGATCGACTGACTTTTACTGGTACATTCCTCTCGGCTGGGCTGTAAAGAGACACAATAGCAGCCTCAGAAAAAATCCCCACAGCTCGGGGATGAGGTGGAATATATAGGAACCGAGCATGTTCAGACTCAGATAGAGGCTGTTTCTCTTTTTTTTTGGAGGTGAATCAAATGGATATTTCAGAGGCCCCGGCCAACAAAGCGCGGCTACGTCTGCTAAATCATTCAACCATCTGTTGCTTTTGTTAAACTCCAGAGAACTTCATAAAAACATTATTACTCAAATGCAACTAAAATAACATAATTTCGATCTCCATTACAGTAAAGTGAGCGCTCTGATCTTTTAATGCATTTGTAGCCAGTTTAAAGGGAAGAATATGAAAACGGCGCCTGATTACATCTGAGGGGTTTGTTGTATTAATTATGATGTGTTTTCCCTTTTTTCTCCTCTTTACATGTGCTGATGTGTGCTCGCTGCCAAGGACGAAGTTTAAACAGCATGATTTCACCATTTAATGAGGGCCTTGCTTATGATGTGTCTGGTTTTGAGATTCAAAGCATGTACTGTATGTAAAACAGTTGGCGGGTGGACCTCGACTTTATTCTCCGCTCAGACCGAGAAATGCCGAGTAAAAAGTGAGGCGCGTTTGTTGGGTATGTAATTCTCCCTCCTCGCTCCGGCTCTCTATCACCCGCAACCACAATGACCTATTTAAGCAACAACATGTCGGCAGTCAGGATGACAGGACTGTCAAAATACCGCGGTGAGGTTAGCAGAGTCGAGGCGACCACAGCTTACCTTCGTGTAATAGTTTAGAGTAATGAGTTTTACTACGCTATAAACTGTCACGGCGACACTCAATAGACATCTCTCTCTCTCCCTCTCTCTTTCTTTCTCGAGCTCTCGCTCTCTCTCTCCTCCCTCTCCCTCCTTTCATTAATTTGCCGGAGTTGTCGCGCGACGTTGGGATCTGAATGGCTAAATCCTTCCTGGTCCCTTTGACATGAATGCAAATGTGATTTCCTTCCTTGAATAAAAGCATTCGAAAAAACCACAGTTTGAGATGAGAGCGCACGTTCCACTGTGTCTCTTGCCTTCCAGATCAAACGCCTAAAACAAACACTCTCTCTCTCGCTTTTTTTTTTTATTCCCACTTTTTCGGAGAGCGGCGTGTGCGTCCTTTATGATGTTTACGCGTGCACGTCTCCTCCCTGTCCCGCGCACGGCGGGTGCAAGCTAAGCATCCGACCTATATTAGACATCTTTCATCTCGGGCAGACGTGTTTCCCATACATGTGATGTTCTTTTAACACGGTTAGAGGACGTTCTTGGTCTTCACAGGAAACCCCTCTGACAAGTGTGAGAAGATATTCTCTGCGCACATAAAAGCCAGCTCAAATGTGCTTCGACACAAAGTCTTCTCCTCACCACCAGATGCGTTTTTAAGGTCAAATATTC
Source organism: Malacoctenus tetranemus (assembly GCA_032274765.1). NCBI lineage: Eukaryota > Metazoa > Chordata > Actinopteri > Blenniiformes > Labrisomidae > Malacoctenus > Malacoctenus tetranemus. Next base: position 15,540,773 of record JAUESF010000014.1, on the reverse strand, counting down.
CTCCGGTTTATCGCTACCTCAAACTGGTTTGTTTTTCTCCGTGGCGCTTTCACACGTTCCAGGCGTGATGACCGCAGTAATTGGCAGCCGTCGCCGCTTTATTCCTCTAAAACTCTGGATAGTTAGGACAGTCTGCCCTTGACAGAAGTGAAAAGCAGCTACTTGTTTCTCATTTGATCCCACCAGGGGGGTTACGGATGAAATACGGTTCGAGAGGCTGATTAAAATCCACACAGGGAGTGAAGTTTCACCCTTCATCTCTTAACTGTGATTTGCCAGGTACATTTCTGCTTCTTCTCTCCAAGCACCAGATACTTCAAGGTACAAAATGTGTGTTTTTTGTTGCAGCAGAGAAACAGGTTTTCCCTTTCTACAGGTGTCTCCAGCTCGCAGCCTTTCTAAGCGTCCCAGCTGGTAATGGGCATGACCTAAATTTTTCCAAAATAAGCCCAGGTAAAACATATCCAACCAAACTTTACGAGTGCCTGTGAAGTGGAGTGGCGTGCTGTTTAAACAGTGCCAGTGAGGGAATAGGAGCCGTCCTACTCACTCTGTTTGAAGCCCAGGAAGGGGATCCTCTCTATGGGCGTGTCTCTGTCTTTCATGTACTTGTAGAGCGATACTAAGAACGACTGCTCCTCCGCTCGGCTCTCCTCCGACGTCTCCTCCTCGCTGTTCTCCTCCTTCTCGCTTCTCTCCTCCTTCTCCTTCTCCCTCTCCTTGCCGCCTCGCTCCTTCTCCTCCGAGGAGGACGACGACTTCTTGCCGAGGCCGATGGCGGCCCGATGCTTGGCCGACGTGCTCAGCTTTCCGTTGGGTACCGTTTTACAGTTGGGCTTGACCTGCGGAGAGGGGAGTCAGCGGAAACGTGAGGCGCTGGACGGCGTGTTATTAAAATGATGTCACGCAGTTTGCATCTGACGCGTTCAGGAGTCATGTGCGAACAAATATTCACAGCGGGGCCACGACGTGGAAAAACCCTCATTGATTATCTGTGGAGCAGCTCTCCTTGTCATCGCAGATTAGGCGCAGATAAGTTTGACTCGAGCTTTGAGAGAGAATTGCTCATATTGATTTAGCTGTCCAAGGTCATAGGAATAACAGCTGTGGAAAGGCTTTTAGAGTAGATATTTCCTTCACTTTGAATATTAAAGCCAGCGTGTGACGATAAAAAAAGAGGACTGCAGAGCACGGAGACGTGGAATCAATAAAGAAAGAAGTCATTCGGAATATCAGTAAAAATGTAACAGAAAAACAAAGATTTCCTCCAAAGTCGACCGAGAAGGAAAATAATGTCTTTAATTCGAGACATAATGACATCAGTTTGGAAGTGAATCATCTTAAATCTCTATTTGTGATGCTGATTTCTTCTTTTTTCATGAGAAAACAGCCGTAAAAAGAAACATCGTGTTCTGCTGTTGGATCATATTGTACTTGTTTAAAAGACTATTATGAGTTTGGTGGAACAGAAGAGACATCCAGACAAAGAGGCTGCGGCTCAATCACAGACGCCATCATGACTAATCAATCAGTGAGTGAATGAGACAGATGAAAACTAATTATACTGTCTCAGAGCTGCTGTAGACAATCACTGACGAAAATCATCCGCAAATATTTTGATAACTATTAACAATTTCTTTTTTTTTTTTTCTCCTGAAGGCAGGAAGGTCAAACGCTCCCCGTTTCAGCTCGCCGCGTCTGTCGTCCCTTTGTGGGGGTTTGTGGCCTTCACGTCCACGTGCTCGACTGCGTGTAGTCATTGTAACGGTGCGCTAATGCACTGAAGTGCGGTGCGGCTGCTGCGGACTGTTTGGGAGACTGACATGAAAGGACGACACGGCGAAGCGGTTTGTGCGTGATAGAAATCGTGCAATTAAGTATGAAAGAGAGCGGCAATAAAATGTGGAAACATGACGGACCTCGTTGGTTTGGGAGACATTTGCATGTTTATACGCATGAGACAAATAGAAATAATTGGATGTGATGTGATAAGTTGTAAGAGAAATTGTCTTTAATTTGTGTGAACGTGCTTTCGGAACTGATGATTCTTGCTGTGTTCATTTTCTGTTGCCGTTGACAATATCTGACATGTGTACTAATAATAACCAGAAAGTCTATTTATCATAACGACAACTTTCAAACACCATCACGAAGCAGTGAAACGGAGCTTTGTGCCCGTTTTACATCGCATTACATTACAGCGGCCACCCGACCATCCAATCAGAGACGAGCCTTTTCAACTTGAACATGAAGTGATGTTGAATATCAGCCAGAGACTGAAGGTTGGAGTAAAGGTCAGGAGTCGTTGTTATTTCATGTTCTTCAATTCCAAATATAATCCAGTTTATTATGATATAATTCGACACCTTCAGTGTGTGTTTGTTCATCTTTCAGCTGTTCCTCTTATTGAAGGGATGTAAAGACATCAACTTCCTTTAAGGCTTCGCTGACAGAACGTATACTACATGTGTTTAGACTGACATTCAAAGCCGGCTTGTAAACTTGTCAGTGTGAGCTTATTTCATGTCTCACCTTGGTGGGAGCTCTGCCCTCTGGGCTGGAGGGGTCGAGCGTCGTCGCAGCTGCCGTGCCCTGCGACGACCCCGACGACCCCTGACCCTGCGCCTGGCTCTGGGAGTCCCTCCTCTGAGAGATGGACAGCTTCTTCTTCCGAGGCCGCCCCTTCAGGTTGGGGGCTGAAAGGGAAGAAAAGGGGGGGAGCGGCGTGATTCGTCTGTTTTCTGCACTGACGCAGCAGCACAGTGTTAAAAAACGCTGAGTGTTTTCACGTTTTTATGTTGGGAAAAACTGTATTTTCCCGGAATAATAAAAGAGACATAAAAAAAGCACATTTTCTGTGAGGCGACTTTTAGCTCAAGAGGACGGAGGCGATGGCAGGAACATTTACAATCAGGGGAAAGGAATTGCACAGGCCTGCTAGCCTGTAGCTAATTATTTTTAAACTGGATTAGTGCAACATTGTGCTGAATGGGGTAGCAGGCTGCCAAATTGCTCCAATGTGCTAGTAAACACGATCCTCAAGTTTCCCCTCCGCCGAGAAAAGAGAAACTACTTTTAAATCCAGGCAGTAGAAGCAGTTTTTAGAAATTACAGATGAGGGTGTCGTAACCGTCGAGCAGTTAGTGTAATAATGTGAATGACAGATGCTGGTTAACCAACGAACCCACAAAAGGGAAGAAATTTTAAACAAACAGTTTCTGCTAAGAGGAATATTTGATACAGATGCTGCACAAACTCAGAGCTCCATATGTGTTCCCTCACCGCGGCATAAATAACACAGCGGAGCGCTTCACTCCTTGTTTTTCTCAGCATCTCATCATAAAGAATTACATTGTGCTGTAGCACCTCAGATTTCCTGATCGCCTGGGCTCTATTTTTGGTTTCCCTCCGGTTAGTCTGCTCATGTCTTAAAGCTCCACGCTGTTAATTAAAAACACATGAACCTGCCTGATAGGAGCTCTTTGTTTGAAGGGCTGGCAGATATAATTGCTCAGTTCACATTACACACACAATAAAGTATTTAAGCCCTCCAAGTCCTTTGTACACCCACGTTTATGTCAACCCGCGATTGTAATGTAACTTCTTGGCAGAGTGCCTCGCTGCGACGCAGCAACACAAACACAGATAAGCTCAAAGGAGGGAGGGAGAGAGAGAGCGAGAGAGAAAGAGAGAGAGGGAGAAAGGGAGAGAGAGAGAGAAGGAGAGAGAGATAGGGGGGAAAAAGAGAAAAACTTCAGATAATCTAAGTTCAGTCACGTATTTCTCAGTGTCAACATGCTTTCTTTCCATCTGCAATGACAATTAAATCGCATCCAAGGTTGTTGCCAAAAGGACTCTGTGATTATTTTTGTCGGCTCAAATTCTCATCAAGAAAGCGCTACAATAACACCAGAGCTGAATAAAAAAAACTGAGAGGCAGTCATTAAAAAGGGGAGAAATGATCACGACTCAGCAACCTATCACTTCATGTTGTTATTTTCTGCGGAGAGACGGCGCAGGAAAAAAATCCAAGGACATTTTTTTGTGCATTTGTCAACCGTTTGGCACAAAAAAAATAAAAAAAACACGCAGTTTTCAACACTGTAATCTTTACTTAGAAAGCTCTGGGTGTGTTCCCCCTCTGCTGTGCTCTCATTTTGCTGCTCATTCGGCTTCTTCATTGCTCCCAATTACCCATTAATGCAGAGAAGTCACACAAATGCCATTCATTTATTCACATATGCTTATTTTCAAATGCATAATTGCTTAATAGTTACCGGGTAGACTCACAACATGGAATATTTATAGAGCGAATTACAATGTTTGTGCTTCTGTACTGAAGAAAATACGCAAGACGCAATAAACTGAACTCGTAACGCAAGTTTAAAAAAATGGAGATAAAATCTTGAGGGAACTCACTCATGACTTCGCACCAGACATGTTTAATGCTGCAAAGTGACTGAGAACATGTGCAGCCGTTTAACACACAAACACTCAAATTACAGGAGATTAATGCTCCGCAGGTTCCACTGGAGGTTCCTTTCCCCACATGTGACATTGGTTTAAACATCGCCGGTCTCAGTGAGGTCACACTCTCCATTGCGACTCTCTTTTAGTCCAATCACTAACACCCCACCCCCCCACCCCCCCACCCCCTCGACACCCTACACTCAGTTACATAACCTGCCTGTCTGTTTACATTTTTCCCCGGGTCAAATACTGCTGCGTAAGAAAATGCTGCAATTACGGCAAAAAACGCTGCCGCATAACGCGGGGCGACAAGACGGTGAGCGGGTTTAGATTCGTCGAATTATTGATAGAGGACGGCCCGGAGACATTCCTAAACGACCCCGACCGAGATACGAGCGCGAACAGGGGTTAAATGGTGCATTCATCTATTTCTGTAAACACACGCGAAACAGGCACAGAAGGTCAGGTGGAGGAAATGTTTGTGTGCTGCAAGAAGAAGTGCTGATCTGCTCTCCTCGTGGCAGAGTTGCATAAGGGAGGAGTCATCAGCTTTAGAATAACACGGAGGAAATCAAACGCAGACCAACTCAGTGCAGATTGATTTTCTCCAATGGAAACAGACATTTATAGTCTGCAGGAAAACAAAGCGAACATCACAAGACAATGATTTTACAGCACCCTGGGAGATGTGGTATTTTTACCACTCTGTGGGCATTAAGTGTTTTAGTCAATGTACTAGAAAAGAAAGAGATCATTTAGGCATACATGATACTTCCTTCTCCGAGCCAAAAATGGGCTCGACAGTCATACACCAAAAATGGAAGCTGACCAAGCTGCCGAGTTGCTTCTTGCTTGAGAGTTTCTGCTCGGTCTGTGGCGTTCTGCTTATCTGGGGCGCTGAGGAGGACACAGAGACCCGCCTTCCAGTGACCAGACGACTCTGGCCTGCTTCTCCAACAAACCCCAAACAGCCCACAGACACACGGTGACAACAATAAATAAAACAACGACGCACGCTGCTGTTAAAAGTATAGAAAAGCGCTCAGGACTGAGGCTCGTTTAAAGGGTTGTGAGTCCGTGCACACACACACACACACAAACACATATATCCTTATATACAGGTGAGAGGAATTCCCCAGGCTGGGAATCCATCACATCCTGTCACGCGGCTCGACCCCACGAGCCATGAAAGTCATGACGACTTCAGCGCCAGATGACAACTTGATCTCCGGCCGCGGCCGAACGCTCTCAGGCCGGAGAAGCTTTCATAAAAAAATAGAAAGAAAGAAAAAAAGAGAGAAATCTTCTCCTCCTCTGATTCAATTAATCGCTGCCCTCATACCTCTGTTTCATTGCCATTCAGTGGATGTCAATGATAATGAAAAAGTCATTAGAGGCGGCTCAGGAAGGGTTCTGACGGTTCTATGCATCAACGGAGGAGAGCCACGGGGAACCACAACAAAATGGACTGATTGATTGAAGGGCTGCTGGGAGTGAAGAGACATATCAGGCCGGCTGGAGAATTCAACTGATGGATGTCTCAGTTGATAAAACTCACAAAAGTGACTGGGGAGAAGAAGAGAGAGGGGGGAGAAAAAAACAAGCACTCGATATACACGAGTCCCTGTTAATAAACAGGAGGATGCATTCAACTATTCCTTTCTATTATTTCTTTATTGAGCGAGCGATCGAACTCGGTGTCTCACTTTTTCTTCCCGTTGCAAAGTAACAACGATAAACTGCTGATAGGAGGAGCCAGTGTGTGACTTTTGAAACTTGTAAAGCCATTAAAAAGCACAACATGTCTCCTCGTCACGATGTATAAACATCTTTGTGTGCTGCTCCTTTGTTGTATAAACTGTCCTCGTCTGCTCCAATATGAAACTAATTGAAGCCAAAAAAACAGTAAAAATGAAGCTCTGTAAACAAACATGAGTGAGAAAGTTTGTCCATGAAGATACACAAAATGCTCGCAACATGTCAGGAAGTAAGTATGGAAACGACACAAAATATCATCATGTGAAAAGGGTTAAATTATCTCTTACAGAAGTCAATGAGAAAGTCACACTACATAAATGTTGTTTTTTTTAACTAGAACGTGTGACATGAGGTGTGAACTTTCTCAGTTTGAAACCTTCAGACAGATTTCGCTGAATACAAATGGCAAGAAATGTTCCCCTATTTAGGTTTCACAGGCAAAACAAAGAGTCCTGAAATATGCTCAAATAAAACGCAGACGAATAAAACGAGTCATTTGTGCGTATTTCAGTTTGAGGTTTTCTTGAGAAGGAACTCGGACTCGCGAGGAGGAACCTGAAGAAGACGAGCGGCCGTCAACGCGGCCGCGCCACTGACATAATGAGTCACCGTAACAGACGAGTGCAGCTCTTTTCTGTTTGCCGCTGCGCTTGCAATTTGGGTCAAAGGTCAACAGTTTCAGCTCACAACTGTAGCTTCTTGAGACTCCGACTGACGCAAAACTCATCTCGGGACTTTCAACTGTCTTCACACAATGTGTCAGCGTCACAACTGCTTTCACATTCACACTTTAACTGGAAACTTTTGTCTTTCTGCAACTGAAAAAAAGAACAGATTTTGTCATTTTTTTGCTTCGTAGTGTATTTGTGTAAACGTTGATGTGAAATCTGTGACTGTAGGATTACTCCTTAATAGCTGGCGCAATAATAAAGGCGAGTTTTAAACCATATAATAATAGTAAGGGGAAAATAAAGGGAGAAAACACGACCCAAAGGGGAATTTTTGGGTGGATCACATCTAAACGCCGACTATAAAACCAATTAAATTAGTTTATGAGACTTTGTATAAACTGGTGACATTTAAATTTGAGTCAACATAAATAGTCAGCTTGATTAAAAGATTTAGAGGTTAAATAATAAAAAGGCTCCTGCAAGAGAAAAGCACTAAACTGAAACTGTTCCTCGCTCCTCGGGAGCAGCGAGGATTATTCAAGTTTCCAAATTCAAAAGAACTGAAGAAACTGAAACACAAAGTCGCGCTGATAAAAGAAAAAAACTGAACCAGGAGCTGGAGTCTCACTTCCACTCATCGTCTTGCTAATTTACAATCCTCTTTGTAATCACATTATGCTAATGTACAGTGGGGGCGTTATGAATGTTGATCACTCGTTTTATGGGCACTCACAAAGGTCAAGCTGAAATTCATCACATATAAAAGTTGTAAAGGAATACTACAATGTCACAGCGACTAATGACGAGCGGCTCCGACACGCTGCCGGGTCGCAGCCGCCGGGACCGAACGTCTGGATGGATGTAAGATGTGAAATAACAACGTGTGAGCGCTTTGTTTCTTTTTATCAGGCAGATAAAAACGGTGACTGGCTGAGTGAGGAGGAATGTCCCGTCTCCACTTTCACGAAAACTCCCACTCAGCGCTGCACCTTCACCTCCGCAGTTTAACTCCTTCCTCTCACCACAATGAGGTCCAAGTTCAAACAGGGAGGTGAAGCAGGGTGAGCCAGAGAGGTGGAAAAACATGTTTTGACGAATTTTGTTGTCTCGCTTGGTTGCAAATTCACCAAAGGCCCCGACACCCACTCAGCAATTATCAGCGTAGCCAAAGGTAACATTCATGTTGCAATGCACAGCTTTGTCAGTACAGTACAGAATGTCCCTCAGGACAGAGCGTAATACGAGGCGGCGTGCAAACAATATACATTTACTCTCAGTGGGATCAGAGGCCTTTTTTATGTGATAAGGAGGAGAGCATTAAAAGTGAAACAATACATCACGCCCTGTTAATGATTCCTGGAGCTCAAACCACAGCTTTTAAACAAATCTACCCGCCTTTAAAGTCAAGGAGCTCACAGACATCAACAAGTCCAGTTACATTCCTGCTTATAATCAATGCAAATTCTCACAGAAACACTTTAAAAAAAAGATCCACTGAGTGGACTTGAAGCCCCTCCCTGCTGAGATCCTCAGCTGGGGGGGGGCCCGAGAGGATTTTTCCTCTTTCTAAGCCTTGTGTAGAACAAGCAGCGGTGACCAGGGGGAGATATGTATCTGTGCAGGTGAGGAGCACCTCCCCTGGGAAGGATTTGTAAACGAACCCGTGCCCGTGAATACGCCCACGATCAGACAAAGGAGGTCACGCAGGTCTGACGTGCAGGATTACAACCGCGCGCTGGAAATTTACAGCGACTCGTAAAACACCTGCGAGACAACATTTGCACTCTGTAACCGCTCGTCGATGGAAAAGAAAAATCACTGAAGGGAAGTAATTAGGCCCCGGGAATTTATTCACTCCTTCAAAATAAAAGTCAAAGAAACAACACAACACATTAAAAAAAAGCAAAAGAAAAGCATTTTGCTTTTTTATATTTCTTAAAAAATGCTAATAAATGATGAATAATACATGGCCAACCATGATGCAAAACGCGCTGTATAACTCTTGAGAGCCCGCCTTTAATCTGTGGAGCGGCGGAGCATTAAACGTGTGATCACTGAAGTGATATTACACTTTGGTGGAACATTTTAACTCCACTGGAGGCACGAGGAAGTGACAAGGGAGGCTCCGAGCGGCAAGCCAACAGTACCAGAGAGAGTGTAAAAAAAGACAGCGATGACTGATTCCTCAGCCAGCAGTGACAGGCGACGGCGTGTCTTCACCATACATCACAGATCTCAGAGGTTGGAGCGATTTCAAGTGTCTGCTTTTTTTTTTTTTGTCGGGCTTCTTTTTTTTTTTTGCTGCAGGATAGCATGTTTCTGACCACCGACACATCCGAGCTAACACACTGAAACACGAGCAAGACCCGTATCGCGCTGCGAGGGTGACTGGTGCTAACTAGAGAAATTAAATGAAGGCTATCTGCCTTTTTAAACCGACAGTGGATGGAGGTAATTTCCACTCGGTGTTCAAAAATAGACATTAACCACCTACATTTACCGTTCCAGGTTGAAAGGCTCACTTAAATCTCTCTCTCAGTGGTGACCTCTCACTGTTCTGGCTATAAAAATCCAGATTAAAGAAGAGAGGAGTTCATAAAAATGTCCATTCATTAATTCATCAACGTTGGCTCTAATTACCGGCGTACGCTCTCGCTGATGTGAAGGCAGGTTCTGATATTTTTTCATGGTAATCGTGTCTGTTGTGACCACGAGGCCGCGGTGACTTTGCACTCACAGCCTCCAGGGATTCAGGAAACGCTACAGTGGGAAATAATAAAAAAAAAGAAAAAGCCAGCGTGTAACGGCTCAATTGCACGCTGGCCACGCGATGTGCATTCCTGCAAATGGTTTCACACTATTCCAATAATGTAGAGGTGACGGAAATGGGTCAAGAAATGCAGCAGTGCGCCAGTGAATGGAGGGAGGAAGCCGGTATACAAGCTGGTAAACATGCATGTAAATAATGCAGGATTAAAATACATCTGCTGTGCAAATTTTTTATGAGGAATAAGTCAGAGGCAGAAAGCGGGAGTTAATACGAGGCTTTCAAAGGGCGCCTTCGATCTTTAGAACGGTGATTTAGATTATGGAAGCAAACTTTCCAATTGTTCGTGCGGTCTGTTTATTTCCTAAGTGACAGCAGCTCGTTTCAAAGGGGACGCGCCGAACATAGCTTGTTTATTTCCCACGTCAACATTAATACGAGGTTAAATTATCCCCGTGGTTACAATGTTTCAACATCTGGCTCTTCGATATGTGAATAAAGATGAATCCTCCGAAGCTTCGGTGGCGCAAAACAAGAAGATTACTGCAGCGCTGCCAATTATCACATAGTTTAACGCTTGGTTCAGTAATATCTGTAAAAAAAAGCGAGTGAAATCCAGGACACTTCAGGTCTATTCTTACACTTTCTCTTCACATTTGAGCTTTAATTCCTCTTTATGTTCAAGCGCTGGGTGGGAACTTCACATGATTGATATTATTTGAGCCTAAATTCAGATGAGAGCAGATGGGGCGGCCGATGTGGTGGAGGGAGGGGGGCTCCATAAAAGCGCTGCCCCTGGAAAGAGCGCCGACAAACAGGCTCATCGCTCTCCTTTCTCTCTCCGCTTGAACCACCGTCGACTTCGCTGTTGCCCCCGGTGACCAAAACTGAAATTACGCTCTTGAGCTTCTTTATGTAAATCATTATCGGGAACTCTCTCTTTTTATTTTTCCTTCTTTCTGTGAAATTATTATGTTGCTGACTGGAGCCATCGTCAGTTTTCACCTGGTAACGCGAGGCGCTTCTGACATGCTCATAATTCTCACTTTGTCACATCTGACAGCGGAGTTATTCCTCCGTTCCTGCGCTTCAGGCGTGTTTCAGCTCAGAGTCATCCGAGACACACTGACAGCACAAAAAAGAGGCGAAGAAGAAGAGGAAGAATCGCACACCTAATGAACAGTTAAATACTTCAAGCGTCTCTATCACTGCAATCATCAAAAAATTACACAATGCGCCCACAGAGTGAGACAGAGTGTGTGGGTGGACACAGTACACTGTTTTTATTAATCATCCAAACCTCCGTAGGTTGATGGATGATACGAGTGTTAATTAATTTCTCATAAATATACAGGCGAAGATTATCATTGATGAAGAGCAAAAGATTTTCACAGCATAAAAAATGCAAGAGAGCCGCGTCACACGCGGGGTCATTCCCAGGGGGGGGATTCACATCAATACCACTGAAATATTTTCATCACTTGCTATCGCCTGTTTTCTCGCCCATGAATGCAACAGCAACATAAGAAGATATTTTTACACCTCCGTGCCTGAGAGCTGCTCTGAATTTAATGAGGAGGAATGCGTTTGGCTGCTTGCGAGGAACGACAATGGATACTGGTTACTGTTATTACACAAACACATCCCGAGCTCTGCCCGGCCTTCGACAACAACAAACTCACCTTCCAATATAACACAGGCAGGGAGGAGACAGTGAGAGGAAACGGTAAACAGAGCACCACTGAGCGCAGCCGTTTAAAATTTCCACTGGAGTCAGTAAACAGTTACGTGTTCGGCGAGAGTACCTGTATCTGGAACTTAAGTTCGGCCTCCTGACACATGAGAAATCACTGTAATACAAGGCTATTAGAGCACATGTGGCCGGGTAAAAGGCGGGGATTAGTCCGCCTTGTTACTGAAAGAGATCTAACAACGGTGCCCTGGAGTGCAGCCAACTCGTTCACGAGTCCTCAACAGCTTTTTGTAAACAGGTTTTTCTTTATACCCGCACAACACCTCCAGTGACTCAGCTTCAGGTGTGTCGAAAGACTCCAGATTATCACACGTGGCTTTTTTCCCTCTCCCTCCCTGCATCATATAATTTTACTTCTTTGTGAATTTCTCTGACTCAGTAATGCAGAAATTCACCCAGAGACATAACAGTTGCATCTCTCGCAGAGGCTGAGAACACAACACTGGCAGATTATGACCTTATTAAATTGTTATAGGAAAAACTGAAAAACAGCTGCTGTGATTCACATAAAGGAGACACGAGGCAGCGTTAGTGTCCATTTGGAGCCCGACTCATTGTGATCCCGATCAAATATTCAGTTTATCTGGAGAATATCTGCCTCTTTAATGCCTAAACACTGAACGTTGCTCTTCATCTCGCTGCCAGTGAATTCCTTTGTTGTTTATGACCAAACAAAGTGTTTTTTGGACCAAAACTGAAACTGAAACAGCCCGTCGAGGTGAGCGTTTGTTACATAGCTCTCGCACATAACGAGGAGACTTCATAATTCACAAAGTGGAAATTTGTTTGTTTTCCTCACAACAAATGAGTCAAAAAGAACAGTTTGTGATCTGATTATTGTGTTACTGCAAGTGATTAGCAGGTCAAGTATTACAGACCTCGTGAAACTTTGTCTGAGTGGTTTTTGATTACATGTTTTCCTGCATAAACAGTTCAGAGCGGGCAGGGCGTGTCCACGTTTGACTGACATTATCAGCAGCCATAAAGCTGCCGCTGCTGAGCCAGCACTGCAGGACGAGCTGTAAATGTAGTTCAGTTGGACAAAGTATCACAACCTGCACTTGTTGGCTTCACAGAAGGTGAAAAACTATTTTTTGGGTGTTAAAAAACACCAATACATAATTTCTGAAAATTATTTGTGCACAATTCAAGCAATAAATCACCAGGAAGCCTGTGGACACAGGCGGGAAATTGTAAAAAGTCCTTATTTTTTTTGTATCTTGGGGTCTTGTATCTTTTTTTCCCTCTGAAACAGGCTGAACTACTTTTCTTTCAAAAGCACTTTTTTTCCCCACAGCACCAAGGACGCGAGGACGTTCCTGGGAAAGGCAGAGTCATTGTTCAGTGTCATTTTTTTTTCAGCACCACAAACCAAATTTCATTTCCCTCCATCATTCCTCGGCGCAGACAGAAACTCCCCCCGAACAAATTAAAACTATCTGCATGATTGGTGGTCAGTGGAGAGAAACTTATTTTTATCCTCTAATCAACCTTACGCTCTCTGACGGCCACTTGTGAGAGTACGAAATAGTATTCGGTATGAATGCCTGAATATGTTGACGTTGCTGCGATGCAAAAAACACAATGTGAGAGAATGTGGTCGTCAGATTCTCACCAGATTCCCCCTCGATTGTCTCTCCTCCCAACAACTCTGACGTCTTGGTTCCACTCTATTTCCCAAACCTATCATTTCCTAAACAAATACTGCATTATATTGGCTACAGTCTGTTTTTATTTTCCTCAACGACGATTCCCCTTCGCTGGCTGACTGACAGCTGTGTGTGCATGCATCATTATCTCCTTCACAGGGCCTGTCTGTTGCCATAGCCTGTGGCAGACCTCAATCACACAGTATTAGAAATGACTCCGGCTGCCACAGAGCGCCGCGCTTTTGCCTGCTGCAGGTGCGCCCGCACATTATAGGAAACCAACGGGATATAGGCGAACTCGCTGTTCTGCCCATCTGGAACCAGAGGCATGAAGAGAATCAGACACTCGCAGCTAATAAGTGCATTTTATTCAGCCCGTGGAAGGCGAGACATAATGAGTGAGCGAGCGAGCGTCGCCTGAGATGCTCATGTTTCTTGCAGCAGAGGTCACAGAGGCCGCTAAACTTGTTGAATAGATGAAATAAAAATTAAGAGCCACACAATAATATGAATATAAATACACTCCTACACATGCTGGGAAGCTGCCCGGGCCTGCAAACGCACGTAATTAGGAAGAAACAGGAATAATTATCGTATTTTTGTCCTATAAACTCGTCTTAACTGCCCCAATTATGTTGCATTTGCAGGTGCGATTTAGTGACGACCCAACAGGAATACTGATTCGTCGCGGCTTTAAAATGCTGATCAGGTCTGAAGTCTTAGTCTGAGCTTTCGGCATACAGTCAGGTAATAAGATCCACAATAGTGGGTCTATGCTAATGCCTGGGAAGATAGTGCACAGTAGATAAATCATGTTTATAGATTGATGTCCTCCTCTATGGCCTCTGTGAATATAACAAGATTGCTTCCAATTGCATCTAAATATGAGCTTTATGCATGCAAACACAGTGCATAATAAAATACTGCCGCACGCACGGATCAGGAATAAAGAGTCTCGCTCGCCATTTTAAACTATTATCGGCTCTGGTGTTTATATTTTAATATGTGACTACACTGTAAAAAAGCTCTTCCTTTGTGTTAATCCAAACAATTTGTCAAATTTAAATCCAGCAGCCGTAAGAGAAACACATCAATTCAAAGTGAAATCAATTCTGCTCCCCCTCTGTCTCCCTCCCTCCCTCCCTCCTCCCTCCCTCCCTCCCTCTCTCCTCCGCCTGTTTTTGACTTTCTCCCACTCTCCTGCTTCTATCTATTTCTCTTTCCTTTCTGTAATAACTATGTGAGCGGCAGCAAATGTAATTACAAAGGGGTGGGGTCGTGTGTGCGTGTGTGTGTCTGTATGTGCATGGGGGTGGGTGGGAGGGGGGGTGGCGTGGGGTGATACTGCTATGCATGCACAACAAAACGCAACATTAAAAAGCTATTATCAGAAAAGGGAACATTTTGGCAGATATATGGCGGAGGGCAGCTCCCGCCATATGTTTGTGGAGACGGGGACAACAAGTCAGGTAGTAATTATCAATCATCATCAGGAGAAACTGTCAAAACGCTAGGCTGGGCACGCTCTGACTAGTGTTGCCATGGAGACAAGCCCACATCCCAGCAAGTGAGTGTGTGTGTGTTTACCAGGACATTAAAAATACTCTCCCATATTTTTATCTCACACTTATAAAATCATGTAAATCGTTCTTTCAGCTTCTCCGTGAGGACTGAGACCATGTGTTTGTGTGCAGGCGTGTGTGTGCGTGTGTGTGTGCGCGCGTGTGTGTAAAGGATTTCCTGCCAAGCCATACCAGGCAAAGAGATTTTTCAGGGATAGAGCTGCAGAGAATAATTTGAGTTGAGGTGAAGGTTTTTTGGGTTTTACACCGATTTTTCTTGCCGTCAGGTTCTCGCGTGTTAAGAGTTACAATTAGCAGATGGATATGTAAATGGAATCTCCTCAGCACGGCCATATAATAAGATGAATGTGGGTCTGCGTGAGTGTGCACATACATAATGTACTGTATTTGCCAGTAATGAGCTCATTTCTGTGGCCGTACTGTTGGTGTACACAGGCTCTCCATTCAGACTGTCACCGCTAATATCCCTCAGCCGGGGAAACAGGACAGTCTTCCCAACCATCATGACTTTGTCAGTTTCAATTTTACATATTTCTTTCTTCCTTTTTTTGTGTGTGACTGCATAGCCGACTTCACTCTGCTTTTTACATACACCGCATGCCTTCAAATCAAATGCCACTGCTTGTCATGCGGGCTGTTCATTTCCTGAACAGAGCACACGGGTAAGTGTGACTTTTTTTCAAACAACAACAACCCAAAAAAAACATGAGGGATGTTTCTGTAGCGTTTCCAAACGTTTCTGAGATGACAATCAATTTAGCCGTGACCTCGATCCACTTCTCTCTTCCAGGAAACGGGATAACTTTCACTTAGAACAAGCTGGGAAAATTAAATACATAAAGCAAGTAAACATGAAAGCAATTTAGAGGAAACTGGTGTAATCGCAATGTGAATTCTGCTGCTTTATTACAGCAGTCAGTCGGAAGAAAAAAAAGGAGAAGGGAGAGAAAAAAAGGAGAGTAGTGTTCTTAATTCATTATTTGTGCGCCGTTGTGCATGCTCCCCCTGGGGAGAGGCAACATTACTCTTTCATCAGATCAAATGAAGCGAAGCCGTGCCGTTCCAGGAAGAGCCAATTAAACAGTTCAAAGAAGTTTATTATTGCGATGGATTATGAAATCATTCTCATCGGATTCATTGGCGTGTGTGTTCCGACAGGGGTGTGAATGTGTGCACTTTAGCACTGCGCAAACTCATAAAGGCTGTCGACTCAAGCTTTCCATTTGTAAAGCAAATAGGAAATTATGTTACAGTGTTGCACGTTTTTACGAGGGAAATTTCACCAACTCCCTGCCAAAACACGCCGCAATTACAGGAGGAGAGAATCACTCGTTTAAGATCTCTCTCTTGTTTTTCGTCTCCTGCTTCGTCGCTCCTTCCTGCCTCCTCCGTCCTTCTATCCGCCTCATGTGATTGCCTCATGACGGTAGCGTCGCCCGTTAAGTACTTATTAACACACATCTCGTTCGAGACGTGGCTGGGTTTGATCTTAACCCAGATCCACTGATTGGCACACTCGCTGAGGAATGCAGTGACCTCTGACCCCGCTGAACTGAATAATATCACCCAGTATTTATCTCAAGACACGCGCACGCATGCACGATGTCATTATGTAAAGGAGGGCGAAAGAAAGACAGAAAGAAAGAAACGCTTTGGCCCGAATCCAGCCGGGCACAATGACTCTCTGTGCGTATTTAAACTGTAATAAGTCACAGCGCTGCTTCTGTCAGGACCAAAATAAAGCAGATACACAACAACACAATAAAGGCTGCGAATATCCGACAAGTGAACATGTCGTTTCAGCGCTTTTTTAGCTGCGCCCAAGTGTTGGCAAGTAGCTCTTAATGGCCATTGTTCCAGGGGAGGAAATTAAAAAATAAATCCCATTTTGCAAAGAAATGTTAGGAGCTCACAGAGGGACTGTCCTAAATACACACACACACACACGTAGACACACACACACACTGTTGTTCCAAGGGTGCCAAATGTAAAACAGAGTCAAAGTTAC
>JAUESF010000014.1:15466621-15492298 GCA_032274765.1 Malacoctenus tetranemus | reverse complement strand
TCGATAACATCTCATCATGAAAGTTCACAATAAAATATTAATATTTTCAATGTAGCATCCTTCACTATCAGATATGCAAATTTATAATCCCTCCAGGGAAAAAAGCACACATAGAAATAAATGGTGCAATTTTATACATGTTACAAACAGTGATAACAAAGAGGATTACGAGAGCTGAAGCTGTTCCAACAGCTGTTCAATTGTTCCATGTATATGAGTTATTGTTTGGGTCAAGTGTCCATACTTGGTCCTTTTATGTGGCAAGCTACAGTTTGGTTCAGAAATATGTATTCATTTATTCATCTCCTATGTCTCTCGTTGGATGTAAGGTTGCAGCCAGTGCAGGAGCTGAAGCTAGCTGACACTGGGTGACGGTGGGATCCGCCCCGGACAGGTCTCCTGTCCACCGCGGGACAAACATAGAGAGACAAACACACACTGGGCTCCATGTTTCCTTGAACCCTATACTGTCACATTCAGTATTCAGTGGTAGTACTACTTCAATAATTTCCAAAAAACCCCAACCCTTTCACGAACAAATATGTCCCCGTGCTAAGATGAAAGAGTTCATACATAACATACCAGGATTTGTGTTCAAATATGTGCAGAATTTGACTCGATCCATCAAAGTATTCATTTAAGAAACTTCTGAGGAGCGACGAGGTGAAAGAAAGGCTCCCCACGCATTTTTATCTGCTACTGTTTTTTCGCTGGGGTTTCTTCGTGGTGAAAGGACTCACTTGTGTAGCACTGATCAGAAGTTTGGGTTATGAATAGTCCTGTTGATTGCCAAGAAAATGATAGCTGTGAACTGGCAGGATGTAAAACACCCACGACAACTCAGCAGGTTCAGAGACTGATATGGATGTTTATAATGGAACACATGATGACCAGGATGTGACTGGAAATGGACAGTTTTCATAAACTAGCTTGTATTACACAACATCTAGAGGTTTAATAGTGCAACAGAACAAGGAGCGACTTCGAACATTATCGGGAAAGAAACGACATGTCCCACCTGTCAACTATGTTCATACTGAATACCGGATATCGTTGCTACTATTTTTAGCTGTCTGTCAGCTAATTTAATATAATTTATGAGGGCATTCATCCGTGCTGGTCGGTTCAGCTTTGTTTGTGAAAAATATTAGGGAAAAGAACAAAAATGAGAAAAACTACAGCAATACTTCTAAAAATGTCAGAATGCTCCGTCACATCGGTACACGGCGATTAAATTGACTTTCTGGAATGACGAGAACAAACACAAAAACCTTTTCTGAAAGAAGTGAAAGAACAGGCCGTGTTTTTCCAGGTACGCCGCTCTTGTAAAACACGGAGCTCGACTAAAGCTGGAATTTGAATTATGATACCAATCATCTCTCTGCCTGGAAGGTTTCAGAGTCTGTCGATGGCGCAGCGCTGCAGCGAAGGTCACCTGTTTCTAATTAATTACTTTACTCGGGCGTCTCTGGTTTCAGTTTTTATCCACTTGTGAGGATCAGGACAAGTCGAGCTTTGTTCACTCTCTGAACTTTTAACACCCCCCCCCCTCGTGTGAGGGATCAAGAGAAAAACTATTGTCATCTTGCTGTTTGCGACATTTGGCTGAGGTTTTTTTTTTTTACGTGTTGCATGTGAGATACAAATACATAACAGAGCACTTCATTCAGATGGGCAGCGTGCCAGGAAAAGTTCGGAAACACACTTGGAAAAAAAAAAAAGAACAGTTTCCCTTCATAACAATGGCACACTTTATTGCTCTGCAGCTCACAATGGTTTTGTGTGCAGCCTGTGGTATTGCTGCAGTATCCTGTTATGGGGAACAATTCAACTCTTCTGACATACGTAGTTACACATCAGCCAGAGAATAACAATCAGTAAATACATCATTCAAGAAATGCAGCGAGGAGCCGTATCAGGCAAAACCACTGTAAAAATAGCGAAAAAAAAAAAAAAAGAAGTAGAAAATAAAGAAAGAAAGGAAGCGTTGTCGTTAAAAATCAGTTTAGTGTATGAGCTCACATATTACACAGAATTACGGACATTCAGCTGCGGGACGCTTGAAGGCTACTCTCATATCTGATCTGCTGCTGCTGCTGCTGCTGCTGAGGTATGAATATTTCATTTGGGGAGTCAGCAGCATTGCAGTGGCATATTTCATATTTCTATGCAAAGCCTTTGCTCAGACTAACATTCATTTGCCTTGATGAATAAGTGATCTGTCTCCTTCTCTCCCAAACTCTCTGCCCCTCTCATATTGTTAGACTGTCAACAACTGACACACGCCAAAGATGTAGTGAGCAAACAAACAAATGGATAAGTGAGTGCACACCACTGATTGTCGATGTGTAGCCTGGGTGCAGCGCCGCGTCTGGATGCGTGCATGTGTGCGCGTGTGCATGCGTGCATGCGTGTGTGTGTCAAAGTGTATGTGTGCGTGTGTCTCTGGTGCCCTGCCAGAGACTGAGCCCGTTCTGCTGAGTGGGCAGATTCTCTGGCGGAGTGTCCCATCGGAGTGACAAGTGCATTTAGAAACAGCCTGATGGAGTCATTAACAGCAGCGCTGCTCATTAGCAACGCACGCACACACACATTCACTGCAGTCACACACGCTCACTCACAAAGCCTCTCAGTAACAATAGCGTTATCATTAGGTTATTAAACTGACAACGGTTACATCTATAATATATAGACGATACAGCGCGTTTATAGAAAGCTACAATGAGGAACATAATACCATTTAAGACGCGAGCTGACGCATCTGTTTATGAAAGCTAGCAATCACACACTCAGACACACACACACAAACACACGCACTCGATATTGATTAGTGGAATAACAACAAAGCATTCATTATTGATCCCCTTGTCCTTTTTGTGTATGAGATTTAAGCAATGTCGACTAATCAAGGGCATTACGGCATCACACAGAAACACACAACAGCTTCGCTTCCCGGAAGACCCCGAGCAGAAAAACACTACAAGAGTCATCAATAAATCACAGTTTTTCCACAGAAAAGGAACATCGTTTTTTCAGCCTGTAGCAGTTTCACTTCCACACAAGATTTAGGACTAAAACGGATATTAAAAATGAATTAACAGACGATCACAGAGCTAAATTTGAGACTCACATCATCGGGAGTCATACGTGTAACCTGATGAGAGGTACTGTAATCGTGATGGTATTTTAGGCACCATTGCTATGCTATGTTTACCGTTTTAATCAGCATTAGTCATTACATCACAGCCATGTGAGAGCGAGAGGCAAATAAGTGGGAAACAGCTTCAAAGGGAACATAATGTTCTCTCTGATTATTAGGCTCAAATGCCAGAGTTTCATATTTGCATCGGATGAGTCATCCGCAGGGACGTGCCGCTTTATGTTGGGCCTGATTCATTGCTAATGCTGTAGTGAGAGCCCAAGAGCCCGGTTCAGGAATCAAGCGTTCGCTGACGCTTAATGGCACCGCGTACATGATGAATACACCAGACAACCATTCAGACACACACAGCAATGATCCTTAAAGCTGCTGAGCTACACAGCCAATTATGATCTAAACTGATGGATAAGAAGGTATCAGAGGTGCTTTAGACTGCAGTTTGCCATGTCTCAATTATTTAAAGACATTGCCAGCTGAGTTATGTGAGGGTTTGTTGTTTTGTTTTTTTTGCAGCGCTTCCTTTGTTGTCACAGTCAGAAAAACAGAGCTGTTACACTGTAAGATGGTAATACTGCTGGCAAACACGCTGCCATTACCTTCAGCCTGCCTCTATTAGTGTGATTCTCAGCTCATTATATCGGGAGTAATTCCAACTACATACTGATGAATTACTGCAGTCAAGACAACACTTGTTAAACCAACCAAAGGACAATAAACACGAGATGATTTATGGTGAACGCAAGTCACAAATACATAAACATTCGACACAGCGACACAGAGAAATTGGAACAGCTGCAGTAACCTTTACAGGAAATAGAAAGAGAGAAAAAACAGAGCGAAGGTAAACGGAGGTTTGTGCGGACGCTCACCTAGCTGTGCCCGCTCCCGCTGGACATCCTTGAAGTTGAGCCCGCTGGTCAGGGTGCTCTCCCTGTAGCGGTGCAGGGCCTCCCGCCTCCCGTTGGTCCCCAGCTCCCGCAGCACCGAGGGCTTCAGGGGCTCGGCCTTCAGACCGTTGGCCCATCCTGAGAAGTCCGGTACCGTCCACTTCACCAGGTCATCCAGACGCACAATCACCTTCTCCGACACGGCAATCACCTCGTGCTGGAGACAGGCCGAGGAAAACAGAGTCAGTGGTCGAATATTACCTCAACTTCAGGAAAAAAATCAAACACATTCATGAATATGCAGATGTGCTACTTTATGTAATTGAGACTGACGACAAACAGCTCATATCTCTAAATAATTACACAACCAAATTGTGCTTAAAATATTGTCAAACAGCTCCAAAACAAATGAACTCCTACAAGCTGCAAAACAACAATAAAGCTTCCAGTTGGCATTTAAGTTTTTAGGAGATACCATAAACTCTCTGTGTACAACAGCGTCAGTAAAATATTAAACTGCTGGAAAAAGCAGAAAAACAGCATGTGCAGACAGAACAGCAAAGATCACCTACAATCAAAATAAAAAGGAACCATTATGCAGATTTTCCAAATTATAGGCATTCAGTGGCAGTATCATAACCACGCAATAACACACGGCATACAAGCATATGAAATGGAGCTAATTTTACAAGTGAATAGATTAATAGTATAGTGCTGCATCACTGCACCACTGTCACTAAGGGGAATATAATCAGGGTCATTAGTCGGGTAAAAAATAGCATTAAAATCAGGACAAAGATCAGAATCCAAATCAGAGCTCGCAGAAGAAACAGGACAAACAACACAACGTCCTTATTTATCAGGCAAATTGGTATGTGCGTCAAGTAGCATTACGGCTGTGGATGCACATTAATGTAAGTAAATTACAGCGGCATGAATATGGATGATGTGGATGATTGCGGAATTGAATTTATGCCAGGAGTTAAATCAATGTCAATGAGGACGTAGGTGTTTTTAGACTTTTTGATTAGCATTGAGGAAGTCGGTTGGCTGGTATTCACCGCGAACGCTGAGAATTTCATGCTTTCAGATAACAAGTCACACCCGGCGACTATGATTACACCTTCCGAGAGTAGAGGAGTAGATGAAATGTAATGTGTTACAGTGTGAGAGTAATGAATGAACAGGAAAAAGCTGCGAGGCAAAGGTCTCTCTGATGTACAATAAAACTAAAGTGGAACTGTCAGGAAACTATAAATGTAAATCTATAGCAGTGATGCGCTTGGCTGACACTGAGGTAAGCTGAATAAAGCGCTGGTGGTTTTGTGTACATACTTCAGTCTGTTCACTTGGCTTACTTAATAAGATTTGCTCTCCCTTCAGTATGCGCTTCAACCTTCTTTCTCTTTTTTTTCCTGAGGTTGATTCAGAGGCTTTTAATAACTCACATACTCGAAGAACTACAAGTCCAGCGCAGAGGGAAGGAAGCAGAGATGCTTAAATGTGTTTCCATTTGAAGGGCTAATGGCTGAAGTGCTTGTTACCAATAGCACGGAGTGGTACGTGGTAAGATGGCTATTACAGAAACAGGGAAATCTGGAGGACAGATGTGAACGGGCGCAAACGCGGACACACCGAGCACGTCTCTGATGTTTACCTTGCTTATCTCCAATTTACAAGGCATCTGTCTGTGTGTACTCATTTTCCCCTCAAAGAGTGCGTACATTATAGACATTCAAATAACACTCATTTATGTCATATTGACAGATTTATGTGCGCAAGTAGCGGCCGTGGACAAAATATAGCCACGTTGAAACAATCTAATAAAACCCAAAAGAACTCCTCAAGCAAATCCTCCCTTTGTGAGGCTTAAAATGCTAAGATTAGCCCTTTTTTTCGGGGGGCATTTTAAGCTGCATTTCCCGTGTTTTAGTGGATTATTTCTAAGTGTTTCTGGTATTTTGTCACCATATTCTAAAAACAAACACGGGACTTTTCAGCGTTTCGGATTCTCTCTGAGTGCTCTGTCTATACAATTACCCATATTCAGTTCTCACATCATCTGCAACTACAGGCATATCAAATCCCAACCAGTTGGAGACAGTATTTCCTTATAAAGGAAAAGCCTGCGAGGGATAGCTTGATATAGCTGTGCCTCCCTCACTAAGTAGAAACATCAAACATGGGTTTTCGGTCTTCTTATAATGAGCTGTCTTCAGCTGTCAAGTGGTGGCGGGTGGTTGTAACCGGCTTTCCATGCAATGAAAAACTGACTGCTGTTTCTGCCTTCAGAAAAGCAGGCCATTTGAATAATGTAGAGCAACAGTAAATAGCATTCAGCCTGCAGCCAAAAAACAAAAAAAGCACCAAAAAAAGAAAAGAGAAACACATTGTACTGTATCGCTGCAGAATTATCAACTGTACTTTGATGCAATCTGTTGACAGCACACGGAGAAACAATAGCACACGGTATTTGTGCAGAGTCCATTCAAAGCCATAATATGGCACTGAGTGTTCTGCTGCTGATGTACACGGTGAGTCAAACAGCAATCATTCAAGTATTTCAATAGCACACCAGAGCATAAATACACACACACGCACACACACACACACACAGATGCATGCATGGCAACACGAACCTTAGAAAACACACACAGCCATTCCCTCTGTATTAATCAGCAGAATGACACGCAGCCTTGTGTGAGTGTCAACAGATCCTGTTTGGGGACTTGTTCGGCTTGAGAGCGAAACACAACAGGTGAGCGCAATTCAGCAGCTGTCAACACAGTCCAGAATATAATCAGTCTATGAGCGGAGCGGCAGCGCTGAAAACAGGCTACATCCATTAACTTTGCCATCTACAGTTTGTTCCTTTCTTCTGTGTGTGTTTTTTTTTTGTTTTGTTTGGCTTTTTTCTCCACCAGCCAACTTTGTACCGACTGTGAAAGTCTGCGAGCTGCAGCAGGAAGGCGAATATCGGCTTGTGGTTTGCGCAAGTCGTGATATGTGGTTGGGAAATGTTTAGGCAAATACTGTCGAATTAAGAACTGTGCTGTTTGTGCGCGCAGGGTTTCTGGCACTCAGCCAGTCGAGTCACTTATTAAAAAAAGAACGATCACAACAACCAGCGCGTATTTTCCCTTTTTGTATACACACAATCTTTCATTCGGCAGTCAGAGCGGCCAAACAGTCCATCAAAATAAAAAGACAAGTCCAGCAGAAACAGTCCAGCAGGAGAGACATATTGAATTTAAAATTGGATATACTGTGGAAAACAAGAAAATACTTAAATTTGAGCCGCTGGAACTGGTGACTGTTTATACTTTTTTTATCGTATAACATAAATCCTCTGGTTGGAACTGGACGGATGTGAGTAATGCTGGTAAGAGAATTGAAATATCCTCAAACAAAATGAGAACTTTATGTTGGAGGAGCTGCAGAGGGTGAGTGTTCGGGCGATTCTTTGAATAGAGAACTGAATCATGGGTTTGTCTTTGAATAGGGAAACAGTTACGCACTGATTGGGACCTGATCAAGCTGATTAAATCTGGTTTCAATGCTGAGTAGAAATAAAGATAAGTTTGTTGGCTAGAGCCACAATTCCAGACATCAATGTGTCTGAGAACATATAAGAATGGATGATATCTGACACATACTGTGAAACCTCAAAGTATGTTCGCAACATTAAGTGAAGTCTTCTTTCTTCAGGCGTGATAACAACAAACTGAAATACTTTTTGGTTTTTGGATGTTTGGCTGATGAAAATCAAAATTTATCAACAAAAGATTAGTGAAGTGATTATCGGAGAAAATACTGCAGCAAATGGTAATCAAAATAATCATGATTTACAGCTCATGTGATTAATTTGAGAAGCTGGAACTGACTGAGTATTTAATAACTGGAAACTTCAATATTTTAGTTGTTTTTTAATTGTTGGCCAGTAAAAAAAATAAAAGAATTAACAACATCAGTGTGCAATTTGTTGAATAACAGATTGGGGATATAACAAGGCAGATGATAAAATATTAGTTGTTTGTCAGAAATAAACGCCTCTTGTTGAATATGAGGGGAAATTTGGATTTATTTTTGTTTTGGACCCGTGTTTGGACAAAACAGGAAAATCCGATAGCATCAGCATGGAAGTTAATCAATTATTCAGGGAATTATACGGCCAATAATGATCAAAATCGTTTCTCAGTCAACAACAACTCCAGTGATATTTCTATTATCAAAAATATTGTCTGGTTTTGTGTCAGACCTATTATGTGACTAATTGTTTGAGCTTTCGACACGCTGTAACTCCTCCGAGGTTAATCGCTCCAGCGGCGCTCCGCAGCATGGCGGGGGTCTTCTGCTCATCACTCACATTTTTGGGCTTCAAAGATGTGCTTTGGAGACTCTGAGCCACGCTCCTCTGTAAATGCCGCCCGTCCACACTGTGCTGTCATTTCCAGTTAGCCCGTTGATAGTTTAGCAAAGCGGCAGACAGAGCCAGCAGGCCACTTGATAATATAGGTCAGAGGACTGCGAGCCCACAGCCAAGAGGTGACACTACACATCAGCAACATACCGAACGGCCTGGTGTCATTTCAACGACACTTCCTACACAGATGCATTTAGAGTGTTTATACTCCCCTCAATCCCATAACTCGCTGTGCTGGTGTAATTTTTTATCTCTAGTACATCAATAAACACACACACACACACACACACACACACACACACACACACACACACACACACACACACACACACACACACACACTAACTGCAGCTTTTATGGTTGAGTTAAACTGCAAGGTAACACATTAACAGCCTAACGTTACATTCCGTCTCCATCCGTCTATCAATAATTCATGATATTACTGCAGCAGCGTGATATCTCCAAAAACATTACTGAGTGGATTTATTGCTATGACTGCACATAATGGGCTGAAAGTGGAAAAAACAGACTTCTGCTGTGAAACTGTAGATAACTCTGTTCCAGCAACCCATGACTTCAGCAATCTCATTGAAATTAAACTCGCTAAAATCCATATCATTCAATTTATATGGACGCGGCAGTGTACTGGTGGCAAAAACAGCGCATGAGGGACATTCCCCCGATTCTATATTCGGTGATCCAATTAGAAACAATGCACCCTGAAATATTCCATATCACACCGAACAGTTCGCCGCCAGAGATCCATGCCACTGTGCGACGACGTCGAGGCGGACATTCCTGACTGTCAGCATTCTGCGGCCGAGCGTCTCATCGCTCGGACAGGATTTTCAGCTTGGGAGTCGAGGGGTGCGCGCTCCCAGTGGGTGGGTGTCTTTCTATACTGTGGGCACACACACGCACACACAGCGCTCCTGTCATGCTGGGAAGGTTTCAGCCTGCTGCCTCACAGAGGTCAGCACTGGAATTCCTAAGGCCAAAGGAGATTAGTAATTGAGTAATGGACATGGTGACATGGACAATGAGGAGACAGAGAAGGAAAGAGAGGCGGAGAAGTGAGGGGAGAGAGAGAGAGAGTGAGAGAGAGAGAGACAGTATGAAACACAATATGAGTTCATTATCTATCTCCCCTCCCCATGACTGACCTTGGCTTCAGTGTCCCAAAACAAACTTATCTTGGAATTAAAAAGGAGCTCTGGGGAGTAAGCCAGGGACAATTGAATTATAATATGTTTTCTGAGACTGCCTTAAGACTACAAAGAGTTCAAGGTACAACATTTATAAGGTGAGGATTATTGTACACAGTGTTCCGCCTCTTAATTCATGCAGTTTATTCGCATGCATAAAAGTTGCCGTAATATCGACGGGGCGCTGGACTCATCTTTTATTCACTGATTCCATTAACAGATTTCT
The DNA here is from genome assembly GCA_032274765.1 of Malacoctenus tetranemus. Classification (NCBI taxonomy): domain Eukaryota; kingdom Metazoa; phylum Chordata; class Actinopteri; order Blenniiformes; family Labrisomidae; genus Malacoctenus; species Malacoctenus tetranemus. The sequence goes on along the minus strand of JAUESF010000014.1, from coordinate 15,482,397 downwards.
CCAACGTGAGTCGGGGTGATATATGAACTTAGCATTCGTTTACACTTATAATGACAGAGAGAAATACCGCCAGATAACTGGAGTTTTCAAAGGCTTTCTGAAAGTGGGTGAGGCATCCATCATGTAAGGTGACGCCACCAAAAAAGCTGCATCAGCTCCCTTGAATTGCTGCAGCTTTGTACCCTTGTTTCCCTTTTTTCCACATATGCACACGCAAACAAAAAAAATAAAACCCGAGAGGCTAAATGCGTGACGAGTACATGTCCCGTGTCTGAGAAACCGCAGGAAAGAATTATACATATTGGCTGGAGTATTAGGCAAGAGCTCCTCGTCTGTGACTGCATTCTCCTCAAAGGTTATAATAACGATCCACTGTAGCTGAGGGCACTGGAGTCATGCATCAAAGCAAATGTTTGCCTGTTCAAGTGGTTAGTCAATGACAAAGTGGAAAAAACCGAGCTGAAGAGCACCAAAAGTCTCCCGTGTGTTGACAAACAGGCGCTGCTGTAACGTATCATTACTTAAGCTGCAAAGACACAAAACAGTTGGGTGAAAGGAATCAAAATCAGACTGTTTGTGGGTTTTTTTTACTGCCTTTGAAGTCCGGGGGTATTACATTTTAAAGGTTTTAAATTACACTATCCTAAAAAGCTGGTAATAATTTACATGCTATTTCAGCAATGGTGAGGAATTCACTGGAGGGCAGTGTTCAGAGTTAATGACTTGTTCTGCGGCAGGAGGAGGCATACATGCGAGCACGCTACTCATGCACACAAAACACTCCCCCCCAAACGCTCACGCACACACACACACACACACATACATGCACACACTACCTACCCCACCTCCAAATTCCTGCCATTGTTGTGTGAATGGGGAGATTTGGTATAATGCACAGACTGGCCAAGACAAGAGAGCAGTATGGACACACACAGGAAAAAAAAAAGATCACTGTAAAAATGTGCCATATCACATTTACACTCGAGTCATTCAGCAGAACGACCTTATCCATCAAAATGCTGGTCGCATATCTGAGCCACTTACACTTAACTCAACCAGCATCCCAGATGCCTGAATTACCCATTCAGGGTTTTTCCCTTAGGAAAAATCAAAGAAGCAGCAAATGAATACAATCTAATTTCCCTACAAGCTGGCTTTCCAAGCACTGAAACACATGCATGGACTACTGCCATGTACTGAAGAAATGGCTCTGGATGCATGCCAAAGTGTTTTCCACAGCAATCAATACTGGCCTACTGCTGCAGTCCCCGGCCTGTCAGTGTGTCTGTGTGTATGTGTGCATGCGAGTGTGTGTGTGCCAAAGCCTTGTCAGCTAGAGGAACAGAATAGAGGAGAAGAGAGGTCAGATGAAATCAGAGGTGATGATAATAGCACATTAATATAACATGATCCAGAAATATTCTCCGCGGTTGTGAATTCCCATTTAGAGCGCCGTGCTGTATTTGCACTAAAGTGGGATATATAGTATAAGATAAGCATAGGCAATTAACCGCCTGAAGCAGAGTATACAATACGTGTGTGTGTGCGTGCGTGTGCATGCATGTGTGTGACTGTGAGTGTGTGAGTGTTATCTACAACAGCTCTCTCTCATGAAATGAGGGAGTCCAAAAACAGAAAGTATTACAGCCGGCTAACAGTGAACAGTACCAGTGAGGAGAAGCAGGCCATTTGGAGTGAGAAGAAATAATGTGTCACTCAACGAGTTTTTAAAACACATGTGACTGTTTAGTCAGTGGCAGTTTGCAGGCAGACAAATAGAGCAGAGGCCCCAATAGAGGGTTTGTCATAATGGGTGAGCAACCCGACACAAAGCCTGTTTAAAGAGCAAGCCGGGCTCAACTGGTGGGGGTAAACACTGCTTGTCAGGCTGAGATACAATGAAAAATAGCACTTCCTCCACATATGGACTTAATAATCAACTCAGAATAAATAAATTAATGCATTTTTTCCTGATCTGTTTATCAACCAGCCTGCAAACACAGGCGCCGAGAGCTGCGTTTACTCAGTGAATCATTATTTTTATTTCCAGCCAAAGCTGACTGGATTTAAAGCTGGCTGCGTTTAAAAGGAATTGACCTCCAACCCTGTGACAGAAGAAAAACAAGCACAGTAGGTCATGGGTTGGTTCCTCTTGTCACTGCACAGCGCAGCAAAACATGGCAAACACAGCGCAGGAGCGGCTGAGAGCAAACAAATACCTGAGAAATAACCAGGAAATTACATCATACCTCAGCACACAGAACACAAGTGAATCAGTAATCCAATTCCAGCCAGCAAGTTCAATATGAGGCTGTTCTGATGTCTTGAAAAAGTCGTGTCTTTCGGTATTTGCAGGATATTGGCTCCGGGCTTAAGATAATAGCTATGTACAAAGATACAAGGCGTGATCTCTGACAGAGAAGGGAGCTAGCCGGCACCAGCTGCTTACATGTCATAAGTCAAGCACGGTTTCAGTTTTATGTGGCGTGAAAATACTCAAGAGTAAAAAACGAACATGATCCGAGAATAAATGGAAGAAGAAGGAGAGAGAAGAGAGAGAGAGAAAAAAAAGAGAAAAGAAAGCCACCAAGTTGTGGCTTTACCTCGCGAGGCTGCCTGTGCTCATTTGGCACGAAAACCCTGTGAAAACAGCGCACTTCCTGAGCGCTTACAACTTATCAAGTTCATATCTGTGTGAGTCACTGGGCTAATTTGAACCCCTGGTTTTTCAGTCACTCAATTTCAGATTCACAGTTCACCGCGACTCCACAGTCGTTAATCTGCCTTTATGCAGCCGCGCTCCTGAAGAAAAATGACTAATGCGAGGTTTATACATTCCTCTTCTCTGTGTGGCTAAAAATGAACTCTTCTAATGTTTACTTTCTCACACACACACATCACTCAGACTCATAGTTTAATGGCAGTTTTAATATCCTTTGCTTTGTGTGTCTGTGTGTGTGTGCGTGCGTGTGTGTGTGGGAGTTTGTCTGGTTTCCTACTCTTTCAGTTTGTTCTTTGGATTATGGGTTGCATCTGTAAAGTGCTCCTGGCTGACTCATGCAGTGCAGATTAGTGTTATGGGGCAAAGTCAGCGAGAATCTGAATGGGCTCAGTGAAGGTCATAAACTGACTTCAAGTTGTCAGGGCAATTTCCACTGTGTAATATACAGTAAGTAGTCCGATTTGCTGAAAGCAGAGCGCTTGACAAGCCCTTTAATTGAGGTCAGCCTGCAGGCACCTAGATTGCACTTAAACATATCATCTACCGATGATATTATTTTAGTGTCTGGCCCCTTCTGTAATCTGCATTTTCAAAGGAGAAGGCGATCCTGCAGGATTGTGTGCTGCGATGCATTATTTATGCCGGGAAGTTGTTTTCTGTTCCTCTCCTGATTTAATCTTTAAACAAATACACAAACTAGAGCAGATGATTTCCTTTTTCTCTCTCCCCCCTCTGTGCTTTATCTTTAGTGACAAACGTGTGAGATTTCATTAGCACTGGCTGCGCAAACCTTCTGCTTGTAAACTATAATATTTTCCAGATATACCCATTGGACTGGAATGCGAGCACTTAGCAATGCAAATAAGTCTTTGGGAAAGGGGCGGAGTCCACGTCTCGTTGCGCAAGTGTGGTCTTGGAATCGGCAATGCGCGCACTCAGAGTAATTACAAAATAATTGCAGCGTGTTAAAGACTAAAACGAGGGGGCTTCAGGAGATGATACCCGCTCATACAAGAATTCTGACATAAGGATGATAGCTTGTCTAAGCGGCCGGCCATAAATAGCCACCTTTCTCATGAAAGGGAAATGTGATAGCCACTCTATTACTCAAGAGGAAAGAATGTAAGTAAACCATCAGCGGAAGAGTCAAGTACAAACACGGCTTTGTCCTTCCCCATAAACAATATGAGAATGATTTCCACGCAGCCGCGAGTGATCAAAAGCAGAGAGTAGTAATTAAAGTGCCGTAGTCATATCAGAGAGAAAACAACACATCATTTGTATTACAGAAGAGGAAGGGGGGGAGGAGAGGGGAGGGAGGAGGAGGAGGGGGGGATAGAAACTCTCAATAATCAGAGTAATGCCATTCAGTGCAGCGATGTAACCGGATCACAAGCGCCACATATGGCCACAGTCAATCATAACTATTGCGTTTCTTGGCCAACAACGGCGCAATGTAGCACACGGGCGGCTGGAGTGCCGCCTCAAACGAGCGAGCCGACAACATCGCATTGTTGAGGATGGAAACGTTCACATGGAAAATTATGCAAAGCGTGGAGAGTAGTTAAAACGTGTCAGCGCTGGATCGCTCCCCGCTTCTTCTTCTTTTCTTCCTGCACCGCCACGCTCTATGACTGCCTCTTTCAACATCAGGCAGCGTTACAAAATATCGAGTAATAACTATCGTAGCGAGCGATCTGAGCCAGTTTGATCCAATGCATTCATTACCGTTTCGCAATTTCCGCCCGTGTGTCAGTATTTGACACGCTTTAGCTAAGAAATGAAATGACAGAGCCCCGGCGCAGGATTCTTGCGGATTTTCCCCCCTTTATAACACAATTAACCCCATAGAGCGCAGCGGCAGCCTTATTGAGCGCAGCTGGACAAGTGCACATTCAGCAGTTGACACCACAATAGACAAACAGGCTAAAGTGGAGAAGAAGAGAGAGAGAGAAAAAAAAACAAGTGGGGAACACAGATCGCTGCAGGTCAGCCCTTTCACCACTCGGATTCATCAATGTCCGTATCAATGCACGCGTTTCACAAAAACACCTCTGTCACCGGAGACTCGCTGCCAACTCTCAGCAAACATGCAGTTAAATAAGGACAAAAAAATGACCCCCCCCCCTCCCAAAAAATAAAACATGATAGGAAAAGTCAGCATGCATAAACACGCCAGGGATCGATATAAATCTGGAGATTGCTCCACTTACCTCTCCGTGAGTGACCGTGCGTCCCTGGGGAGTATCCTCGGGTAGAAAATAAAGTTTGGAGCTCGATAAAAGTTGCTTGCTTGTTCTTTCTTCCCACAGGAGCTGAAGCTCCGCTATGCAAATAGGATCCTCCGGTTTACATCTGACGAAGAAAAAGTCTCCGAGAGACAGGATCCTCGGTTTGCCATCCCGGGTAAATTTGAAGGCTTTATAGAATATATATGGTCCATGTAAACCGCAAGACGAGCCCACCCACTGTTGAGGAGAAAAACAGACAAATACAGGAGAGAAAAAAATAATGAATGGCTTTTTTTATGAACTCATTTAGTAAACAAATCGTAACCGAGCGGATATAAACACAACAACCGTCGCCGCCTGCCCTCCTTTCACGCACGGCTGGCAGATATATCACGTCGGGATATCGCCACAATTAATATCGCGTAACTATTTTTAGACGTTCAAACATATGACACAGATGTAATCACACTAAACGCGACGTGCGCCAAAGTTTTGCGGGCGAAGCCGCACGGCGGGCACGGTCGGCGGCCGGTGGCGGCTAGCGCAGTGCGAAAATCAAACAAACGGACGGTTGATAACAAACGTTACCTTCAGTGAGTTCGGCTCCATCTCGACGTTATGAATTGATTAAACTCAACACGCTCTCCAAACTTGCTGGCTTGAATGGATTGCCGAAGGTCCTGCCAGGGCGGTACGCCCGCGGAGTTCAAAACACCGCGTTTTGGTCCATTGTGAGACGTGAAAAAAATCAAATTTGTTGTAAATCGTCGACTTCAGAGTTTTTCAGTTGTTTTCGATAGCCCGTGTAAGAAGATTTGCCTGAAATGGTCATTTTTTGTGCGTTTATCGCCCACACAATGGCGTTTCAATTCCGATATCGTTGAATAACTCCAAATTTAAGCTCGATTTTGAAACTAGCACGGGTAACATAGATTCGTGAGTAAATAATACAAACCGAGTGAAAATTGCGCCGGTAGAAAAGTCGAAATGTTGATATTATCCCGCGTTATCGGCGCTCGGGTCTCTATGCATCTTCCAGGACTTGTGTAAAAGACGTTCAGTATGAAAGCACATTTCTCACAGTAATGACACTGAGGCGCTTGCTGTGGATGCCTTCAAGAAACAATGTTACATGAAAGTTAATAGGGCTATCAAATGATTCCTCAAAAGGCAATGCGGGACCTGCGAGCTGCCTTTCTTTTTCCTCTCGCTTTGTACGGAACTTGTAATGCGTTACTGCTCGGGTACACGGACTGGGCTTAATGCAGGAAACGATAGCGGCTTTTATTTTATGTGTTTTGTTGAGGCGAGCGTGAAAAGACAAAAAAAAAAAAAAATTGGCCGAGTTAGAAAGCGGGACGTCACGAGACAGGATTCACGAGGCGGTCCATTATTCAGACATAAATCACGTTAAAACGCCAAACTGACCTTGTTGCAGACAGCGGGAGATATATTTGACTCGGGTTAACACATTTGCACGATTAAAGCCTCTTATATAATTGTGTTGATGAATATTTATTATTTTTTAAAAAGCCGGAGAATTACGGTGGCGCGCGGAAACCAATATTAACCTTTGAATTATTAATCACGGCCGCGTTATTCATGCCGAGTTACACAAACTTCGCAGTCTCTATTTACATCTGCGCACTCATTGTCCTTTGAGTCTCCGCTGGCTGAATGTGTCAGCTGTATTTTATCGGCTGTCTGGAATTATTCATGCACTGGAAAAGTACCGAGTCAGTCCACAGCGCTGTGCTGTTTCTCCACCGTCATCCACCCTTTGCCCTGCATTTATCCACCACTCACATCGCAGAGCCTGCAACAGCGACATAGGCCCACTTCTGACACCAGCTATTTCAAGTACAGTATTACGCAATGCGCTTTTCCCCCTGAAATGACGGGCAGAGCACAGAGAGGCATTGATTCACATCCACTAAAGTGCATCCCTGTCCATGTTTTACCTCGTAAGTTAATGAAAAGCTGCCTGGAACACATATTGGAGACACGAGGGGGACCCGTGAAGAAGAATTAGAGCCATCAGGGCTCACAGATTATAATTCCCAGCCATTATACCTCTCCTCTGCCCTCCATTCAGTGAAGCAGCAGGACTTTAACACAAAAATAGCTGAGGCAATGTTCCCTGACACTCTGATATTTTAAGTAGCAGTTTAGTGCATGGGTACAAAGTGAAATGTGGATTACACAGGGGCTCATTGTCTTACATGTGGCTGCAGCAGTGTTGGGATTCCTGCAGTGAATCCAATACAAACCGCAGCTCTTAGTGTTATCTTTCCTGATTTCTCTCGCAGCATTTCAGTGGCTAAATCAATGGGGTTGCATTGTTAATGGCAGCCACCATAATGAAGTCCCTGGTTAATCAATGGCACCACTCGAGCTCTTATCTGGCAATTGCAAGTGTTTACTTGTCAACAGCCTGAGCCCAGCGCGGCTGCAACATTATGATGCAGATATCGACATGATTTGGTGTGAATGGAGCTTCACGTGGAGAAATCCTCGCTGAAAATTAAATCACAAGTGTGTGCTGAAAGAAAGACACATACTGGACAAATTTGACAGTATGAAGTCAAAAATTTGGGGGACATTTTGAAGCTGAACAATAACAGATGCTGCTGAACAGGCATGCTGAGTCTAAAAATCAAATTTTACAACCTCATCTGTTTCTCTTTATCTCGACTTTGTGATCAGATCAGATTTAATAAAGGGTCTCTCGGAGACATTTAAATGGTTCCTCCTCGACAGTGAACATGAATGGAAAGAGCAAAGGCCCACACACTCTCCACAATGAGGAATATAAGCTATAGTCAGCTGTATTGAACACTGAATCTCCTTTGTTTCATTTTTAAAGCTCAGACAAAAACAGCCTGAGTGAGTTCACAAATGAACTCACCGAGAGGCTTTACTGCAGCAGATAAAGAGAAAAACCTGCAGAAGGAAAAAAAAAGGGAGAAAAAAAGTGTTCCTGGGAGATGTCTACCTATTTACTGAATATAGCAGAAATGTAGCAGATACCTGGTAAAGCGGTGAAAGCTTACATTTTCTCGGCACAGGTGTTCCACATTCAACATAATGAGGCTGCCTCAGCAGGGAGCCACAAATGTGGTTGGAAAGCCACCTCAAAATGGAAAGCTGGCGTTACACTTTCAACCACAGCAAAGCAATACAAACTCCACTGAAATAGCAGATATAATTGGGAGCATATGTTGACATGTCTTAATGAAGAGTATGGGCCTTTATTAGATTGTCCTCGAGATAATATTCATCACAGAGAGATAAAATCAGAGGCTTTAAGTAAAACCGACCGGGAAGAAGCAGCATTTATTCATTCCTTTGAGCGGCGACACGAGAACTAAAGCTTTTATTCTGCAGATTCAACATGTTGATTTGCATTCGCAGAGCCCTGAACATTGCGAGCGTTTCACTGCTGGACCAGATTCAAATGAATGGGATGTAATCGAGCTGCGCAGAAACCTGATCCCGGCCATTCATTTGAATAAGCTTTGTGAGGAGTCGAAATATCCAAACCATGCAGGGCAGGGGTTTCCCTACAACCACAGTGCACAATGAATCATGCAAAACACAACTAATGAATACTTCAAAAGAGAAAACAAGTGGAGAAAAACAACATCATCCAATTTTATATCCATGTATCCAAGTTTCTCCATTAGATTCCCTAAACTTCAAAATTGAATGTAGTTTCATCCAAAGTTGCCACAAGTCATAACAGTTTGATTTAAGCACTTGTTATTACGTCTATATTTTCATATTTGTGGATCATGTGGTTAAATTATTGCTTCGATAAACATTTACCCGTCACACTTTCGCTCCGCTAAGCTAACTGTTTTGGTTAGTTTACCCTCAACCTCTCTGTTTGGCTTTGCTCTCACAGCGTTGTTTTGTTTTTCGGCAGCATCAGACAGCAGAGCTCAGTGAAAAATACTGTCATAACGCGTGTTGATCATCAAGAGGCAGACAGATGGAGCTAAAACTGGTAAATGTTGAACACCGTGTTCACCAAAAAACTCCTTTAACAGCTGGTGGAGACCAAATATGGAGCTAAAAAGCCTGCACCTTAAAGAAGTAATGACACTTCTCACTATTTTCTCGACATTGTAATATTGAAACAAGCATTATCACACATACTCATATTATAATCCAGACTGATAACTGATAATAATTGGTAATATATTTTAATTGTGACAAATTATTGCATAAAGAAGGCAGATTCATCAACGTTTATCTGATTTACTTGTTTTCTGTGCAAATATTCCCTATTGTTGGATGCATTTTTGCAGTACTGCGTTCATGTATAATTATACGGATGGGTAGAGCCTTCGTATGAAAAATTAATAGAAACAAGTGTTGTGTTTTTCAGAAGGAAGTAAACGCTACAGTGCTGAGAAGTAATCACAGCGCTGTGGTTATTTTTGGATCTAAATCTAGAGCTGGAGAGAGTTCGGTCTGACTGACCTAAATAAAAAAAAACACACATAGCCAAGTGAAACTGAGGTAAGTGTCACTCAAAGTATGTAGCTGAATAAAGGTACAAGTATTCCACAGTAATAGTACTGAAAAAGTGCAAAATAATGCATGCAAATGTAAAGAATACTCCAAAGTTCTACGCTTAAGTGATTTCCTCTTACATTATACACTCACTACTTGCATTTGTTACTTTTTCAATAATTCAAATGGACAGCTTTGAAAATTTGCATAATATTTTGGAAACATTTATATGCAAATTGCCTGCTGGGAGTAGTTGGTCAGATTAATGTTGCAGAGCGGAGAAAGTACAATATTTAAGAATGCATCGCTTGAAAAGAGTCCCGAAAATCCATCGAAGCGCCGTCCCTGAGTAAATGTAGACAGTTCTGTATTTTAACAAAACATCACAGTGTGATAATTGCTCTATTAATGCAGCGAAGACACCCAAAACCCTCTAATTCACCAAATTAGTCATCTAATAGCGCGTCCTGAAAGGGGAGCGAGTCAGCCGTCTCCAGCAGCAGTCAGGAGAAATACATTCCTGGCCAAACATCACTTTTACTGACAGTAAAAGCTCTCAGCCTGATATTAAGATCCACATTTCTAATTGGGCTGGCAGGCATTATGAAAATCTACAGATGACTAAAGCAAGAAAGCTTCTGAGAAATTAGGGCAACACACTCTATCTCTTCCTCATTCCACATGCACAATTGCATTACCCAGTGGATATCCATCTATCATCAGTGGAAAGCCCTGGGACATTAAAAATCCATCAAGTAAATTTGTCCAGGGGAACACGTTTCAATAGTAACTTTACACCTGCCGCCTTTGTGCCACCGTAATCACATGACAATGGCCTCCGTCTGCAGCATGACTTGGGGAAAGGTAACAGGAGATCTGAGAGATGTCGCAGGGCTAATTTTAGCCTCTTCCACTCATTATAACGCGGTGTTACATTTCTCCCCGTTTCAATCACATGTGAGTCCACCCACGGTGGACGCCGCACTCGCGGGAACCCCAATTAGCTTATTGGGAGGATCACTTTTAATCAGGCGGCGAGTTCGATATGTTCGTCCGGAGGTTATTTGAGATGATTTCTGTGTATTTTAGCAGGTGTCAGCTCGGGAAGTGGAGGCTGAATATTAACTGGCTTCGCTCATAAATATCTGTGATATCTTGAGAGCATCAAAGCATCGACCACATGTGGTGAACTGTGTGGATTATCACTGTTCACAGCAGAATAGATAGCCTCTTAAAAAATGATGATTCCCCCTCTCTTCTTATAGACCCTGTCTGATACCACGGGTTTATCCACCATACCTCATCATGATTGATGCATCATTTATGCTTTCTGCAATGCATCTTCTCGGTTCGAACGCGCAGCGCTCACGTCCCTCGTTTCCCACTAACCAATTATTGTATCTGTTCCAAGGCTGCCGCGCTGATCGCACCTAATGCCGCGTGTTTATACATGTGTTGTAGTAAATCATGAGGCAAACATTGGGCGCCCGAGCCTGAATGACTGCTCATGACAACGAACTAATTGCCAGCAAAACAACATTTCACATTCACGGGGCAATATTACAGCCGAATTGTTTGATAATGTCAAGTGAGTCATTTTATTAAGCGGGCACCGAAATGTAATCATGCGGCAGGGCAACGTGAATTTGAGTGTATACAAGTGTTAACATCAGTGTGAGTTTTAGGTTATTACAGCCGCAGCAAATGTAAATTCGCCTCATTGATGGAGAGTGCTCAGCTGAATCAGAAATGTGCAAACCACAAACAAAATAGGCTGCTTCATTCCCCTGCCATCTGCATACACATCAGGACGCGCTGCACCCACACACACACACGCACGCACACGCACGTGCACACAAAACAGAGTCGCATTTTATATCTCCCCATCTGAAACCAGGATTAGAACCATGAATAATGTATTTATGTAAATGTCTGATGGGTATAACTATAAAAGATGAGAGTGATTGAAAAGGCATTTTGTTAGATTGAGTTACAGCTGCCTGTGAGTTATGGATGTTTTCAGAGCAGGCAGCAAAGCAAACACGGCTGGGGAAGAAAAAAAAAGAAAGAAAGAGAAAGAGAAAGAAAAAGTCGCAAATAAATAAATGAAAGCTGCATTTCCAAGCAAAGAGGTCACAGGATCACCTCCACATCTGAGGAATACATTATTACAGCATGTGATCTCAGCATTTACAGATTTGCCGTGTGTGTTTCAGACATCAGACGGGTTATTACACCCAGTGGTCAAAACCATCATTGACTATGAAATCGCTGAGGACAGTGACCTCAGCGTTTTACCATCTGTGTAATGCATCACCGCTGCCGTCTCTGTCAAACACTGAATTGTTATAAAATGGGCATAAATGTCAGCAGACATCTATGATCAGATTATTCACTGGTGCGTGTCAGCCTCCCATCTGGGCTGAGAGCACTGTGTTACGTATATGTCAAGCAACTGTGTGTATGGCCAATTACAAAGCAGCCATTTTACACTGGCTGATTTCAAGATTTGTCCCAAAGTGCTACATCTAAATAATGGCCTCAGATGTCGCGCGTGCAACGCTGCCGTAATCTGCGTAATCCCTGTGATGTATCTGCGAATCAGGACACGGCGATCGGCCTGTTCACGAGCAGGGACTGAGGATAAGTTTTGAAGGATGACTGACAACTGCTAAATTGCTCCATTACTGCTGCGCAGGAAAGGTAATTCAGTATTGTGTTGGGAGCGCCGAGCTTGAGCACACATATCAAAAGAAAGAAAACTCTCGACATCAATAATTTATCTCATTTTATAAGGCAATTTAGCAGTCACTTGAAGTTGCTATGGTGACAGGGGGGTATTTTGAGACAACTAATGACCTATGCAAAACCCACTCACTGTAAACTTCACTCAAGCTAAATGAGATTGCTGTCTGTGCTGTGTGTGATACATGGCTGAGAACTTAATCCCCACGCTATGCTTGGCCTTTTTCTGCACAGGACAAATTAAGGTTGTTAATATCAATGTAAAACATCTGTGGGCTGTTTACTGTACCGGGAATACGAGCCAAGTAGCAACCAGGGGCCAGCGCTGCGCTGCATAATAGTCTTTTGTTTTGATTGCTAATGCAGAATTCATAACAGTTGTCAGGTTAAGGTCAGAAAAAAAAGCCCAGCGAGTGAAGGGAAAAATGAATACTCATGATATGGGCTGAGTGTAACTCAATATGGCTTGCGCTAAATCCGCCTCAATATCTTTTTATTTTCTGGGCTGACGTCAGAGATTCCACATCGGAAAAAAGCCTTTTGAACGCTCGCTCTGTTCCGAGGCGAATCATATTTGTCCAATAACTGCTTGGCCTGTTGCAGCTGTCGAGGCTGAGAGGGAATGAGTCATGTGTTACCCATTTAAGTCCAATTTCTCCCATGCAAATGCCTGACATGTGTGACTCTGCAGGGCTCGGAGTCGAAACAGTATTTTTGAAACGCGAGGGAGAGAATCAAGGCCAGAGCGGTGCGACCATTTAACCACCTGCTTCACCCGTGACCCGCACTGTTTAAGGGAAGTTTATATTTGGGGGGGAAACAATCCACTTGTGTTGCTTCTGACATGGGTTTAAATCAGGCGCAGCTGCCATGAAATTAAACGAGTAAACAAAGGAGGAATGAAAAGAATGTTTTCTCCTTTTAAGGAGTTCTGTTTTGGAAAATATGAGTTATGTCCACTGGACTGTGATGACTGTGTGATGTTGAAACATAACATTTTTCTTCCCTTAAACAAGAACCAACCCGCACGGAACAAATGTCAACGGCTTTTATTAACTCGCTCACTTCCTGCTTTTTTTTTTTTTTTATCACAGCCTGATGATCCTTTTGTTCATCAGCACAAATGTCAGATTGACTGATAAAAGTGGCCCTTCCGCGTTTGCTCGAGTTGTTCCTGCAGCAGTGGTGTTGAGCACCACCTGTTGGGCGTCAGTAGGAACGACACGAAGCTGCTGACAGTGTCACACTGGGTTTTTCAGAACTCACATTGACTTGCGATTTTACAGAAACTCTTCTGTAGTTGTGTCGCATTATAGACCAAAATAACTCCCTTCCACGTTCAATTTAGAAATCTAAAAACCCTTTTTTTAAACAGGTCTCACAAAACAATGCTGTTACTAAAGTCTTAGTTAAATAAATTTCCAGTTAAACACCAAGAATGTCAATGTTTTCACTTGACTTTTTTCCTCCTCTCAGGCAGAAAAATCTCCTTTAACATCTGCCCGGGCATGTAACACTTAAACTGTCAGCTGAAAGCTAAACAAATGAACCTCTCAGAGGGTTTGTAGATTTGTGAGGCCAGATGAGTCAACACCTCTATTTAACCACAGGAGAAACACAAGGCTTTTATACCCAGGGCTGGACGCTATTTCAAGGCAGCACAAAGAAACATAAGTGAAAAAAAAAGAAAAAAAAAGTCTCGTATGTAAAGTGGGGATGCAAAGCTCCTGTATACTCATTCAGTCCGTGTGTTTTGGTGAGTGTATCCAAACTCCCTCATGTCCTGTTTGTGCAGTGCGGCTGGCGGCCTAAATATAAGAGCCGAAGACCCAGAAACAGCCGGTGCTCCTGTTCAGGAATAAACATCCACACTCTGCGTTTGTCAGACAGTTTGTTGGAAATTGGGTGCAGTCGGAACACAAAATAACTCTTTCCCTTTCGTTAGCGCACCACCGTTTACAGAAAAGGTTGAGGTGTTTTCTCGAAATCTTGGGGGAAAATGTAATAATTTGCATTTGTATTGGAGTCTAAACTTCAAAACACTGAGTTGTGAGAAACGCTGGAAATATGCATTTTATGCTTCAAATGTAACCGATAAGTCGCTTTAAACGTACAAGTTTTGACACATCGAGTTGCACAAACCTGTTTCCATGTCGCTCTTTTGCAACAGTGCCGACTGGCTTATCAGTGTAAACAGCACCAACGATACAAACAAGTGTTATTTTAAACATCGTAATAAACTTTGTTTGACTTGTTTTGGCACATTAAAGACACGCCCGTACAAGTTTTGGATTGTTTTGACCACATTTTTGTGTATGTGTTTCTATGAGCATGTGTGTGAACACTCGACATTGTAGCATTTGTGTTTTATCTGTGTTGATGCACATGGAAGATTTCTTTGGGGAGACATGAATTAATGATGCAGAATCAGTGCAGTTGTATTCGATTACTAGTGAAAGTCCCCCTGGAGAGCTACAGGGCTGCTAAGGCGACTCAGTAAGAAAAAAAAAACACGTACATAAATCAGATGGATCACACATGCGAGTGAAATCTTCATCTACTGGAGGAACATCAATGAACTACGCAAGAAAAACGTGCTTCAGTGCCATAAAAATCAAAACCACTTGATCGTTCTTCATCCTCCAAAGCAGAGCTATCTTCATTAAATCACTACCTGAGGTTGTTTACCACAATAACCACAGGCCCTGTCCTAATGAAGGTAATAAAGCTAAAGATGTGTGGTGAATAAACGATTATTGGACTGGAACACAGATGTATGCTCTGCATCGTCCTCATGTTTGATGGACTTGCTATTTCCACCGTGAAATCTGAAGTTATGGGATCGTTCAGGAGGTCGTGTGATCAGAAACAGGGTTACAGGATCATTTTTTTGGGATGTAAACTAAACCAGTGCTGAGTCCCTCCGTTCCATTTTGGTGCTCCGCTCTATTTTCTGTCCAAGTTTCATCGCTCTTTGTAATTTGTAGGCGGCCGTGACCAGCATTATTTCAAACACTGATCCACTGTGTTATCCATTTTCCTCCTTTCCACATGACAGACAAGATTATTCTTTGTGCTGAGGCAGCAAACAGCGCCGCTCTACATGAGCCTTGTAGTAGTGCTGATTGAAGCGGCAGCATAGAGGGAATCTCTGTTCTGTGATCAGTGACCAGAGCCCCTCGGCCATCTCCGTCATTATCCTCCCCACACAGCCCAGAGCGCCGGCTCCACCAGCACCCTCACACTGAATCACTAGCTAAACACCAGGCCGGGGGTGTGACGCTGAATGGACGCTCCGTCTCTGCCAACAGAGGACAGTTTGTTTCCTCCTGTGACCGCTGATGGCGATGAATTGTTAGAAAGCCACTCATGACTGTAACTCCATTAGTTTTAGCAGCGGAACGCTGGAAACTGATTGATGAAAACAATGACGCCGTTATTCATTTCAGTTGTTCAGAGTGTAGCACGCATTCAATTTGTCTCTGTCCACCGCAATTATATGCTCTGGTCTTAGCTAAAGCTGCTGTCTGCACAGTCACTGTTTCACTAAACTCTTG
>JAUESF010000014.1:15448020-15458436 GCA_032274765.1 Malacoctenus tetranemus | reverse complement strand
CTCGTTCGCTCTCTGGGTGCTTTGTTTTATTTCTGCATTGTAAAACTTTATTCGTTCTCTGGACTCACTGAATCCTGCATGCGCCTTCCTTCTCCTCCCTTTTTTGCTGGCGTGTGTGGTCACGCTGATTAGCCCCGCCCCCTGCCTATGTCCACTGTTTTCCCTCTCATTGTGTGCCTGTATAAATCTGAGACAGACCAGCGAGTCTCTGCTTGTTTCTGAATATCACAGAATCAGAGTAAATACAGTCGTGAGAAGTAACTTAAACAATAAGTGTGTTTTTCCTCCTTTTCCCAGAATATTGACCAGATGCTGTCGGCTGTCTGCTCAAACGACTGGATCCTGGCTCTCCATCAGATCCTGCTCATCCTTCTCATCGTGGGCAAGTGGCTCCTCCCCCTCGGGGGCGGCATCACTAAGGACGAGCTGTCGCAACTGCTGCTGATCTTCGTGGGCACGGCGGCCGACATCCTGGAGTTCACGAGCGAGACGCTGTCGGACGTCAAGTGGGTGGCTGATCGTGTTGCTTGTCAGTGATGACATGAACCTCACGCGCTCATGTCGACTCTTGGTTCCCACAAAGATGTTGAAAGAAACACGTCGGTCTGTTTATTTAAAGCTTTTCTGAAGCAGTGACCGAATCGTCCTGTTTTTGTCACACCGCAGTAAAAAAGTGTGTAATTGGCCTCCTTGTTGTTCTGCAAGTTAATGACAAGAATACTTGATGACAGTCATTAGCCACAGCTTCAGGAGATACGGCAACTAAGAGATAATTAACCTAGAAAGTTTTCAGGCGCATTTTTGTGGTGTCATTTTGACACATGAGCTGTAGAGGTCAGAGGTCACTCTAGAAATGAGCTTAAAGTTGCATCACTTCGCAGGAGGAAGATGCTCTTTAGAGAAACAGATGCATGATGTGGTGAATTCACAGCAAAAATACAGCAGCTCGATATTATTTTTTGATAATTAAAAAAAACACTTTTGGTAATTTTATATATCTTATTGTTCATTATGTGCATGTATGTTGAAAATCAATCTTTCAGAATGTTGTTAAAAGATCACCGTTGATTGGTCACAACAATTTCAATGAATTTAGTTGAACTTATTGTTGTTTAAGTTTATAATGAGAGTTAAGTTTGGATCTGTTTTTATTGCGTTGTTTGTGTTTATTTGAAATTATTCTAGTTTATGTTTTGAATAGTAGAATTAAAGCGAGACTGAATCAAACCAAATATTAGTCTTTAGATACTCGGGTATAAATTTCCCTTCCCACAGACAGTAAATAAGCAGTGAAACGTTTCCTCAGTGCCTCTGTCTGTGTTGTGTGTTTCAGAGAAAACAGTCCTCAGCTGGTCTACATCATCTTAGCCGTATGGACCTGGAGCATGTTGCAATTCCCCCTGCATCTGGCCGGTCAGTGTGTGTTTATGTGTTGGAACAATAACTTTGGTCCCCATTAGGCCGTGAAATGGGCCCAGCGTGGCTGGAACCGGGCGGGACACCAAACAACGGGTTTAAAACCTGGCACCGCTTCAGTCTGAGCCGCTCTCGTCCGTAAACAGGCGAAGTCAACAGACTCCAAAGGCTCGCCGTGTTATCTGCAGGCCTGTCAAATTATTAACCCACAAATCTGGTGGTGTGTTTGGATCCTGGATGAAGCCCCACTTAGCTCCTGCTTTCAGGCCACAATCGCTGAAAGCCAAGTTCACGACTTTGCTCTGAGTTTGTTTGCACTGCAAAAGTTTTCAGCAGGAGGGTCTGGACAGGAAATCAGAGTTAAACTAACAACGCCGTTCCCTGCTTGGCTAATTTGAAAAAGTCCCTTTATCAGTCGTGTCCGAAGGGGCAGATGTGGGGGGTTTTTTTGTCCTCAAGCGGAAACTGGGCACATTCACTGAGCGAGCAAATGGTGGTGTTTGGACTGAGAGAGAAACACAACTTCAATCTCCGACCAAACCGCTAATGATCTGAAATATTCATGACTCAGCCTCATAGAACGGACGATAATGATGCTGGTTTGTGTATCTTTCCCGTCATGGTGCATTCAAAGCACTTAGCGTGGATGCGCCTCTGCCTGTGTGCACACGGTGGGTCAGTGTGTGTGTGTGTGCGTGTGAAGTGTGTGTGTGTGTGGAGTGTTACAGTGTGTTTGAATGGCTCATAAACACACGAGTGTTGTTGTACAGAAGCAGCCTGCAGGAATATAAAGCAGTTTAACTGTGTGGAGAAGAAAAAGACTTGTTGTTTCATCTCATATTTATTCCTCCTATATTTGTTGCAGTGGTGAACAACAAGCGGGACAGCGAGGGCGAGCAGGTGGTCCCGGAGGTCTCGCTGCTGTCCAAACACAGCACCGACATGTGGAGCATCGTGGAGGCCCTGTTCATCCAGGACGGCCCCTTCCTGGTGGTCAGGCTCACCGTCATGACCTACTTCGACGTCTTCCACCAGATGCTGGTTTTCTTCGCCATCAAGAACTTCCTGGTGGTCATCCTGAACTTGTACCGGCTGGTCATCCTCTGCCACGACTTCCGGCTCTCCAGCCGGGGGGGCGCGCGGCCCAGCGCCGTCCCGTGAGTCTCCGTCAGACGGCGCGTTCCGCCACACGGCCGGATCGGGGCAGGAAAAGGAAGGATCAACTTGCTGCAGGGTTTTATGTCCTCTCACAGTTTAACGCTGTGTGGGATCAATTAGGTGTGAATAATTAATGATGTCCGGAGCAGGAAACTGTGAGCGATCATTTTCTCACACTTGAAAAGTGTTGAAACGGCTCAACTCACAGTCCAGGCTCGACCGCAGGGTGTCCAACTGGAGTCAGAGCTCGTACCTCATCTTACAAGAGTCTCTCCAAACTTCTCTAACTCAGGCGCAACTCCACCAGCTGTCTCGTCCCTTTAGGGCAGCGCGGGAACAGTTTGGTGGTGAAACCAGAAGTCATGCTAGTCCTGCCCGTTGTTTGTGTTTGACTGAAGAAGTGGCAGGATTTCAGTCACAGTGTTCTGACTCTTCATTTATTCTCTTATTATCTACACTTAAACCTAAACCTCTGTAAAAAAAGTGGATCAGTATCACATTTCAACTATTAACATATCACAGTGTTTTGCATACCAGCAGTACTATGCTTTGTACATAAAAATGTATCATGCAATACTGTAAAAAAAACTTGGAGGCACTTTATAACAAGAGACCACAGAACATCATTTATCATCTCATTTTCTGATCAGACTTTATCAAGTTACCTTTATTTTGAAGGGATGTTGTGAAATGAAATGTAGTGTTTTACCTCTTCCTTTTGGAGGATTTGTTGCTACAACATGGTGGTAAATTATTCCTTCACAGTAATGTTACAATGTGGAAAATGTGTCAACGCAGAAACACAAACATGTTTACATTGAACTGAAACATATCTGATTTTACCAAATTGTTACTTGATGAAGCCTGAAATTGAAAACGGGATCTTGAAACTTGAAACGAAAAAAAAAATCACAAGAAAATGACGTGAAACCTTGAAATGAATTTACAGCTTTGCGTCTAACTTTATATTAGGTCTGTAATTCAATACAGTATTTCCAAATTGATGAAAACGTCACAAAGATGAAAATATGCGATAAAATGCTTCTATGTTAATATATGAAATCAAACATGCTTAAATATCTGTTTTACAATGAAAATGTATCGTAAAGCACCTTGTCATGAAGGTATTCCTTGAAAAACAAACTCAGAGGATGTGATTGGCTCATTTGACTGTAAAATTTCATCATGTTAACGTGAAATAAGTGACTGCTTAAAACTATTCTGTCCAAAAAATGTAAGGTGTTGCAATGTGATACTGATTTTCTGTTGGACAACGCACCAGATACACTTCCAGTTCCAGTTTTACCTTCGTGCTCAAAGTTCTGTTCTCTCAAAGAGTGTTTTTTGTTTATTTTTACGTTTTTGTGACATCTTTTATATTCAAATTTAACGACCGATTGAGTAAAAATGAGTTGATGCAGCTGGAAAACGGTGATTCAACTGTTTATATTGGTGGAAGCCGAGCAAAACAGGAAAAGGGTGTGTGCGTGTGTGCGTGCGTGTGTGTGTTGGGTGGGGGGTCGGTATCATGAAAGGTCCTGCTATGACCACATGTAAAGCGATGGTCATAGCAGAGCCTGTCAGCATGAGGAGATGCATCCCAGCCTCAGCCTGTCACATACACATACAGTAAGTGAAGCCAGGCCGCTGATTAGATAAGCGTTTGGCACATTTCAGACCGTGTGACGCGTCTGACTGGGAGGAAGTGAACGCAGCGGGAACAGGAAGAGGCAAAGACAGCGCAGAGATTTAAGGGAAGACACAGAAGCTGAGATTGAGGAGGGTAATTTTCCTGCCTTAATCAAGGCCGGAAGTGAAAACCGATGAATAATAAGATCCCCCATCCTGTGGTCGCCTGAGGGAAACAGGAAAGTTCACTACTTTTTCTCCACCTTGTTTAATTTTGTAACTTTCTGACTGTTGCTAGAAACCAAAACACATCCCAAATGAGTGCTGATTTGTTGTGATACGCTCGAAACCAAAAGCATCTGTGCAATATGTTTCAGAGTAAAGAGACCAAAAACTGCAGACAAAGTAGTGAAGGTGTGGTTGAGAATATCCACACTGCAACGTAAGAGGGAGGGAGAAAGAAATGGGAAGAAAGAGCCTTGATGTGGGAAACTGGAACAAGTTATATGGGAGGGAGCAGCAATCGTGTGTGTGTGCGTGTGTATATGTGTGTGTGTGCGCGCGTGCGAGTGAGTGTGGGTGCACGTGGAACCTTATTGTTGAGCTTTGGAGCGACTCAGCAGCACAGTCCCTGGATTTTGTGAACATGTTTAACACCTCAGCACAATCTATGCAGTTTAACTTGTCTACAAACAAAACTGTGGTTTTGTCTGTTCTATTACTGTTCTGTTTTTATTCCTTTTTACAGTATCGTTTCCCATTCTTTCAAATTTAAAGTAACATTTTCGGAGTTCAAATGTCTTATACCTTTGTAAAATAACTTTTTGTATCGATTTGTCGTTCTTTTTCTAAAAAATATCTTTATCTTTTATTTGGGGGGAAAACCCAAAGTAGGTTTTTGTTTTATATTTTACAGAAATAAAGTTAAAGAAAGATGCGCAAATGCTTCAGCTCAAATCCTCCATAGTAAAGAGATGTCGTCTGTTGTTTTTTTAAACAAGTTGAAAATGTTTCACCGTCACTGTAAAGTTGGAAGGAAAAGTCGGAGCCACGTTCAAAGTCTCTACTGCCGGAAATAAAAGACACCAGCTTGAATTTTGGCTCATTTGTTGTTGGTGCATTTTCAGTATTTACTTGAAATAAAATGTAAACGTAAACATCAAAGAAATGGTCGTTTTAATCTCATACAAGCAGTAAATCAACATGGATTCAAGTGGCTTATGTTTTGTGGTCTTTTCTGTTTTATGTACTGAACTGAAGCTGTCACTGTGGGAGAAAAACTGTTTTTGAGTCGATGAATAAAAGACATGAACAGGTTGCAGTTCTCATCTGAGACACAATAAGCTTCTCCCTAAAGCGTAACACAAAATTCATCGTAGATCTGTTAGAACGCTGAGTGATTCGAGTTTTCTATATAAAAATCTTTACTCTACAAATACAGCCGACTGTCTGGTCTCCGTGGGCGACCCTGTAATGGTGCCGCACCTGTCCACAGTTTTCCTCCCTGAGTCAGTCAGCGACAGACCCGGCAGGCCGGTTCCTATCACAGACGTTGAATCATCGCGCGTTCTAATGGAGGGGAGAATAATAATCATCTTTGAGTGAAATTCATCGGTAGCTGCTGTCACAGTGACATCAGCCACTCTGTTCGTCACGTCTGTGAGGAGCCACAGGCTGATTCAGCCTCTCTCTGCTGCAGCATGTGTGCAAAACAAACGGACGCCAACAGCTAAATTTAACATGTAAAATCTGGAAGCAGAACACACCAGTGTAGTGAGGAGAATAATATCCTGAAAGACAAATGATCAAGAGTTTCTCACTCTGCTGGAAAGGATTTATGAGAGATGAAAGCAGTTATGTTGCTTCTCAGCCACTGCCTTTCATCTCTTACATATTATCATTTAATGACACTGTACTTTATGGATTCATCATATTAGATGGTGGTTATTTAATAACTGGACATTTCTATGATAATATATCAACTAATTTTGTATCTTAAGACAACACGTTTCTGTGTGGCTGTGTGTGGGTAAGTTTACTCTAAGTGTGTATTCATATTGGTAAGTGCGTGTGTATTTGTGTGTGTGTGTGTGTGTGTGCGTGTGTGTGTTTGGGAGTGTCACACAACTTGAATTAAAATGACTCGTAAAGTTCTGTTTATACAGTGATAAGTCAATGAAATAAGTCAAAGACATCTAAACAAAACCTGGTTCGAAATTACATTTTAAACCCACTTTTATACAACATGTTCAAAGTGATCTTGAAGTCTTGTACTTTTCCGTTTGAAAGCATAAATATTTGAGCTGTTGATGTGACACCTTCACTTATTCTTCCTGTGGTTAAAGTTTGCTGTGCTGCCCCCTCGCGGTCATTTCTCCGTACTGCTTCCTGAAGCCGAATCACCGCATTTTCTGCTTTTTTTCCTCCACCACCTGCCTCGTCTGCCCAGCAACCAAACAACCTGTTGGGATCCCAAACGTTCAATACCAACAGAGCTGCTGGTTAATAAAAAGAGGCTCCTCTAATACAGACTCGGGTTAAAACGAGGCGCCCTCAACTGTTGCAGTGAGTTCATACAGCGGGTGTGTGTGTGAGAGTGTGTGTGTGAGGTGTAATATGACACACTGAGCTGGGCTGGGCCTGATTCGGTTTTTACAACCAAACAAGCCCAGCCCTTCAGGTCCTGAGAACCAGGTTGACGGCTGCATTACAGTCTCGGGTGGGGCTGACGCGTATATCTGGCGAGCCCTCCTCGGTCGCTGCGTAAAGACGCACAGGACAGCAGCCCGCTCAGCCGCTCGGACTACAACTCCCTCTGCCCGCCGCCTGTCCTCCGCTCCTTTCGGTGTTTCTCCGGCCCCAACGCCCTCCGATCGTCGGTCATGTTCCGCTGCGGGATCGCCTACCCCCGATGCAGGTGGATCATTCCCCTGCTGCTGCTCTTCGCCATTATTTTTGACATTATCGCCATCGCCGCCCAGTCCGGATGGGTCGAGGACGAGGACGCCAAGTCCCACTACGCCAGTATGTGGGAGCAGTGCCGCGGCAGGAACGATAACTGGGACTGCAAGTCGCTTATGGAGCACTGTGAGTGTCAGATTACACCACACGCACGCTCAACAACCTTGTCCGTACATTCCAAAGCCGCCAGGTGACCGCGGCGCAGGGGCAGCGCGTCTGAAACGCCGTCCGACTCACTGCATGTCTCTCTGTTGTGTTAAATTCAACATTTACTTATTGTAACTTGAGAGTGTCGACCTCCGATGACCACAAACTCCGGGCTGAGAGGAGGTGGAGGAGGTGGGGGAGTTGGGAGGAGGGAGGGAGGGAGGCCTGCAGCACTCTCACTCAGCCAGGCGGGGTGAACTTTGCTCTCCACCATAATTACCTCCTACTTTCTGTTCAGTCCAAACTAACGCGGTCACGGAGGATCGTGAAGCTAACAGCCTCCTCCACAATCATCTCTAACTTCTCTGCTTAAAGGGAAAGTTTTTAGAGATGAAACGGCCTCTTTTCAAGTTGTTAAATGATTCAAATTCCATCAGCATTGTTTCCAACGAGGCAAAACAAACAACTGAGAGGGGATTCAAAGAGAGGATGTGACTCACTGAGCGGTCAAAACCTGAGGTAGAAACCCTGCTGGGTCAAAGGACTGAACACCTCTGTGCTCCTACTCTTCTAGTAGTGAAACATTGTTGCTGACAGGATGTTAAACATGAGTGGCAAAACGATTCCTCTGAACACATTTAGCTAAACAGTGAAACCAAAGATGTCTGGAAGACATTACAACATAATAGTGACTCCATACAGGTCAGTCACAATGAAATATACAACCAACAGTTGTAAAAACCTACACTAAAGATTGATTTGTTTGTCTACAGTCAATAAACAACAACCCACCAGCTGCTCCTACAATAACGACCTTTCCACCACTCCTGTTACCTGTTACCTGTGACTACCTGCACCAGTCGCCTGTTGAGCTGTTTACAGACCAAACCTCACCAAGCGTCTCTGGGCTTCATGAGAAAACCTGCTCGTTCTCGTAAATCTGCTGTTTTTCTCAGGGAGAAAAATTCAGGAGCCCAAAACACCTTCAGGCCCCCTGTGAATGTTTGGGATGGTTTCTGCCCCACTGCAGCAGTGGGAAGGCTGCGTTTTAAGTGGGGCAGTCGGTGAGACAGGTTAGCACAGATCAGGCTCTTTGTTTCAAAGTGCAGGTGAGTTTAGCTGTCAGCTGGAGACGTCCGATCACACACACACAAAGCTCTCAGATACTCAGGCAGTAATAACCGCACTCAGAGCGGCTCCACGCCCTCAGTCACAAACAAAGGCAGCATTGTTGTCCTTATCAGACTCACTGGAAGCTGCCCGTCGCTCAGCTAATGGCACAGGACGCCATGTTGGATCCTCTGAGCGTTCGCAGGTTCCCACAGACGAGGCTGGAGGCTGCATTCAGCCTTCCTGCTCTCTGTTTTCACCCGCCGACTGAGCCGACAGAGGCTCCTCGCAGGTGCTGTCGCGCCCATGAAAAATGGGACCTGTTTTGGTTGTCGAGAGGCGCCGTTTGTCAGTGCAGGAAAAGTTTGAAATCGAAGTTGGGCTCTGTGGCACTGCAATAAATTCCCACTGCCAAGTCTGCCTCAACTAATCCTGCAGGTATTAAACCAGCGGCTGGGGTTTAATTCAGCCCGTCGCTGCACACTGGGACAACATTCTCATCAGATACCAGCGATCCGACCAGGCGTTTCTCTCCCGAGCTTTAAAGGAGGTCAAACGCGAGCTAACGCGGAGGATTTCTCCCTCGGCTTGTTTGTCGGTTTGAATCTGGTAGGTGAGGATCAAAGGCACCCGGTCCTGCAGCCTTTCCTCCCATCTCATGTGGAGTCTCAGACCGAGGCCGTTTTGTTGTTCAGTGGTGCTCCGCTCCAGCTCCCGTTCTGGCCGGGGCGCCTTCACAGTTCAACCAAAGACAGTCGCAGGTGCCAGGAAGCGTCTGGATGAATGCAGGAGAGTTTACTTCTCCCAGCAGTTCCTCCGGCCCGAACACTTGTGAGGGTGATAAACTAAAAACACAAAAAAGAGGAAAGAAACAGCGCCCAGCAGCACACACAAAGCAGCTTGTTGTGAACATTGGAAGTTGATCAAACGTAGGCCGCTCCCGGCATGGACGCACGTTTTTCCACAGGATCTGAGCTTAGACAAGATGGAACGCGTCTCATCCGGCATCGTGACGTCTCAGGCCGAACCGATGCCTTCTGATGATTGGACGGTTGAAATGAATCATCAGAGATCAACAGATGTTTCCAGCATGTGACGACAATCAAAGTCAATAGAGAAATCGCAGTCACGTGTCAGTGTGGCTCTTAACTCTAACATGTAATCAGCTTAAACCAGGATTGGTCTATGAATATAAAGCTCCCTAACTTAAATGTAAGTGATTGTTCCAGTCTAAAAAATATAATAAGAATGAATTGTATTTTTATTTGGCTTTCAACGATGACAACCTGTTGGATTTGTCAAATATCTGAACATTTACTCGTCCAGTGTTAGAATTCAAACATTTAGGGCTGACATAGACTCTTATTTTGTCACTTTGTTCATCTGTTGAATGTTTTTTCAACTGAAAATCAAGTAAATAGAATTTTATTGAGAGATTTTCTTGATTTATTTTGTCGTAAACTGAAAACGTTTATGTGTGACAGAAAAGCTGTTCCTGCTTGTGAGCGTGGACACGGAGGGTTTCCTGTCTCATAGTGGAGCAAACCAAACCAGTCATTTGTGTGAATAATCATTGAAAGCGAACACGAATCAGCTCCAGGTTTGATCTAACCGGCCGAGTCAAAGCAACATTTTCTGAAGCCGAAACTCTGAAACCGAGTTCGGAGCTGCGGAGCCGCCGGCTGAGCAAAGTGTCCCATTTAAATCCTTTCAGGGAGCGCGCGGGGTGTCGAGTTGATCCCCCGCTGCCTGCATGAAAGCCCCTCTCTAAGAGGTTTGATGAATATTATCCTTGACTGTGAGACCGGATCTGAAGGTTCAGGAAACTTCTCTGAGAAAGCAGAGACGTTCGGCTCGTCGGAGCCTTTCAGCGACGCTGCCGCTCGGATTATTGGTCCGTGTTGATGCACAAATGTAGGAGAGCGGTGGGAAGTTTTGTAGTTGTGATGGGAGGAGGAAAACATGGTAAGGATGGATGAGGGCAGGAAACGCTCA
>JAUESF010000014.1:15392777-15408338 GCA_032274765.1 Malacoctenus tetranemus | reverse complement strand
TAGAACCGCTCGACAAAACCTGGATTTGAGAGCTCAGCCAATGACGTTCAAATTTTCCATCATGACAGAACATACAGTAACACATACAGTGAACAATGCTGAAAGTGTCCTTCAGATCGCTCTGACTCTAATGTGTCCTGACCACCCAGTGATGCTGCTTTCAGCACTTGATGGAAAAAAAATATTATTTGAAGATAAAGGAAAGATTATTTTAATAAATTTGTGCTCAATCGACCGATGTCTCCAGAAAATTCAACATCCTTTTCAAAGAGAACTATCATGGAAATCTGTGAAGCCGTGTTGCTTTTAAGGAAACTCAGGCCTGCGATGAAGGTATCTGCAGATATAGGAACTACTCAGCTATCTCTGGCTGTGCCTACGATCACATACTGTACATCCACACTTTCTATTTTGGGAGCATGAGTGCGTTCACACTGTAAAGTAAGCCAACAGGCTGTGCACCATGTGGAAACATGTTCATCACGATCAGAAAGTTGAATGTCAAACAATGGATTCTTCTCTTGCTCAGGAGTTGCCTTCATTGCTTCAAACTGGAGCTGATGTGAGCCAACACTGGACTATATAATGTTTTGATTAGGCCTGGATGAGAGAAAAGACACCAACAAATCACTTCTATAGAGAATAAAAGGCTTAGAAACTCTCAGAATGGTTTGAAACAAGAGAAAACAGGGAGCGACGGATACAGTTCCTGTGTTTTAAGGCCTCACTTCTCTCTCTCTGACCCTGAAATCAGAAGATTGATGCTGACAGTGAGTCAGACAAAGCTCCCGACCGACCGCTGTGTCCCCTAAACACAAAGTTCCCCAAACTCTATTAAACATGTCACGCTGCTGCTCCCTCTCCATATCCCTACCTAGTCCTCCCTCCTCCCCTCTTCCTCCCCTCGGTTGTACATCGTGATAGCGAGGTCTGGAAAGGCGGTGAACAGAGCTGTGCGCGAGTGCATGTGTGTGTATGTGCGAGGGCGGAGAAGTGTAAATGAGGAAGGTGAGGCAGCAGATGCCGCGTCCCGCCAGAGGCTCGCTTTGAGCAGCGAGTGAAATCTGGGCGCGACAAAACTGCTGCAAACCAACTCGGCGGGAGGCCCTTGTCCAATCACGGCCCGGAATAAAAGGGCCGGGGCGCCACGCGGGCTGCAGTCGCTCAGGAGAGGTGGGGGCCATAATGAACCTTCAAGCGCTGCCAGCGAGTGCACACGCACTTGAGCACAGCATCGTTCTTTCTACCTGGCATTAACGGCATCTAACCACTGTCACCACACACACACGCACACACACACGCACACACACACACAGGGCTTCAACCGCGCTGTCTTGTGTGTGCGCGGAGAGCGTCCTCGTTTGGTTGTTGACTTGTTTATGAGCGCGCGCTAAAACGAAACTGCGTGCACGTCTGTGTGCGAATGTTATGTGTTGATACCTTTGGGCTACACCTGTGTCTGTGAAGTTTGATGTGTGTGTCTCTGTGTGACAGCAGCGGGGCAGTGCCAGGTATGAAGCTCGCTGTGTGTGCATGCGTGTGTTCGTGAGTGTGTGTGTGTGTGTGTGAGTGTGTGCTTGTCTGGTCGGCGGCCATGTTGTTGGGTAGCAGATGGCACCATGGTTGGCAGGGGAGGGGCTGCTTAGCACAACTAATCAGACAGTTACGGATAGGGCAGCTGGGAGGGCCGTCGGCCAGCCGTGTGTGCATGTGTGTGTATGTGTGTGTGTACCACAGAGTGCCATGATGTTGACAGTGGTGGGCCCGTTGGCCCGGTGATGAGACCTTGCCGCGTTCTTCTCTCCTCGCTGTCGGAGTGCCCTCTCTGCCATCCTGCCTCCTCACCTCTCCCTCTCTTGCTCTTTCGCTCAATCTGTTGAGACCGACTTGCCGTTTTTATCTTTCTTCCACTTTCTTTGACTCTCAGCCTCCTTTTGTCTTCCTCTCACACTGTCTCACTCTCGGCTGCATACTGACTTCTTTGGCCATTAATTGTGAGTTCAGCTGAACTGATTTAGTTTGTGACAGTAATTAAAAAACAATGTGTTGTTTTGTCAAGCTGGGCCCCTCGCAAATTTCTTGGACACCATTTTCAATATGGATTTAATGAGTTTAGCTGTAATTGTTGCTGAAAATGTAGCATTTAGACCGGAGACACTTCACCTTTCATGTCACTAAGGTCGCAAGTTGATGAAATCATCACTGTTGAAATCTCACAAAACAACAGAATTAAGACTTTGACGTGTGAAGCGGTTTATATCTCGATGAATAAGTGTGTTTTTGTGCGTTTATTTATATTTTAGTTTTGCTATAGAAAAGTCTCCGATTTCACTCATGCTTCAATTTAATATTTTTTCACAACTTTCTGGTGTAAATCACAATCTGTTGTTCCCAACCTGGGGTCTGGGGCCCTCTTGGGGGAGTGCCAGAGATCACAGGGGGCTCCTGAGGCTTTACAGGCTCTGAATTTTTCAAAACAGGGATGGCATGTTTCAAGGAAAATCACAGTGAGGCCCTTACAGGGTCTACAGCACACTTATCAAACTACTTATAGCTTCTGTTCAGAGTTCCGGCTTCTATATGCTGGTAACAGTGTTAGTATTAACGTCTGTCAGTGCTCCAGTTAATTTGAAGGATTAATCGAGCTTAAGCAGCGTCCTTGTTCGTGTTTCTCCCCAGTCTCTCTGCTCCTGCACCTTCATGTAGTTTGCTTGAGCACTAGTCATCCACTAACCACCCCTCCTTGTTTCTGAGGATGAGTCACATGTACACATCAGGACACGCCTCTCTCACTCAAACTTAGTAACTGCATCTCACAGTTACAGTTGACACGCTGCAAACTCCGCGGAGGGGAAATCGCACTGTTCTGTAAGTACGAAGATCATTAGGCAGAGCTGTAATCTGTCCATCCTGTTGGGGTTGGGGGGTGGTGGTGGTGTGGGGGGGCTGGAAATGGATGGAATAGACAGATCGTTGACTGTGAGACCTCAGGCAAGATGGAGGCAAATCTGTCGGCTACAACTGTTGTCACCCCAGCCAAGTGTGCCCTGGGACACTGGCCTACATACACTCACTACTGCTGGAGGACAGGGAAGCGGGGGGACATCACCAGCCCTCTGTCATGCACCAACCATTCACTCCTCACCTCGCGCTCCCCTCTCACCTATTTCTATATAGCACAGCACCGACATAACTTCCTGTTTGAAAAGTCGTGATTCCCCCCAAACTTTGTGACTTTGATAG
This sequence comes from Malacoctenus tetranemus, assembly GCA_032274765.1. Classification (NCBI taxonomy): domain Eukaryota; kingdom Metazoa; phylum Chordata; class Actinopteri; order Blenniiformes; family Labrisomidae; genus Malacoctenus; species Malacoctenus tetranemus. The sequence continues at coordinate 15,405,095 of JAUESF010000014.1, read as the reverse complement.
TCAGAATGAACTCTGTTCCTGAATGGCTGCGGTGCACAGAAGGTAGCGAGATCTGATCCACCGTTTGTGTATCTAAACGGTAAATAAATTAGTATGGATGTGTACATGTGTGTATGTGTCATCTGGTCAACTTTGTGCCTTCACACACCCCTGCTGGGAAGGGTGGCAGCATCAGTGGCTCGACGCTGCGCCCGCTGCCCAGTAGGCACAGCTTTCATCCAACATGACAGGACGGCTCTGTGCTCCTCCGTTCCTCTTCATTTTCTCCCTTTTACCTCTGTCACTCTCTTTTACCTGATTGATCTTTCCGGTTTTTATCTTTTCATCCTCTTCAGTTTTGCCCTTCACATAGCTGCTGCCCTTTGTTCTTTCGTTTCACCGCCCCCCCCCCACCCTTGTCTTCAATCCGTCACTTTCTCTCTGTTGCCCTTTGTGAGCACAGCGGTGCCAGACAGAGCCTCATAGGTAGCAGGCCAGTGCCCCCGTCAGCAGATTGTATTGGGACATGATCACAAAGACGAGCAAGACAGAGGAGCGAGGCAGGGAGGGAGGGAGGAGGGGGAGGCAGGGAGGGAGGGAGGGATGGAGGGATGGATGAGACAAGAGCAAGGTAGCAGCTGAGTGGAGATAATCTGGAAGATGCTGAAGGAGGAAAACTGAAAAGGAAAGACAAGAGTGAAGAGTTTAGACGCTGTGGTAAATTGTAGGAATAGAGGAGAGGACGATGATGCATCACACCAGAGAGGAAGTGATGGGAAACATTCCCTCAGTGATCAATTAAAGCTTTCATTCAGTGGCACCATGGACCAGTTTCCTGCTAGAAGATTTTTACACAGACGAGCGTCGGGTGTGAGTGTGTTCGTAGGAAGGTCAAGCACATTACCATTCACAGTTCAGTGCATCTTATGTCAGTTTTTAATTACATTTGTAATTCAACTGAAATGGACATTTCACAATTTTCACTCCAGCAAAGTTTAATTTACTTTTTACTAATTCTTGTTTAAAGATAGTTTGGGAAAAATAAACAGTAAAGTAAAGAGTATTCACTCTGCCTCAATGTTTTCATTTTGTCTTATTTATAATCATCTTGTGGATCCAAATGTTTTAAATAACATGGACAATACAAAACGATGTATCAAACAGCTTTTTCAAGGGGCCTAAAATGGGCCTTGAATTTGCTTTCCTAGGATCAGGTAATTAATTCGGGGACTGAGGTCTAAAAATGATCAGAAACTACAATCCAGTTTGATGAGGTCTGAAGTTGGTCTTTAACGGTTTGTCAATAGCTAAACCCCAGAAGAGGAGTTTGGGGGACACGGGGTCAAGGAGTTTATGTGCCTGTGCTGCTTGATCCAAACAAAGCACCGAGTGAACTGATCAAGTGAAGCTGCTTCATTGAGTCAGTTTGGAAATAGAGGATTGTTTCTCCTTTATTGGTCACATGTTGTCGCTTCTTTAAAAAATCAGATCCTTCCCTTTTCTGTGCATGTGGCAAAAATGGGTTTTATTGCTTTTTTTAATTGATAATTTCAATTTTGATGTCTTACTCTTATCTTTATTGGCATTTTATCTCACATCATAATCAAGGTGTGTCTTCTTGTCCTCGTAGCCGAGAGACAATTGGTGCTACACCTTCACCCAGTTTGCTGGAGAAAGCAAATAAAGTTAACTGAACCTAAAGATAGGTGTGATGAAAAATAATTGCCTCAGGGTGGAGGAGGGCAGTTTGCACGGGATGCGGAGGCAATAAGGCAAGAGCGGAGTTCACGGGGGGATTATTTGGGCCGGTTAAGAGAGTGATCCTGTGGATGGTCCTCCGTGCCAGTCGCCCCCCTGAGCCTCTGACCGGGTGGGAGGGGTGAGTGGCGTTTGAAAGGACATCAGGTACGTCTCAGGTGTGAAGTGAATTCCAACGCAGGTGGACTGTGCTCCCAGCAGGAGACGGCTCTCCATGTGGTTCAAACTTTACGTATGAACACGTTTCTGTGTGTTTTTGCCCACCTCAAACTTTTTTTTCCCCTCAACTTTCACCATGAGTCAATGTACTGCTCCTATTTTAATGTCTTTTTCAAATAATTCTTCTTATACAGTGAGTTCTTCATTCTTTATTAGCGTTCATATGATATGTTTTCTCCTTACACTTTATAAACCAGTTAATTAGAGGAAACCTGATTGAACAGATTAATTTTAGGCCATCCGTTTACCTTCTGAGCTGAAATAGATCTGACCTCCAGCACTGCCACATATGTTCCCCATAACTATTTCTGCAGGGCACAGATTTGACACCGACGTCGAGTCCTGGGTTTCTGGATTGGGTCAGAGGGAGAGCATATTGTACGTATGCTGTGTGTTTATTTTTAAAAAATCACAGATGCCTGCACTGCCAGTCCGCTCTTCTTGTGTTAAGACCATCAGTCATCTGTGCCAATTAAGATTTTTAAACTTCTCTCGCTCTGTTTTGTGAGCAGATAGACGATGACAGAGGCCAATCAGCGGCTAATTGCTTCAATCCAGAGCTGCGTTTTTTTTTCTGCTCTGAGGGAAATTTGTGCTATAACGGCAAATGTTTGTTTCTCTGAGGGTCACGTCTATTTGTAGAGGTCTGCGTGTACATGCAGGCGTTTATTCATATCCACTAGAGCACGCACAGCTTTTAGGACAAACACCATTGCAGAGTTATTGTTCATACTTGTGCGTGTTTGCAGGTAGGGGGAGGGTTTATTTAATTTTAATGCAGCTTTTAACAGTTGCATTTTTCATTTTTTTCCCGGGCGCGATGGGCTAACCGCTGACCTTGGTGGCAGCGGGGGGGCTTTAGTGCTCCTTGAAGAAGAAAAGAGGCTTGGGCCGCCCGCTGTAAACAAAGTTGACTTGCCGACAGATGGATTGAATGACAGAGAGGCTAACTGAGCCAGGAACGGGCCTGGCAGCATCGCACTGAGCAGTGAGAGAGACGGAGAGATGGAGAGAGAGAGGGAGGGAGAGAGAGAGAGAGAGAGGGAGGGAGAGATAAAGGGGGGGAGGGAGACAGGGAGGGGTGGTAGAGAGAAGAGGTGGCCAACAGGAGAGGAGGTGTGAACAGGTGCAGGGCCGCTGAAGGAAGAACCAGCAGATGGAGAGAGACACAGCCAGTTTAGTTACAGGAAAAAAAGGGTGGGAGGGAAAAAGAGGAGGGAGGAGGGAGAGATGGAAACGGCAGGGAAAGAAAAAAAAAGCAGATCGGAGCAGAGATGAGGATGCTCTGGACGGACGGATGGACGGATATATGCGGCTGGGCGCAGCGTAAACAAATGGTGGGGCAGCATCAGGCCGCCTCTGCGCTTGTTTCAGCAGAGACGGAGGAAGAGTGTGAGGAGGGAAAATGTGGGAGCGGAGCGATGGAGTCGCCTCACCCTGAGGTTTAATAAAAATGTGCTAAAACACATTGAGGTGCGTATGACAAAAAAAAAGAGAAAAAAAATCGTGTGACACTGCGTGTGCGTCAAAACAATCGAGATGTTTATTGTGCGCGGCGACATCAGTGATACACAGCAACTGTTCAATATGTCACTTTGTTTTCATCCATTGTTGGCAGCGCGGGTTCCACGGGCCTACACGAGGCCTCTGTCTCAGCCGCATCAGCCGGCGCGCTCGCACATAGGCAGGAACCATCGGACGGAGCTGTTGAATATTAATGCAGCCTGATTGATGCAGTCTATCATAAATAGCCGTGGGTCTGCTGGAATTCCTCCACCGCGGTGAATCACTGCGAGTGTCACCGTTTTGAGACGCCGAAGAGCAAATAGTTAACAGTTGTAATTTTATAGTATAGTATCGCTTCGTTTCCAGTGAAATCTCACCGAGTCTCAAAATATACGAGTGGAACCTTTGGCTGCGTGACTGATTTAAATGGCTTCAGAAGTCAGGAAAATTGTCGTCATTTTAGTGTCATATCAGTTATTTTAACGTAAAAACATGAGGATGTTTTGTTTTAATTTTAGATTAGTTCTGGTATTTGATTTCATTTAAGACATCACAGGTAAGCCTGTCACAGGTCCAGCGAAAATGCTGCTTACTTACAGCCATATTTTACATTTTTGTAATTATCTGAAAACAATGTAAACATTTAAATTCTTCAGTTCCAACTTTTGAACCGCGTTACACTAAAAACCTCATGTTTTGTCGCCTCGGTTCGATATCTCGTCTCAGGGTTCGTTGATACCTGCAGTCCTCTTTGTTTGGAACAACGCCTGTGATTTTGTGCTATAGGCTGACTTCACCTTCTGTTCACCTCTATGTTAATTTAACACCTGTTTTTGTGCAACATTGCAGTGCAAGATGATGAATATGCATCTAGTTGATTTTTTTCTTTAGTTTTTCATTTGTTTATAAGTCAATAGTTAATTTTCGGCGTGTGATATTTACCACTTCCCTGCCTCGCAGTACTTGTGTGCTGTAACTAAAGTTTGTGCTTCATCTGTCATGTCACTTTTTCAAAGTTAGAACTAAATACTGGCACAAATTCTGCATATTTTCCAAGCGCTCAAATATTCTTGTGTGATTTGTGTGCCTTCGTATATTATGACTTGAATTTGTGTGTATATGTAGCAGAGTGATATTGTGTTTCCTGGAGAGTAAAGTCCATTTTTACTTTAGTCTAAACAGCGGTCAGTGGTAGCCTGGCGTTGGCGTATGTCTCCAATTCCTCCAAGTCCACCGTCTGACTCCAATTTGTGCTCGTTCTCTGATAAACCGCGGCATTTGGTGGTTCTGGCGTGGGATGCCGGCTGCACCATGGGGTGCTGCAAACTCCGCGCTTGGTCAGGCCCTGGCACCCCACATCTAATGGGCAACAGCTTGAATAGTGCCCACTTAAGCAGGCAGTGTGGACTGGGCTCCCTCTTCTTCCTCACCACTCCGGCCAGCTAGCCAGCCAGCCACCGCCTCTGCCACCTCCCACTTACCCAGCAGCCACTGTACCTGGCCACAGCCCCAGAGCCATTCCAGCCTACCTTAGGCCCCTGGCCCATGCAGCTTTCGCCGTACTTATCAAGCTGTCCTACGGTGCGTCAGGCCAGGCATATACAAACAGGCCCAGCTATCTGCTAACCGAACATTCAGTCTATTGCCTCCTAGGCCCAAACAAGAGTTCCTGCCACAGGCAGCGTCCCAGAGACCATTCACCAATTAACTGGAAGGCAGATTGTTGCCCAAGGAGAATTATACAGCTCCAGCCCCACACATTCAGCCTCTGCTCTACCCGACGCCCCGAACGCTTGCTCCAGGGCTTGGCTCTCCTCTGACTTCTCTTCTTTGCTTTCTGTTTTTTTATGCCGCAGTTTGATCGCGCTCGTCAGCAGCCATTTTGGGAGCGCATTTTACAAGTAAACACGTTGCGTTTGATGGAGGACACAAAATGGCGCACGGGAAAGATGCTCGCATAACTTTGATTTATCGGCTTCGGTTCGATCCTCGGTGGAGGCTTCAGGCTTTTTCTCTTCGCCTGTGACGATCGGGCCCGAATGATCCGCACCAAACTTTTCCATCGGGACGGCGAGCCACGTCGTCCTCGCTCCGCAAGGACCTGAAGGCCTGGGTTGTGCCCCCCGGAGCCTTGGTGAGGTCGTAGCTGTCGGTTGAGAGGATCAGCGAGACCAAGCAGATGCCAAACGCGAAGCTCGCCGTCTTTTTGGTTCTCTGTCCTCAGTTTTTATCACCCTCCTCTTCCTCACCGCCACTCTATCGCTGACTGCTGGAACTTTCTGGCGGTCTCTCTGATGCTAATTGGTGGGTAAACAGGTCTGGTGTGAGCTCCCCCCACCTCCTCCTCCTCCTCCTCCTCCTCCTCCTCCTCCTCCTCCTCCTCCTCCACCCCCCCTCCTAGATCCGAATCGCACACAAACGCATACACATAGACATACACAAATACACACGGCCCCCTGGAACCTCTTGCAGGACCAAATGGCTGGCAACGCCTGCCCGCCATCTCCCGCTGAGCCCTGGTGTGCGCTTTGGTGGCTCAGGCTGCTGTTCAAGCCCAGCGGGGGTTCAGTCGCTCACACACACTCACACACACACACACACTCGTACGCGTACAGACACACACAGTCTCCTTGTGTCCCCTGCACACCCGCCACCCGCTTTCACACCCCAGACAGCAGGACAGCAGGAGAACACACACACACACGAAGGAACAGACAGACGCGGTCACTTTAGAGATGCAGGCCAAGCGCTGTAGGGGAGAAAAGTTTTCACTTAAACTGGAGAATTCTCTCTTCATTAGCGCCTTTGGACTTCAGGAAGAGTTCTGTTTATTTGTTCGTTTTTTCCTCTCTTTGTAGTTCTTCTTTTCTTTCCTTCTTTGTCTGCGTCTCTGTTGTCGCCGAGCGTTTGGACTTAGTTGTGTTGGAAAGTTTGGTTCAAACGGGAACAAAATGCAGCGTCGTTCAAAGCCAGCGGCACCTTCGTTCGCATCTTACCTGCTCGATATTGACACAAATTCAAGCACAGATTAAAGCGATCGCAAACAATATGTCTGTGTTCCAGTTAAGCGGAGGACTGTGTGCTGCACAGCCATACGTGCCCATATGTAAGCTCCCGTTGAGCATTCGTGCCGCTGATGTTACTGAACATCACTCCAGAGCTGTGTGTGCTTTACAATTTTGTAAAACAGACTCGGGATATCCGTGAACAGTTGACAGCGTAGCACCGAGCCGACAGGTCATTATCAGTGGACAGACATTCATTATGAACCAGTGCAGCAGAGACCAGTATATCCGAGTGTGCACATGAGCTGCAGACAGCTGCTGTATCACTCAGGGGTCTCCGAGCTGACAGTGGCCTGACACATTTACCCTTCGACCCCCCGAGTCTTTTCCATCATTGTCCTCTCTGTCCTTTCTTTCATGCCCGTGTCGAACAGCGTCCGCGCCCTCCTCCCGCCTCCTCTCTCACCTCTGTGTTCAGCGACCAGTCGCCTTTTTCTCTCCCGCATCACTGATCTCTCCCTCGCGCAGCGAAACCTTCCTCCCTTGCAGCCGTGCGGATTCGCAGGGACGCTCAAATATGAATCTTTTATTTGAAGCCTGTTTGCTGAAATTTTTCTCGAACTGCTTCAAGATTAATTTATAAACTTTATAAAAAAAGAGAAATAAACGTGTGTGAGTTTGATCGTCTCATTTTTGTGCATTTTTTAAAAAACTCACCTCTTTCTGCGCTGCTCTCCTGCTTCAAATTTGTTAGTGTGTTTCGAGTGTAATGGACTGAATAATTAGAAACCACTTAAATCCACATGAGGCTGATTAACACAGAGGAGTCAGTGCTGGCTACAGGAGAGTAACGCGGGAGTAATACAAGCCGGCGTCCAAAAAAAGTCAAAGTCTCCGTGGTTGAAGTTACGAGACGCTGCTTACAAGGCATAACACAAATCTTTTACATGCTCCAGCAGCAGCAGAAGATGAGTAAGATGGCGTCAAGCTGCGTCTAACAGTGTGTTCGAACCGGATCGAGATCTCAACAGCGTTTTCTGATTGTTTTCTTCTACACGAGCGATGCGCCGTGCATATAGACACTGTGCATAAAGGCAGAGGATGGCTCTCTTTTATTTAAACCATTATTAAGATCATGCTTGATGTATTTCTGACAGCAGTTTAAAGTGATTACAAAAATGTTGGGAGACATAAACAAACACAAAAATTTCAAAACAAGCCTCTTACACATGCCAGTTTATGTCACATCTGTCATTTGACACCAGCCTGTAAGCTTTGACACAAGTTTCGAGCTTTGATCGGCGTGACCATGCCGAGCACTCTCCACAAGTTGACACGCAGTTTTATTCGAAGGTGTCGTCTCGAGGATGAAACGATGTCTCGGCTGTCGTTTCTCAGACAGGACAGGGAGAACGCAGAGCGGAGCCGCAGAGAGGAAATGACATCTGTGACGGCCGCGGCGCGGGACAAGGAGAGGGAGCTGGTCACGCGGCTGCAGCAGACAGAGGCGCAACACCTGCTGAGAGGTCAGTGCTTCGCTCCACAGCTGTGAAATAGGTTGGAGGAGAACTGCGAACATCCCCGTGGTTTATGTCTGGAAGCTGCTATGTTTAGTTTAGTCAGTCAAAAAATACTCCAACACCTTCCCAGCCAATGAGATGCTAAACAGAACTAAATACTACTGAGCAGCATGATTACATACAGGTCACATATGGAAAGATTATTGCTCTTAGATTGTTGAACTCGAGCTTTATTTGCTGAGTAAGAAGGAGAGGTCAGGGTCATCGCTCCATGTCCTCACAGTGGCAGTGCCTCCTTGCACCGAAGGCCTCTTCAGGATGCAGGTAGTTTCTACTTGGAGGAGAAACAAACAGTTAATCGTAAAGCAATCAAAAATATTCAAGACCGCAAGAAACAAAGCAGCACAGCCGACGGTGTCGCCCGCAGCTCCACGGCCGCTGAGTCTCTTCCTCAAGGATAGTGCAGCAGGGTGTATCTCTGCTGGAACGGGGTCTTGATCCTGCGTCTTCCTGCTGAAGGGGATTTCTGTCTCTTCTCGCCGGCTCACACCCGCCATCAAAACAAGGACGGGGACGCGGTTCTTGGAGGGATCTGAACAGAGCGGAAAAGAGCAGAACAGACGTCTTAAGAGGAGAATGGATCCTCGCAGGGCAGATCGGAGGGAAGGTGATGGGAGCAGAGCGCAGAGACCCGGCTCAGAGCTCCCTGTCTGTCTGCACAGCAGAGCTGCTGCTGCTCGCACATCTGTTGCACCATCTGGATCCCCCCCACCACCGCCACCACACCCCTCATACCCACCACCCACCCTTCAACCGCACTCCCTCCCACCCCCTTCTTCTATCTTTTTATTTACCTGTGGTTCCCTCCAACAACCAGGGAGCCTGCTGGTACGCAGAACAAAGATGGAGGGTATAGAGGGAGGAATGGATGGAGGGAGGGGGGTAAACAAAGGGTTTCTTTCTGGCGCGTGTCGGCAGCACACATGTTGTCTAAAGAGAGCTGACATCAGAGCACAGCAGGAAGCTGTGGATGGGGAGGGGAAAGAGGGGTGGACGTCCTTTAGTAACTCGCATCACTTCCTCTCCCCGTGCAACCCAACAGACGAGCTGGATAATTAGCTTTCTTGCTCTCCAAATCCCGCCTCTCCGTCCATCCGTTTGTCCTTCCATCCATCCGCGCCCCCCCCCTCCTCTCCCTTCTTCTCCGCTCCCTCCCACCTTTTTTTTCAGATTTTTTTTTCATGTTTCTTTTTTGAGTAAATGTGTACAGAGCAGCCTCTAGATGATATCAGATATTTGTTTCTCTCTGTCCCTCCCCTCCCTGCCACGCTTCTTCCCTCCATCCCTCCCTCCCTCCCTCGTTTTTCCTCTGTTTGTTTCCAGTGCCAGTTCTGCTGTGTTTCTGTGTCCCAGGGTTCTTTTTGGCCTACGCATGGCCAGACGCATTCAAAGCCTGTTCAGCTAATTAGCATTCTTCATACAACTTTTTCAGCACTGACCAAACTTTGTTGAATGTACGTGTGTGTGCACTGCGGTGAGTTTGTGTAGAGTGTAATAGTTTAACACCCTTCAGCATCCATCCCATTGTTTGTGGAAGCAACGACTGCTTACGGTGGAATAAAAGGGTCACATTAGGCACACGGTCAGTGGGACAGCGACACTTCCTCAGAATTTATATTATCTTTTATAAGGTGATTCTCTGGTTCGCTGCAGCAGAGGAAAAAAGCTCATTCCTGGTGTAAAAATGGACAAAATCCACCTTTAATTTGAAAACCAGCACACTTCCTCTCCTTCACAATATCTGCTGTATGTAGACAAAAAAAAATTGTCCAAGCATACTTTTCAAAGACTGCGAGTCCTTGGTGTTTTTGGTTTCGGTTGACTGTAACAGAATGCCGGAGCAGGTGGATCATTCCCTCAATCCAAACGGCAGCCATTGTTATTTTAAAAGAGCAGACATATGTTGGAGAGCTGAACGTGGACCATTTCAAAGGAACGATGAAAGCCCAGTGTTGGATTGTTCAGAAAGAGGCCCCCATGAGCGGATGAGGACGTGGCAGGAAGGGGTGGGAAGGAGAAAGAAAGAGCTTTCAAACAACAATCCGCTCTCTTTCCTCCACCTTGTTTTTTTTTCCTTTTTTTCCATCCTTCTCACACACTTTATATTTCTATTCTCTCTTTTGTGAACGGCTGCTTTTCTCTGTACGTTTCTTCCCGTTGTTTGAACAGTGTTGATTTAATTTGAATGTTGACAAAAGCTTTTTCACGGGACGATATTCAAAGAGACACTGTATGGATCTCACTTTGTGACAGTGGCTGGAGACAGATCCCGTCCTGTGATATGTGAGGACATGTGTTGTGTGTGGTGTTGTGTGCGTGCAAACAGAAAAAACCCCATCATGCTTTACAAACATTTTGAAGTTTTATTCCTCCGAGCATCAGGAAATCTGGTGAAATCATATTTTAATAATTTTAATCAGTAAAATGAACTTAATAAAATCCATTTAGAAGAATTTCTGATATTTAAACTTAAAAAAAACTGAACCAGGGGTGTCAGACATGCGTCCCGCAGGACAAAACCGACATCCAAAGATCCAAGCTGTCCCACAAGTCGACCTCAGTGACACTAAACATGACAAACAGATGAAATAATTTCTGTTGCTAACCTGTTCTCAAGGGAGCAGACTGTTTTTGTCAGAACTGACCAGCAGATGGCAGCAATACTGCTAGGCAAGAAACTTGAGTGTAAGCTAGCTACCTGATTACCAGCAAAGAAGTAAAAAATGTACGTGAATGTAGGCATTTTTAGAACGTAATAATGCTTTTATTTTAACGTGTGAAACAATCAAAACCGAGAAGTTTCTGTTAGATTAAGATTATTATGCTAAAATAAGACTGGTGCGGTCCACACAAAAATGATTTTGAATGTTTTCGCTAAAATAAAATTGGTTTAACACGTCGAGTTTAGGCATTTATCTTCAACGCCTCATTTGGAAACCAATTTGTTTGTCATTTGTTATTGAGAAATTTTTCTTTTGAACAAGATAATCTTCTCAGTCACGTCAGCAGGTGATCAGTCACATCAATCCATTATCACATACATTCACACCCACACAGTAATATGTTTATAGTTGGTAGATGATTTATTATTTGTGCGAAGCACAAATTGATAGAAGTTACAGTTTGCACATGAAGACAGTTTTGTATGTTATCGATGCATTTTGTGCATTTAGACTTTGTGTCATTGAAACCAGACGTTCCTTCATCAGAACGCTGTCGGAGTCGCTGCTGCTGTTGCACTGCGTTCAAGGGGCTTGATTTACACTGAAGAAGACTTACTGATTAAAGAGAAGGGCAGGCGGGTGACGGTGACATCCTGTGACAACAGATCCTCGAGGCAGCTTTTCCACTTTAACGACGTTCTGCACCGCGGCGAAGGCGGGCGGCTTGGAAAGTAAAAGTGTCTTCAACTAAAGTGAGACGCTTCCCGACCCACCCCGCTGTCAGCTCGTGGACAGCCGCGATGATACACTTCAAGTGCATCACATCACCTGCGGTGCTCGACCTCCGTGTGACGTCTGCTTCGCCTTCTGATTGTTTGCAGTCGGAGAGCTGGACGGACTCCTCAGTTCCCAGAATTCCCTGATTGGGAGGCTGAAGGAGGAGTGCTGCGTGCTGGGAGCCAAACTGGAGGAGGTGACCGAGAAGAGCAGGTCAGTTCTACACTTAGTGGATCTGTTTTGGCCCTGCACTCATTGTGTCATTTGTCCAGGTCAAAGATATGTAACTGGACTTAGCAGGTATCGTTTATTGTTTACGGCTCACAGCTTGACTTTTTCATTCTCTTCATGAAAACAATTGTTCGCTCCCTCACTGTTGTTTATTCCCTCTGTCTGTTGGACATCCTTGTCATCGTTTCACAGAGCAGCATCCATCCAGGCTGTTTGGATGAAGCCTGTCAGTGTACTACATACATGCTTTCCAGTCTGACCTGTTTTCTTGTTAACCTGATGCTACAGTAGTCACAGCAGGCCTGCCCAGCTCTCCATCTGGGCTGCCTGTGTGTGTGTCTGTGTGTCTCTATGTGCGTTGGTGTGGTCATGTGTGCGTGTATTTGTGTGTGTGTGTGTGTATATGTGTGAGAGTGACCCTGGGCCCAGTGTCCTGTCAGCTGTTGGAGCTGTGCTGCACATTAGTCACATGACAGCCCCCAATCTGGCCGTGCCAGACCGCACTGGCCTCACCAGCCACAGGACTCAAACACACACACACACACACACACACACACACACACACACACACACACACACACACACACACACACACACACA
>JAUESF010000014.1:15344830-15356290 GCA_032274765.1 Malacoctenus tetranemus | reverse complement strand
GTGTGTGTGTGTGTGTGTGTGTGTGTGTGTGTGTGTGTGTGTGTGTGTGTGAGTGAGAGAGAGAGAGAGAGAGAGAGGGCGAGTGTGCAGGGAGACACAACAATACATTAGAGGGAACAATGCATTGTTGTTTGCTAACATTGTTCCTCCCCATTGACTTTCCATTAGCAGAGTTGTTCAACATCTGTTGGGATAAAGTGTGCGTGTTCGTGTGTGTGTTCGTGTGTGTGTGTTCGTGTGTGTGTGTTCGTGTGTGTGTAACAATGATAAATCCCGATAGTTTCTATACCCGAGGACATGAAAAGAGAGGAGGGAGGAGGAGAGAAGAGGTGAGATGAGAAATCGTAGATGAGTTTAGCTTCAATTGCATATTTCAAAATTGAAAGTTAAACCTTCAAATGAAATGCTAAAGTGCCGTGTCTTGGGAACTGAACTGGGTTCAAAAGCATTTCTCTGTTGATGGTTTTTTTTCCTTCCTGCAGATCTTCAGTCAAACAGTGTTAATCCGGTGCCACATGCAGGGGTTACATGTTAGCACAGAACATCGCAGAGCCCAAACTGAGGTGAACCTAAGATGATATTCAAATAATCGGAAATCCTCGGGACTCCGGAGAAGCAAATCTGGATTTACCCGAGTGCACTTTCAAAATACACTTAGCCACAGTAAGCTGTGGGGAGATCATAATAATGAAACCTGTTTGACTCGTGAAAGATCACCTCTGTGTCTTTTGTTTTGTTTTGAGTTAGACGCCCATATGTTTCCTTGTGGGATCTGGGAGAACATTCATCTGAACCTAAACAGAGCAGTGTGTTTTTAAGATCTGAATCCCTTTCTTCTGCAAAGACTTCTGAGCGTACCCTACACACTCCAAAACAAGGGCAAACTCAAGTGAGACTTCGTCTGCAACGCTGGCGCACTCACTTTGTGGCACCCATGATGAGTGTGTGCGTGCGCGCGCGGAGCTACGCGAAAAGCAATGGGAACTCTCTCAAGGTCAGGCAGCAGATAAATGCTCTTTCTCGGTTAGAGTGTTTTTTGTATAATGAGGTTTTTTTTTGCTAATGAGAGATAATGGGCCTGCCTACAGTCGGGCAGGATGCCAACACGTGCCACCCTCTCTGCTCACTGCTGGGGCTGTGGTACCTGGAGCCCTGCCAGCTCTGGTACAGTACAACGGATACAGTAATACACAAACACACAGGAGCACAAACACCCAGTTGTGGCACTTCTTTCCAAACCACTCTCACTTCAGCAACGTTGTGAACACACGAAACCTAAACACATCTGGGCCTCAGAGTTACAAAAGCTTATATTGTATAAACTTGAATTTATAAAGTCATTAATACAAGGGCATCGGTTTTATGTTTAACGCTGAATTGGGTATTTGATTATCTTGCAGCAAAAGTATAACAAAAGCAACCTATAACACAGACAAAGTTGGACAGACAGCTGCATCCTACACACACAAACACACACATAAAAACACACACAAACTCAAAAGGATGCACAGAAGCATCTGTGGTCTTCTGGGCAAAGCTGTTCATTTTCTGGAGATAAACACCTCAGCTCCTCAGAAAGGAACTGAGCAGCTGGAGAATTTATGCCAACGCTACTTGAAAGGTCTCCTTTCCACTCTGTCTCTCTCACCCTCTCTCTTTCTCTCCAACAGTCACCAAAAAAAAACACAAACTCTCTACACGACAACGCTCCCTATACATAACTTTGCCCTTGATGATACCGACACATTATATATCTGCATTTAATCGTTGCGCTGGCTGTTAAAAAGCTTGTGAGTTCGGTAAATTGATTGCTTTTATCTCGAACCCAGAATAGTAATTTAGTATTTTTTTAGCGATAATAAAATTTCCAGTTGACCTGAAATTCTAAAGCATCAAACCTGATTCCTAAATCGATGTATTTATCACGTTTTGCTGCATGAACAATGAAGCTTAAGTTGTTATTCTGTTATTTGGTTGTGGAAACAGACCTTTCATCAGGCGAGTCGACGTGGAAGGTCCTCTCGATGACGGTGGTCCACTGTAAGCATCGTATGATGAAGGTGTTTGGCTTCGGCCTCTCCGTCTTCATCAGCTGACATTCTGAAAGGAGCAGCAAAGGGGGGAGGTGGGGGGGGGTGATATGTCTTTACAGGGAAACTGCTGCTGTCATTCTGCGGCCAACAACAGGAACAAGACACAAATTACCAGGCGTCTCGAATCAGATTTGATGTCAAGGTAAAAGTAAATGTTTGTTTCATGGTTACAAGTTGGAAAGATTTGACGCAAATCGACATCTTTTTTCCCAAGGAAATAATGTTCCTAATTCATTATTTTTTGTTTTGTTTTATCTGACAAGGATTCTAATCTATTCATCATAATTGAAATCATTTTTACTGCAGCATAATGTGTCTGACGCAGACATTTTAATCAAGCCTGCATCTCTTCTTTGGAACAATAAAAAATATACTTATTTTACTGGCTCCTGATCTCCACATCGTGTTAAAAAAAAGAGAGTGTAGCTTTGTTTGTATTGTAAAGTAAATACATGTCCATTGGACAGGAAGCTGCCCCATGATGTTACCTTAATGTAACTGTGCAGCCAAAAGTTTGCCAGTTCAAAAAAGAGAATGACTTCCGCCATCTATGAGTCGAATAAAGGTGCTTTTCTGTGCCAAGGGTTATTCTGTGTTGCATTCTGTACGCATCTGGCGACTACCCGAAGAGACACATTTCTGTGAAAATGGGCAATACAGTAGGCCATTATTACACAAATGCATAATACAGTACACAGGCGCAGAAACGTACGCACACATAGCCAGATGGGGCTGTGAGCTCGCAGTGGGAAAGTGCATCTTCATTGTCCCTCAGCAGTCTCTGCCATTATAGGGACCAGAACTGATGTAAAACAGCGTAATAATCCATCCCCTGCCCTCTCCCCTCGCCTCATACACCCCCCACCCTCCTGTGGACTTCTTTTACTCCCTCCTTCGCTCTGTTTCGCTCTACTTTCCTGTCATCCTCCCCTCATCCTCTCTCCTGAATCACCTTCCATTCCTCCAGTTACTTTCTGTTAAAGTGTGGCACAGCACAGCGTGTCATGGCTCAGCCTAAATATAGACAGGAAGGTTAATGACAACACCACGCAGGTCGCACACACAGCCGCGCTTCAATGTAAACTCACACACACAAAGAAGTTACTACCTGACTCGTGAACATGGCCTGCTGTGCTGCCAGAGAACAAGGTCATGCCATGGATGATGCCAAAAAAACACACACATACACACATACACACACATGCGCACGCACGCACGCACGCACGCACGCACGCACGCACGCACGCACGCACGCACACAAAAGTTTGAATGCTAGCTGAAATTGGGTTGTTTGCCACAGCAGGCAATTGTGAAATCTGTGTAGCAGTTCAGAGATTGTGTGTGCACGCATCAGTGTGTGTGTGTGTGTGTGTGTGTGTGTGTCTGTGCGTTTCTGTGTGTGTCTGTGCGTGTGTGCGAGCGACAAGCTTGTATGTATGAGTCCCTCTGCAGGGAACAGGCCTGTACCATCTCTGTTCCATCTGACCACTTCTGTTGTTCACACACTCATAAACACACACACGGGCACACACAAGTAAACAAACACACACACGGACTCGTGCGTACACACACACACATAACACACACACACACACACCACCTGGCCTCCCAGCTTTGGGCAACAGATGTGGCAGTGCCAGCGCTGTGCCAAGCAGCCGGGGCCGGATGTATGGCCTGGCTTGTCCTCCTCACAAACTCTTTCCCTCTCCCGTTTTTCCTCGTTCTCCAAACCTGTCTTCGTCTCCTCCTCCCTGTCTGTTCAGCGCTGGTGATCCTCCTCTTCTCTTCTGTCCTCCCTCACGCTCCCTTCTTCTCCGCGCTGCCTCATCCACCAAAGTGTAACCTTCCGAATCCTCCCACCATCTCTTCCCCCGATTCATCCTTCCGTCTCTGCCCTCTCTTCTCCTCCACTCTCCTTCTCAAGTCTCCAAGTTTTCTCCTCCTCTGCCCCACCGATCAACTCCCATCACTTATTTCCTCGTGCTTGTCCTCCCTTCTGGACTCCTATCTGTCTCCCTCCTCCTCCATCCCTCGACCTACCATTCTTTATCATTTCCTCCGAGGTATCAGCTTGCAGTGCACCATTCATCTTGCTTTCTGTTTTGGTGTTTTTGGCGCATCTGTTCTCTGGTACTTTGCTCTGCCACTCCTCGCTGCGCGCTCGGCAGACATTTCACGCAGCAGTGGTTTGATTCGACTGATCAAGCTCCTCTTTGCTTTACTTTGGTTAATGTGGGAACAATGATTGACAGCATGTCAAAATCCAAAATCCTGTGTGCAGCATTGAAGGGTAGATGAGAATAAATGCAAGTAAATATAGCAGCATCTGCAGCAGACTGGGTGCCAAGAGTCAGCTTAGTACCTATCAGATTATGTTAAGTAGCTAGTGATGTATGAACGTGAACTAGAGTAAACAACTAAACAACTATCATCCATCTATCTATTAAAGGACAGATGCTGGTTGGTGGGATGTACTGTTTAAGGTATGTCATCTATTGTGTTTAAGAGTTAAGAGAAGCCTAAAAAGTCGTTCATACCTGTACATCCAAAAGATGTGATTTTTTAAAATGTTTTATTTTACATATGACCTTCTGTAAAACATCTTACAGAGAAGAAGAATGATGGCCACCAATAGAGAGTCCTCGTGAGTGCCTCTTTAGTGTACAGTGAGTCTACACTGTTTGACTCTAATGCTGTTTCTTGTCTGACAAAGTGTTTCTTTTCAGGCACAACTGCAGGGAGGCGTAGCTGGGATATGTTTGACAACATAAAAGTTTTGTCGGTCCTGTCAGATGATTGGACGATTTCAGGGGATCTGCCGTTTTATTCCAGGACTAAAAAACGCCCGTGAAGCTGCTGCCGGGTTTTTCAGTCTGCCTGCATTCGCTGCAATGAGATGTGATGTGTGGGAATGAGAGGTTAAAATTAATCTCGTTAACTCATTAGCTCCTTGATTGCACATGTCAGCAGTGTTGTGAAGCTTTGCTAACCAGGTGCAGACAGATGATATTTTGATAAATGGTTAATTAGAGCCGTCAGTTGTTCTGTAAATCACACCAATGTTGTGAACAATGACGACTGACGAGAAATGACTGGTTCTCACAGGATAAAACAGGGAGGCAGTAAAAAGGCAAGATCAGTTCTGCGAGTTTATTGGTGAGAGGCTCATTTGCTTCATGGGTGGAGGGCGACTTACTTGCTACAGAGAAGTTATTTAATGGGTAGGGCAGGTCTGCGTCCTGAGGTTTCTCTTTGTAGCCGATGAAGGAGCCGTCTGTCTTCAGCAGGAAGTAACGTGGTCGCCAGTTCTTTATGTATTCACCTGCAGCGAGAGACAAGCACAAAGACAGAGAGGGACAATCATGTGATATCTGTTCAATCAGACACTGGGTTAAAAAACAACTGAATTCAGATGTACAGACAAACAGAGGTGATGATGATGATGATGATGATGATGGTGGTGGTGATGATGATGATGATGATGATACTAAGGGCTCAAGGGTGCTTAGCGGTTATAATGATCATCATTATCAAAATGATACATGGAAATCTGTATTATAAGCAATAACAGTGATGATTTCAAATGCAGATTTTATTCCCTAGACAGCTGAGCGCCTGTCCACTCAACCCTCATCTGTCCAAAGGATATCAACCACACACACACACACACACACACACACACACACACACACACACACACACACACACACACACACACGATCTCTATGGCTCCCACAGCGCTTGCCAGATTCAGATCGGATTATCATGTAAAAAATGGCAAAAACATGTTTATCGGCACAACACTGAAACTGTCCCTGCCAGAGACATCATCTGGCTGATACATGGGCAGGTGTTGAGGTGATAACCCCACAACCACATGCTCACACGCACAAGCGAACAAAACACACAATTTTACATTAACCACTGGTCACCAGCAGAGGAGGAAAGGAGATGAAAGATGAGATCAGATGAGATGACACAAGATGAGATAAGATTACACACCGAGAGTAACCCTTCTTAGACTGCAGCAACAAATAATAACATCTGCTGAGCAGCTGGTGGCTGAGTATTACCCAACTGGCTGGCAGAGACTGGCACTAAGGTGGCACCACAGCTTTATCAGATGACCCGCTGCAGGATTACATGAGTGTCAAACATTTCCACACCACAGAGGCGGATAACAGCCACTGAAAACAGTGGGGACACACACATGGATTAAAGTGCACACGTGTGCGGATTCACACATAGTTGGACCAGTGCACAAATACAAAGATGCATCTGTGCGCACACATGCACCCATGTGCAGAGTACTCGGCTCAAGTAACACTGAGACACAGCCCTGATGAAAGAAGCTGACAATCAACAACACTTTCCAAAGCCGGGAGCTGTGTAAACATTTCACTTTCTCATTTCAAGCAACAGAAATAAAAACCACAGAAGGACTCAAATGTTCCCTACTTCTCAACCCCTTTTAATTAACCAGCCACTCCTTGACATGCTCACAGAAACACACACCAGCACACTGCTTCAGAAGATATACCAACAAAGATGGATAGGAGCATGTGTGTGCACGAACACTTTTAACTGACACGCACACACACAAAGCCCAGGAAGGGCTCTGATCACCTTGTTTTGGCTAATTCAGTGGGAGAGGAGAATAGGCAGTGTGCATATATATGTGTGTGTGTGTGTGTGTTCTATTTGTGACATCCATTTAAAGCGAAAATGACAGCAGGCCGTGCTCGTTAACACATCGCAGAAAAACACCTGCTCCGCCGAAGGAACCATGCGACTGCGGGTCCTGCCGGTACCTTTGGGTGCTGGTGGTGGTGGTGGAGGTGCGTGTGTGTGTAATTGTGTGTGTGTGTGTATGTGTGTGTGTCAGAGCGGTTGCGATTGATCTGAACCACCACACAGGGACGGAGAGAGAAGGAGAGACACAGATAGACATAGACAGATTAAATGCTGATGGGTGCCAGTGCGTCATCAGGACTACCAAATCACACCTCTCCTCTCTCAGCCTCTATTTTTCTCTTTTTCACAAATCCACCCACTCTCTCCTCCTTTCCCATTTCCTTCTCCTGTTCTTTCAGAAACAAAGCATATTCTTTGGATCACTTGCGACTGATAAACAGAGTGCTGTGAGAGGGGCCGGTTGGGAGGGGTGGAGAGCGAGCGGCATAAGGAATAGAAAGGAAAAAAATTCAGGAAGCGAAGCAGAAAATGGATGAAGGGAACGAAGATATTCAAGTCCAGCTACCAGCTCAGCATGCTGCGACGCATCATATGACTCTGCTTTAATAAAGGAGAATGAATGTTGCTGTCTACAATGATCTGAAAATATGTAATGAACACAAATCAGAGAATCATATTTCATCATTTAAGCAGCTTCTTCTTAAATTTCAATCCCACTTGACATTGGAAGGTGGAAGCAAAGTTGCCGTGAATAGAGTGAGTTTTCAATAGAAAAAAGAACAGTTGTTATAAATTAAGTTACTAATTATAAACTAAGAAAAGCTTCAAAGTTTTAATCATTTTTAAGACATGATGTCAAAAAAGTCCTGATTTACTCTTCTGAACATTCGAGCTCCTGAGTGCGACGTACAGATGTTTCTCTTAATTGATTTGTGTCGGGTTGCATCCAGCAGTGAATCTTCACAAACACCTGAACAGACCACACAACACCGGTCGCTTCAGACGTGGAAAGAAATGCAGCTTTCCTGCTTTACAGTTAAAAACAACAACAACTTGTTGAGGAAAGTGATCATCTGGAAAAGGAAAACTTCAGGCAACTTCATACTGGGCTGGAGGAAGAGATGGATTGACTGTCAAAATGGATGAAGATAAAGAGAAAGTTAATATGATAAAACTATTATAAACTGGCAGTGATGACTGGCTTGCTGGTTCAAGTCCAGTCATTTCTATGAGTCAGTTTCTAGATGAGGTGTCCAACCAATGGAAGCCTGTGGTTGGCCACTTCATCCCTCAGCTGTCCAGTACAACTGAAAACATTTAAGCGATCCTTCTGGCCAGTCCCAGACAGCGCGCGCGTGTGTGTGTGTGTGTGTCTGCGTGCTTGTGTGAGCGTGTGTGTTTTCAGTGTGTACTTGTCCACTGGGGGGCGGGGGAGGGGGCAGCCAGGGGTGGCACAGACGGAGAGAGGAGATGGACAGTTGTCCACGCGCGCTGTTCCAAACAAACACAGGCACGCGCACGCACGTACACGCACACACCGACTAAAACAATTCTGGTCCGGCCGTTCCAATTCTCCGTATGATCCAATGGTGTTCTGTCAAGCTATCCCGTCTTGGCCCTGCCTGTAATGAGTCCAGCGAGCTCTCCCACTCTGGACAGCTTGTCTGGGGAGCCACATGTCTCTAGTTTGGACTGCTGGAGAAAACAGAACAGCCGGTCTCCTTCCCACACCATCTCTCTCGGACTCCTCACTTCAGTTTCATTTAGTTTTCTGTACAACTTTACTTTTCCCTTAAGGCCAATTAGTAAATACTACACTATACGGTGCTTAAGACAACAGGAGTCTCTTGTCTCTTGTTAGAACGACGGGATATCAGTTAACAGGAGAACGTGGGTGCTGTGAAGGATCTGAGGAACAGGGAATGTTTAGGAGAATTTAGGCAAACGGGTTTGAAGTGGATTTAAATTGGTTCAAAACAGAGACTGAACAGAGAAAGGAGCAGAGCTCCTAAGATGCTCTCCGTCTCGATTTTGAAGTCTTAATTAGTTGTAAATGCACACATTTCTCTCTCCCCCTCCTTTGAAGGTTAGGATGATATAAGGTGATGTATTATTATGATCTCACACTAACTTGACATCAGACATATTGTTTCAGCAGAATACAAAAGTGATGGTTGGGTTAACTCTCAGTAAATTCTTGGCCATCAGAACTCAGTGTTTTCAGTTTTCTTGGTGCGGGGAACAAACTGAACATTAAAAGCGAGACGAGACTTTTAAAAGTCATTTTGGAATTTGTAGGAGAAGTAAATCTTGTTGGCGCATCTTCCAGTTGCAGCTTGTGGATTTAGCAGAAAGAGGCAGAGATGAATCAGCTGTGACTGTGTCCGTTCCAAGCTTTCTGATTGGACAATTACAACAATGCACTCGCTGACTGTCACTCAATTAGCAGACTGATTAACTATTCATTCCAGGACAGAGACAGGGAAAGGAGAGCGAGCGGGACAGGGAGAGAACGAAATGCAGACAGAATAAATGGGAGGCAGGTACAAATCAGGAGGCTGAATTCCAGCCAGCAGAGCAGAAATGAGACACACAAACTTGCAACAACTTAACAGTCTCCTCCCATCTCTCTGTCTCGCTCCGGCTCCTTCAGGACATCAGCGCACCTCTGCTCTGCTGCTCGACGTCTCAGCTGAGGACGAGACAGCCGAAAAAAGCCGGAAAAGCCTTGATGACAATTAAATAAATAACTGGGTAACTATGTGAGCTCACCAGCCATTTGTTAATCAACCCAAACAGGGATTTAATTTAATGCTTTGGCCGAGGCTGGAGCTGATATGCAGATGGTGCAGAGACAGGGCTGTGTGACTGGCACTCTGGGAGCTGGAGAGGTGGTGGGTGGTGGCGGTGGTGGTGTATAGAGGTAGAAAGAGGAGAAGGAGGAGGAGGAGGAGGAGGTGCGGGAGGAGGGAGATTTCTGCCACGTTCCAGCACATACACAGCAGCTCTCCGGTAGAGCGAGGGAAACATCGGCCGGCCACGAGACAGCGCGCACCTATATCCATCTATGTATAGTTACATAAACATATAGTCTATGTTCAGGGCAGTCACAGGATTTGTTACAACAGGCAGAAATAACTGCTTTGCTTGCCAAGAATGTGAGAAGCTGGCAATTTTGTTTTGATTCTTATTAAGCAGACAAATATCAAGTCTCTCTAAGCACAATTTAGAGAAGAACCAAAAGATGAAATCCAACCATTATTTGCAGCATGGACACACTGAAGCGTTTAAAACCAAACTATTTGACATTATTGTCAATCATACTGTAAAAATCAACTCAAGTAAATATCTGAAAATAATTACTAAACGCAATCAAACTTTTGTTTGAAGTTCTGTGTATAACGTTGCAGGGTGGGGCTGTGAAATGAAGCTGCAGGAAAAAGTTATAGATGAATTGATGGTCCTGCTTATCTCCTTACATACAAAGCTCAAGTGACCGCAGAACACATAGCGGTGTGGGGAGGGGGTCCCATGTGTTTCTGAGGGTATTAGTGGACGAGACATGAGTAAAAGCATTAAAACCGAGGATAGACGAGGAGGAGGGACAGAGATTAGCTCAACATCAGGCAGGAATCTAATAGGTAGAGCGAGTGTGTGCGGCACAGAGGGCACTGGAGGTTAAGAAAGTGGGGAATTGTGTGGTAAGACGCTTGGAGAAGACATCCGTCTGAGAGTCTGTCCATGGATGCCAGAAACCAGCACCGATGCATTTGGTTGAAAAGGGCTGAACTGATCCAAAATGTTGCGAATAAAAAGTATGAAAAGAGATCACACACAAAAAAAACTTTGAGGATTTTCTGGCACTGTCTGTGCAGTAAACGCTGTTGTGAAAGTGTGTGTGTTTACAGGCATACGGCTGTGTGCGTGACCCCGACCCCAGCAGTTTTAACTCCAGCCTGCTCAGACATCTTAAGACGAATCCAGGCTCTTCAAATCCAATCCACTTACAGTGCATTAGTCTCATTACCACATCGGGGCTGGACTGGTGTTAGTGTGTGCGTATGCATGAATGCTTTAAATACAGCCACCATTGCTGACGGCATAGAAGCATTGCAGCCCTGTAAAAAGCTCAGAGGGCATTTTTGTCACTTGCATAAGCAGACAAGATAGGCAGTGGGGGGGGGCTAGATTTGAAGAATCAAAGAATGAGATTCAGTTTGAAGCTTGGGCTGCGGCAGGGTTTAAAGGTTTAGTGCTGGAGTAATTGTACAAGCCTACGGCTCAGTCTGCGGAATGAGACGATATGGAAGCTACAGCAGTGTGGAGCTGAAGAAGATGTCGGAAAATGTTGCACTGAGAGGAGAAGAAGAAGGGGGCAGAGCACGAGAATGAAAGCGGGCAGGAAAGGGAAAGCAGGGCCTCAGTGTTTGTGGGCAAGGCTGTGACAGTGACAGAGAGCTGGGACAGGGCAGGGCAGCCACAGGGCGGCCAGATTGAGTGGAAACCCATGAGAGTATGGCCGTCCCTTGGGGGCCACTAGGAGATTTCACCCAGCCAGCTGCACACAGCCAGAGCCTCCTGGTAGGCTGTGCTGGATGCACTCACACACACACACACACACACACACACACACACACACACACACACACACACACACACACACACACACACA